>JAGFPH010000022.1:716928-812726 GCA_018207615.1 Philaenus spumarius
CAGCAAAAGTATTTTGAAAAGTACCACTGAGCGAAGGTTGGGTAAATGTGTTATATTTTAGTTCTGAATAAGCAAATGTTGTCGAAACTTGACAGTTGTGTTGGTTTCTTGTTCGTTTTTGTGTTTTTTGTAAATTTGCATCTTTAATTGTTTTGTTTTGTGGTTAAAATGAGATTTGAGTATCCTACAAGTTAAATTAACAAATTCACTTCGCCTTAAAATAATAATGTCTTTTAAATTAATATTGTTATGACTTGTTACGATATAGAGGTTATTAGCATGGGGGCCCATATGATATTTTCTAGAGGGGCCTAGACTGGGGTATGGCCCTTTTCGTCAATAAAACGGGGTCCAAGAAACGTTTTCACCTCCCTCGGAAAATTTTTAAAATTTGGGAGGCGAATTGGGCTGTTAGGTGAAATATTAACCCACAAAGCATTGAATCTGTATCTTTACACCGTCAATGAATACACAAAGTACAAAGCTACACTGCGCCTTTTGAGGCCGCATCCAACTCATGCTTGAACTTTTGTAAAAATTAAATTAGTGTATGTAAAATGAGTACATAACATTTAAAAAATATTCTAGTTCTAAACAACTTCTACATAATACTCACTTTTAAATAATTCTCTTAGATGAAAAATAACGTACTATATATATTTCCCTTTCCCTGGGAGCTAGGTATGGATGCCCATGGTGATCAGTGCTATAGAATTCTACTTCGGAGGGTAATTTTTTTTTCAGAAACTCACGCAACCTGCTCTAAACAGAAGTTAGTGAAATAATAAGTTAAACACACACGCGTGTATTATCTAATACAATCTACACGTACTGTTTATAAACGATGTACCGTTCGAGTTATCGGAGCTTGTTATAAAGCGAAGTTTATCGCGGCATGTCAGTTTCTGTCAATTACCGCAAGGCGTAGGCGGGAGATGTGTACAATACAAATAGGAATATAGCATGTCTAAACGTACAAATTGCAAGCCTACTGCTACGCCCTCTACGAGGTGTGTTCGCCCACTGTAACTTCTTTGTCGCAGCTACAACTAAAACAATAACTTCTCACCTTAACGGAAGTAATCGTCTGATTTGTTTTGACAGCAGTTTATTTGTTTTACAAACAATTATATGATTTAATTAAATGCACGAATGGTGTGTTCGAGGTTAGGTCAGGCGGAGTTTGCATTGTTCTTAAATTTAACAATCCTTTTCCTTTTTAGGTGTTGATGATGTTGTAATGAATGTCCGTGTGTCCTTGTAGATCTTATATTTTATCAAAGTTTACCAAATTTTATATCTAGGGATTTTAGTTTGCCCAAATGCAGAACTTAAGATCAATATGTAAGAATTGTACGGTGCCTTTCCGTACTTGGAAATAAGAAACGAAAAAATGTCTATGCATCTCGTCGAGGTTGTTCAAGTTCATTAGTTCTTTTAGACTGCATCAAACTTTTATCTCACCTTTAGGTAGATTTCCTAGACGTACATGTTGCAGTCGTTCCCATGGTAACGGAAAATTCAAGGTCTACCTAGTTTTTCGTTTGATCCCTAGACTCCAAAACCATAGTTAACACTAAAATGTATATAAACAAATTCAAGGTTTGATACAAATTTTACCTGATCATCTAAATAAACATTTGACTTGCATCACAGCGTCTGCCCGGTTGGCACACTACCATTTGATAACTGAACATTAATCAGAAATACTTAACTTATTTAAATTTACAAAAGTAAGATAAAATATACTTAAAACAGAATAATAATAATTGCTAAAATAACCCAATAAACAAATTTTGCACCTATTTTAAATGTAAACTCATACACCCCAAAACAAAAGCAAAGAACTGAACATAAACCTGCAATTGAATAATTAAACTCACTAATCAAATTCCACCTGTACCGCCACGCCTGCCTGAGATATCCTGAAAACCGCACCCAATCATCACCATTTAAATAACCTAAGTACTTATCTCTTGTTAACTCCGGCAAATTAAACCAACCTATTCTTATTTCTCTCAAAATTGGACAACTAACCACAAAGTGTTTTACGTTCTCAATTCCTTCTAGATTGCACAGAGAGCGATTATTTTATTGTTTTGTTTCCATTGTATTTTAAAACTCTCTACCAAATACATTTTCTGGACCAAGTACATAATTCACAACATAATTATTAAAATGTCCCATGTTTTTTATAGGTCTACAGCAGCCACTTTGATGTTTCCAGTTGTACGTGTTTATCTAAAAAAATAGGTTGATGTACTAAGTTGAAATTTTGCCTAGAGTTTTAAGGCCCATTGTCCCTGGAGCGACTCTTGCGATAGTAGCTGAGCGATAGTAGCGGAGCTACAGTAGCTCGGCGATAGTAGCTAACAACGTCATTGTCCCTGAAGCGATTGGTCTAGAGCGATTCTGGTTCATTCGTTTGCTGACTTGCGAGTGAAGTGGGTAGTTATGAGTTTGAGGCAGAAGTTGTTTTTGAAATACCTTTTGGTCCAGGAAGTTGAGGACCAAGAAATGATAGATATATTATTAGAGCCACGAGTTCTATTATCTTTATACAGACTGTTCTGCAAGTCATAAATGGCAGGATGAGGTGATATTGCTTCTAGCAGCTTTTCATCTTCTTCAGGTGTAAAAAGCAGTTTTGCATTCTTTGAAGACATTGCAACAAACAACTCAACTAAATAAATGTGTACACACTCGACACCAATCTCTCCGCGACTGCGACTGAGACTGCCCTCAGACCAGGCTCGTTACAGTCGCTAGCCACGTCAGTTCTTGAAACAACGCTTATCGCAAGAGTCGCTCCAGGGACAATGGGACTTTAAAGCATAAAGCCCAACCTCCAAAAAATTCCAACCCGCCTATCAAAATATTTTAAGTTGAATATCTGGACCATTTGTAGGCAATCCAAATCCAATCAATGTTATTGTAAAAATTCTAAGTACTAAAGAACTGCTGCACGATACCTTTTTGATGCCACACTTCAATGGGTGGCAATAACAAGCTCGCGGAAATTACCTCATTAGTAGAGACGTTATCCATGGTAAATCTTCTACATTTTACCAAAGTCTTGGCCTGAAAGCTCTTATTTGTTTCATTTTGACGCGTCGGTGCCTTTAAAGTAGTTTGTAAATGTGCCCGCTTTGTATACTACTGATGCACCAATATATCCTGAAAGTAAAACTTAAATACTTTAAATGAAAATTATAAAGGTCTTGTTGAAATGATACGTTTTGGAAATAAATATACTCTGAATCACATTTATAATTTTATTATACTTTCCAAATTGGCAATTGGTCATTCTTTTAAAATTTTTTTAGCATTCAGAAACTATCATTGTTTTTGAGTATACAATGGCTAGTTTTATCAGCTCTTATCAATTTGTCGTAGTCAAACATCATCCCCCTCTGACAAAATCCTGGGCGCAAGAGTAAAGGAGTAAATCGACCAAGATTTTTCTAGATCGTCAATATAACTGCAATCGAAATGAATGTTCTACTTTATTATGTATTCGCAATTTTTACTGGCCCTTATGAGTTTAATTCTCATTCATATTTTCTTAAGAAAAATATAAAAAAAAACAAATTTTGAAAAAATGTAACAATATTCATCTATAGTAATTTTTCTTTCAGAGATGAAAAATGCTTCTTTAATTTCTTTGCACGGTTTCTAAACTTCTCTGGTCTTTTACTAAAGCTAATCAAAACGGCCAATTTTTATTTAATTTACTCCAAGTCTCATTGCGCCGAACACATGGCCGCCTGACTGGTTACGAAATGGTAATTCTACGCAAAGTTTATTTATACATTCAATTCGGAAGCTCGAGTAATAAATTAAAACTCGCGACCCTAGATCATCGTCTCGTGGATCTATGACTGTGTTCAGCACTGTATCTGTGACAAGTTGGGCTTGCTCTGTGTCTGTGTACAAACACTTGTTGACGCAGACTCTATGTAAATCCCAAGGTTGAATATGTTTAAAATGATGAATGGAATTAATTTCGCTTAAGGTCGGGTTCAAAAACACCGAGCACGCTAAGACGTTCGAACAAACAGTCGGTATTTGCATTGGAGAGAAATTACAGGAAAATTTGTTGACAATTTATTGAAATCAGACTCACCAGCGGTCGTTTAAATCCTCTACGACCGCTTACCTTGCGTGGTCTAGGGTCAAGTTCCTGACCTTGTGAGTCACAATAAGTGCATTTTTATAGCTGTCCGTCTGTCGGTGTTTCAAGAATGTAATCTGGATACTCGATAAAATTTGTCCTTACTTTAACATGCCTGTTACAGTATAAACAACAGCCCGCAAGCAGAATTAACGGAACTATTCAGTATATTCTTTCTATATTGCGATATTGTAATTTTGAATTCTTACAGGTGACGCATGTTTGGCAGAACAAGTCACATCTGGAACATCCTGGACTGCGACCTGATGGATGTTTCTACTCGGGCAAAGTACGCGGAGATCCTCATTCTTCAGTGTCTGTCAGCCTCTGTCACGGAATGGTGAGTACATCTTATAAAATAATTCTATCACGTAGCTGAGAATTTCTAAAATTAAGTTAACAAAATTCGACCGAATATTTGGAAAATTGGCCTAATCTCGAAGGGGCTGAATAGCTGCCTACGAGTAGGAAATGTATTAGTAGAATTTGTTTGCACCTCAGTCTCCCGCCCCGTCTCACGCGTTGATTCTTTCTGCTCGCAGCGGAAAATTCACGTGGATTTTCACACTGTACTTACATGGTATTTTAAGGAACCAGACGGGCTATAAGGTCGTGTAAAAAACGAAATGTACAGAATAATCTCCTATATTTATTTCTTTAGATAAAACCTCACAAATGTTTCATTTTAGTACGAAAAATCTCAAACAAAAATTACTTCCGGTCAATCCGGCTATTGTTTCTTCTTCTTTTTTTCCAATGAACTTGTTCGAGCGACTTAGAAAACCAACGTGTGTACCAAATCGGACGTACAGTAAAATCCGTCCATTAGAATGCGTACACATATATAACATTTTAATGACACACCAAAACGTGTTCTGGGGATAATCATTGGTGCAAGCTTTAAAGTAAAAGTTAAATCATCTCTTTTCTTTTTTTAACAGTAGTATTTAAAAACGAAATCAAAACAGTATTTCTCTCTTTTCCAATGCGTATAGTGTTTATCTTTTACTCAATGAAAGACTCAAATTACAAAACTAATTAAGTAGTAATTTTAAAACATGATTATATTTTATATGCAATGTTTTTTTTTTGTTTTTTTTTTTTATGGAAGATTGTTTCACATATTAGGGATTGCACTTGCAATCGGATTTAATAATGTTGAAGCAGGAATAGGCGATTAACTTTTCTCTGCAGCTCCTGTTATATTTACGAGTAGGACTAACGATCCGTCTCAAGTTTGATAAATTGTTGTAGCTTTTTATTTCACTGAACTGAAGCAAAATATTTTCAGACAAAACAGATCTTCTCATTCGAATAAAAGAGAATTTCACATACTTAATAGGAATACAGTATATTTAAGAAGAATTTTGTCTTGATGTTAGTATTGTTTATTATTTTTTTTAAATAAGAAATGAGGAAGCACTATGCCCATTTTGGAGGTATTGCCAAGTACCCTAATTTAACATAACTTACAAAATGTTTATTATTTCTAAATGCCTTACTGGACTGGTTAATTTTACTATAAATTTACTTTTTGTATACTTACAGCTCTCAGTCCTTTATTTTTCTTTTGGTAGCTTGCAAAAAACGATCGCGGCCACACGTACTTTCGGCTCGCGTAATTGTGAATAAAATTTAAATGTCCCTATTGAGTGTTATGTTGTGTTGTGTGTTACATGTTGTTTGTGAATGTTTTCGTGTAAATGTTTCATTTTAAAAACTTGACGCGCATCAACAAATGTAAAGTACTAGTGAAGTGTAGGTTTGATAATGCCTGAATAGAAAAGGCGAAACGTACGTCACCAGGAAATAAAAAATAAAAATAAAGGACTGAGAGCTGTAAGTACACACAAAATTAAATTTACAGTAAAATGTTTATATTAGTACGCGTGTAAATCAAAGAAGAAGAAGAAATCATTAACGAAGTCAAAGCGTACGTGTATCGAGAGTTCATAATTATATTTTACCTCAACCAGAAAATTATTTTCGAAAATTGTACTACCAATTAATTACAATAGTTGTTTTAACTTGAATTTAATGTAAATTAAAACAATTCAGTATATTTGTTTTTATTGATGTTATGAAGGAGCTGCATGTTGACAGCATTTAAGACCGCAAAAGAGACTGCAAAAATCTACGTTCAAGAAAAACATGCAAAATGCAAGAAAATGTAGTAAAATATAAGACTGAAATAGATCTATTTACTTTTACTGGAGGGATAAAACATGTGTTTTAAATATTTTTCTATAAAAGTCAACACTTTTCGCATGGAGTAATTGTAACCAAAATAATGATTTTAATCCGTCAAACTGATCAATTATTTTATAAAATGTATTATATTGTTTGTTAAAAGTAAAAAGAAGTTTTATAACCTCTGGAATGAAATACTTTTTAGCTGTAAATATTTGACGTAGCTTATCAAAATTCTTTTGGTGTTTCATCATTTCGAATAGCCCATCATTATTTACAGTTACATAAATAGTTATACATAATTAAACATCAAATTCTCTACGATGTGTATGTATATTTAAGACCTGTATAATTCGACTACATTTAATAGACCATATACCAGACTACATTTAATAGGCTACTAGTATATGACCAAAAATGTCAGCAGTGCCGCAGAGTTTTTCAATTTATTCAGTATAAACAAAAACAGATTTTACTTTACTATTTCAATACATACGGTACAATCAAGTTGCTTATATTGTGCAATTCTGTAATTTCTTCTTTTAATTTAAACTAGAGTATTATAAAACTCAAATTACATTCTTCACTTTTAAATTAAAGAAACCCCCTAAGTTGTGTCACATTTGCCTCTTTTACATTATTGCACTTTTTGCCTCATTTGGCCTACATTTGTCCTTTTGACAACAAACAAATTTAAGGACTTATTATTCGTCATTCCGTTTTCGGTGAGTTAAGTAAACATTAAAATACTCATTTCAAATATAATAAAGTGAAAAACTAGCTTAAAACCTGTTTTTTTAATATACAAACAAATATAATACTTACAATCTGAAAATTTGTAGATTTTACATCTTTTTAAAAAACATATACTGCTAACACAATCATTTTTATTTAATTAATACTTTTAAAAAGTCGATATTATAATATAATTATTAATTTGAAAATACGAATGTTTTATTTAAGAAAGTATACAGGGAAATTAGAATAACAATCTGAAAACTTGTAGATTTAACGTCTGATTTATTTCAAAAGTATACAGAAAAACTTATTTAATTAACAATTAACAAAATCGCTTGTAATTATTATTTGAAAAAAGTCGTTATTGTAATTATTACTAGTAAATCCCAGTGAAAAATCACAGACGGATTAATTATACACATCAGAAATACATCATTTATACAAAATACTATTTAAACAACACACATTATCTAGGCCTACCTAACTATGCAGACGGGGATTTTTAACTCGGTAAATGTGTACAATTATAAGGACTATACAACTGTAGCAATATGTGTTAAGATTTTGTGTTTATGTATATTATTACATATATTTAAAGAAAGATAAAAATATTATCTTTTAATCGCCTTTTATTTCATATTGATAGCTCAAATGATTTAGAAGTTATTAATATTATAGGCTATATTATTGATTGAAATTGTAAACATAACTCAACAACTTCATATAAGTAAATTGTAATTATAACATAAGTATAATCTACGCTAGGTTTTGTTTGCGTATTACAGATGATGGGCGAAATCAGTTATTATATTATTAAGTTATATTATTTCTTCTTTAAATGTTACTCCACGTACGCACACTCGCTTTTATAGGAGTTGATTAATATGAAATACAACCGTTATATATAAAAAAAAAATGTATTCGGAAAGCGCTAATAACCTTCTGAAAACTTGTAGATTTGACAAGTTTTATTTAAAAGGAATACAAATAACAACTAACAAATTACATTTAATTAAAACGGTACATTAAAAAAAGTTGAATTTGCCCAAAGGTAATATATCTTTCTGCATTTTTGGCCAAACTTCTACTTGCCTACTCTACGCGTTTTCACAATTACGTCGGTTTTGTGATTGTTTCACATACCTAAAACCTATTATTCTCTACTTGCAGTATGCAATTATACTGATTTAACATATTCATTAGTTTAGTTAAACCTATTTAATCCAGATTATTTGAAGAAGGGTTTCCTTTCATTTGATTTTTTAATGACCGCCCGGACCCCTCCAATGTCCTTGGCAATATAAGTTTGCCCTCTTTGCCCCATCCTCTCGGCGGCCCTGAATGTAAGTCCTAATTACACTCTCTTAAATGGAGGCAGGTGTACCACTACTGCCAGTAAAGTTTTACGAGAGGACGCAGTCCATATAGATCAGTATCTATTCCGGTAGCATACACATTAAACATCAAAGTGTGATTTGGGAAATCCACAATAAATTCATACATCATGCACATTACTGAAATTAAAATTCAAACTTCAAATGGCTTTCAATGCCAGAGTGAGTATCAAGTTAGAATACAAAAATCTAATTTTCAAACATGAGACAGTTGTGTTCATAAACGTTTAATAAAATATAAGCAATCCATAATTAAAAACCGTCTTAAAAAACATAAAACTAATTTGCACAAATTCAAACTATGTAAAGATGTATTTATAGTCTCAATGTATGCAACGAGTAACAATAACGAATAATTCCGTGTATGTCTAATGAACCGTTGCGTAGATTACAACAAAACTATCTGTACTAAGAATAAAGGTTCTTGGTTATTAACAGGCTTTGTTAAACGCCCAATGTTAAAGCTACGGTTCAAATCGTAATAGAATTACTCTTAATTAATTGATAATAGGTTGTTATTGCATTGTTTTCGCCTTAACTGCAGTGTCCTTCGTTGTAATAAACAGAATTCAATATTTAGTTTATCAACATTTGTGTTCTTTTTTAACGGGGTTATTACGGGTTAAAAATGTTGTGTGCGTCTGTAACTCACTTACTTCTTTTTTCAATTCGGACTGACCAAGGAACTTAGTGTGACCAATTAACCTTTTTAATGTACATCGGAAAATATATTTTCAAAATGGATTCTTTCAGAAAATACAAATTTATAATTGAAGGTAAAAATTTTATATTACTCAAAATATAGGCCTATTATCCTGAGTTTCCATAGGAAAGATGAGCTATTGCAGTGACTCTTATGGTGAGACCTAAGGTCAGGAGTAGTCAATGAGCACCGATCATAGTCCTCAGAACACGTTTTGGTGTCGTCTATTTAAATATTATATATGTATATACTACACATTCGCACTCTAACGGCCAAGTTTTACGCCCGATTTGGTCTGAATTTTGTACACACGTTGTTTTTATAAGTCGCTCGAACGAGTTTGTTAGCCAAATAATCCAATAACTGGAAGCACGTTTTTGACATGAAGTTACCATTTTTTGAGATTTTTCGTACTAGAATAAAGCTTTTTTGGGGTTTTATCTAAAAAAAAATATAGAAGATAATTCTGCACATTTTACTTTTTACCCTACCTTATAGAACGTCTGGTTCTCCCAAAATCGAGCAAAACTTAAAATATCATGAAAGTATACCTTAAAAAGCTAATTTGTGTACGCTGTAAGTGAAGCGAAGCAGTCATAATCCGAGGCCGCAAGGTCGAGGTACAAACTTGCAAAGCGAGAGTTTCCGCTACTGGCGGATCTTGGATATTCAGCTGCGGTTCAGCTGCGTATCGAATTATTTTATTTTATTATTTGTTTAAATTTGAACATACATTCTCATAAAAACTGTTATTCGTCAAACGCTCTTTATCCACATTGCCGTCATCGTTATATTGTGATTGTAGCTCTCACTGAGGATGACGATATTGTCGTTGAAACTCGCATGACGAATAAAACCTGTTTTCAAATTTCCAATTATAGGATGAAGTGTCGCCCTGAAATATGTTGAAATGAAGTCAATAATAAAATTGTCATGTATAACTCCGATTTGAAATAAAGTAAAGAATTTGTATAAATTCATTGTAAAATCAACTCCTATAAAAGCGAGTGAACGTCCGTGCGTGAGTAACATATAATATAACAGCTGATTTCACCCATCTTCTGTAATACTTAGACAAACTAGGTGCAGATTATACTTTGGGGTCATGTTTACAACTTCAATCACTATAATTTCGTATGAAGTTGATTTTTTAAAAAAATATGAGTTATAGAATTAATGTATGTTATAATACGTAATCATATTTTTTGGGGGGTTATAAACTGTACATAAATACAACCTTTTATCATCAAAATATTCTTTTATACAAATTTAAAGAAGAAATACCTATTCGTTTAACTTCGGAAACATTAGTTATCTTCGAATAACATATATACATACTCGATTATTAATTTATTTACTAGTATAATATTAATAACTTCTAAATCATTTGATCTATTAATATGAAATAAAAAGCAATTACAAGATTATATTTTTATCTTTATTTAAATTTGCAATAACGTACATAAATATGAAATTTTAACAAAATTCGTACAGTTATATTATAGTACTTATAATTGTACACATTTACCGAATTAAAAATCCCCGTCAGCATAGTTAGGTAGGCCTAGGTAAAGTGTGTTGTTTTTAAATAGTATTTTGCATAAATGATGTATTTCTAATGTGTATCTAATTAATCCGCCTGTGATTTTTCACGGGGGTTTACTAGTCTTTAAATTAAAACTAGACAGAGAAAGACTACCTTAGACTTAGACAATCTTAGAATCTTACTAGTAGGCCTATTAGGCATATGCGATCGAACCTAAGATCTAAAACTGGTTTGAAGCCGGCCGACCTTTGAAGATGTCAAAAACTGCTTACTCACTAAATACATAATATAACGAAAAGTAATTATTTTATTCAATTAATCCCGCACAGAGTCTGATGAATGAGAAGATGCCATTGTAAAAGTAAATTGATATGTTTGCCTATTTGTGTGGTCCGAATATCCACAATTACCTCATGTTGTGCAAACCTTCCATTAATGGTTTGATTAAAAGTTTCGCTTGCAACAAATTTTAGTGGTCTGTTGTAATTATAATGATCCGGTGCTGTTTGAGGCGTAAGTACAGTACTCAAAGCTTTTACGACAAGTATGGTGTTTGGCCTATATCTCTAGATCGAGTTTAAACGATGTTTACAGATTAATTACTGTAGTTGGTTTGATATTTTAATATTCAAATAGAAAGGGAAAACAATATTTGCGAGTAAATGTACAGCTTGTGTAAATATAATTTTAGTTCTGTTAGTTTCACTAAACATGTACTGTACTTAACACTTTTTTTATTAACTAAGAAATTGACAATGAATAATGAAGATACTATTGTGAAGCAATACATTTTGTTTTTGTTTTATTGTTTGTACAGATATTCTGGATAACCTAAAAAATTCATGAAACTATTTTTTGTTTATCGTTCAGTGTGGAGAATTTACACTCCCCTGAGCAACATAATAGGCTCATTAGTGTTTTAGCTGTACCACTAACATACTATCACATTATAGCTGACTATGTACACGGTGTTTAATAAAATCATTTAAAATCAAAAATTAAGTTTATTTGTCTACTGACGAAGGTGCTGATTAGCTGCCTACGTGTAGGAAATTATTAGTAGAATTTGTCTTTTGCACCTCAGCCTCCGGTGCCCGGCCCATGCTCTTCTTCGTTCCGATTTGCGAGTTTGCACCCAGGTTTTGCGACCTCGGATTATGGACAAAAACCATTGGAAACAAAATGTTTTAAACTTCAATTTTTGTATTTACAAATTTCTTCTAAAAAGTAAATTTACATATGTAATCATCGTTGTAAAATTGTAGTTGCCTAAATCAATACCTATTGATGTCGCGCTAGAAAACATAAGGAAATGACTCAAACTCGTCACTTTTTACTTTTATGGAATTTTACGTTTTGATGGCTTTTGGGAAAACCAGATGTTCCATAAGGTCATACAAAAAACAAAATGTTCACAATAATATCCTAAATTTATGTTTTTAGATAAAAAAAGGTTGCATTCTAGTACCAAAAATCTCAAACAAATTTTACTTCCAGTGAAAACCCGTGTTTCCGGGTGTTGGATTTTTAGGTAACGAACTCGTCCAAGTGATTTAGAAACAAACGCGTATACCATATTTGAACCAAATCGGACGTAAAATGCGACCGTTAAAGTGCGAGCACTTATATACATATATATACTACTTTCAATGACACAATGAAATGTGTTCTGGGGACCTTGATTGGTGCTCATTGACCACTCCCGACCTTAGGTCTCACCATAAAAGTCAATGCAATAGCTCGTCTTTCCTATAGAAATTCGCTAATAATAACATAGTTGGAGACTTAAAAAATTACCCCCATTTAAATATTCAAAATTCAATATTTGTAAATAAATTAAATACATATCTTAAGTTTGCTAATATGACATTTGACTAAACTACTTTACCGAAAAAATGTATTAGTTAAATTAAACGGAAGAACCTTTAAGAATATAGATCAATTAAAAATGGTAAAAAGTGGATTAAATAAGGCCTAGGATATCTCCCAAAAAGCTGAAAACTACGTTCAAGGCTCTTCTTCACCCTGGGAAATTCCGCATGTACAGTGTGAGTTTAATAAAATTGGACCGAAAACAGTCAGTTATCTTGTGGTGAGATAAACGGACAATGATGTACTGAAAACAAGTTCCAGTGTCTGTTAATCGCCCATTAACTGTTCCTCTACCCTGAGCACCATCCAACACACGAGTGAGCGGGACGACTTTTGTAGGTTAGCTAGTAGCGCCAAAGCCGGCTTGAATCACGAGATCGAGGGAACATGCATTCGTAATCTCGTGTTTCGGATTCTATTTATAAATTAATAATCAGAGAAATAACTTTAAATTATTAAGATTGTTACATATTTTTTACGTGTGACCTTAAAATATGGAAATTATTGTTTGAAATCGCCCCAAAAACGCATTAAATAGAATCAGTTTTTACGTACATAAATCTTTTATTAAAAGGGGTTGCCGTCAACTTTTGTCAATTATAATGAGGTGTGAGACAAAATCAAAAAGTCTTTAAGAATAATTTAAGAGGTTTCATAACCTTTTGAGTTAAAAACAACTGTGTCCGAAACACGTTAGTACGAAGTGTGTATTTTCGCTGTTTTAAGCAAGGTATAGAATTTAAGATATTAAATTCTTATCTTTTAAAAGTAAATGCAATGTAATTTAGAAACAGCTTGAAATTTAGCAATCACAACGTTTAAATTTCAAAGTTCTGGAATCAACTAAACAAATTGTTATTTCAAAATCAGTCAACGTTTGTATTAACAAAGCCAGCCCATTGTAATATAATCAGAAACAGCTGTTCCCAACGCCTTTTTAGGAAGCTCCAAATAGACTGTTTTGACTACAGACGATTTACGAGGCCGTGGTATTTATTTACTGTTTTTACATGACGACCTTGTACAGAGTTCGATGTACGATTCGCCTGTAAATAGTTGTGTTTACTCGTATAGTTTGTGGCGCCGGACTTGATGTTTTACATAAATATTTATGGTTTGAGTTTTCACGTTTTGCTGGGTTTTATGGTAGAATAGAATATTTTGACGATCGTGACGTAACTATCGGAAGTTTATTGTAGCACATGGAGTTGTAATAAACGCTAGTTTTATGTCTTCTTAAGTTATACTGTTATTATTTACAACCTCTTGAATTGTACGTTTCTAAGTTTTATACATTTTTATTCTAATATTACAATTGTGTAACTCAAAAGAAGCATAGCACGAACCACATTAAGACATATCATCTATAATTCCTCCCAGAGGTCAATATTCTTTCACACTTACAATTATTGTAATATTTGTATACGAACTTGAATACCAGAGGAAGCCGTTACCTACAAAACCATTTTTAGTTTTTCCTGCATAAAATTTAATTCAAATATTTTGATTTCACTATCCATTTCATCGTCCTTGACAACTATGCATTTGACTCTAATAAAAGTAGTTTTTGATTGTTTTGACATATTATCCCCTTCCCACCAAATCCCTAGGGGGTGCTATAGGTGTTTTGCTTCAAAATACAATTTATCCAGATAGTAAATCATATTTGTACTAAGCTAAGTCGAAATTGACCCTTGCGTTTCAGCTACGCTGGAATAATATATTCCTGAATAGATACTTCTTTTTAAAATTTATATTAACCTAATAAATGCTGATTAAATTCTGATTCTAAATTTGCTAAGTTGGTTTCTATGGCAATTAATGTAAATGCATTAAAAAAACTTGTATTAGTACTGTATAGGCCTAACCTAAAATTGTGATGTTAAGCTTTTGATCCAAATCAGCTGTTTGTCTATACTATGTAATCACAAATGTATAATTATAATACAGTAGCCATTTTTGTTGTTAATTTTTTGTTTGAGTTTGTTTTTATTTTGTTAACCAAACGTTAAAAAGCTGTTTGTGAAGAATAATTAACAGATTCTAAATTTCCTAAGTTTGTTTCTTTGGTCATGAATATGAATGCATTCAAGAAACGTGTATTGGTTCACTATAGGCCTAACCTAAAATTGTGTTGTTAAGCTTTTGATCCGAATCAGCTGTCTTATCTGTTATAAGGCTGGGAGTGAACACCTGAATTTTCGTATTTTTTTCGCTTTAAATCAAAATTTTTCCTAAATTCTTTCTTAGTGAGCTCCTATGACCCCGTTAGAATATATCTCCACAATTTCGTACTTTTATCTTCAGAAGTTTTTGCTCTACCTTGATTCTAAGTCAATCATGCCAAAGCCGTTTATATATTTATATTTCGCTTTTATTTGCATCAACTCAAATTTAAAAAATAACTTTGATTTTTCAACATATTGTAAAATTTAAAAAATATTACGATTAAACCAAAACTTTTAAATTAAAACATTAGTGTCTGTATTCTTTGATTGTTAACCATCAGAAATCAACGCAAGTTGTAATATTATTGATTTGTTATATGGCCTGTTATAATGTCTGACAGTTTATTACGACATTGATTTTTTATATTTCATAAACATTTTTAATTTCACTTTCACCAGTGGTTGGAATGGTTTGGATTATTCATGACCTCATAAAACTAAATTAGAATAAACCACCGGAAGATGCAATCAAATACTGACTCACTTTTATCTTTTTAAATACACTAAACAGTCATTAAAAACTACATTTTACTTCCATTAACATTTGTTGGCAAGGGTGTACAATCTATCCTACACAGTTGTGTACCAACTGTAAAGAGTAAAATTATTGTATTATTATTTACGGGAACGGCTTTTGGCATTACACAACTGGATATCTCTAAAAAGTTCTAAACTATAAACGGATTCGTTTATGGATACCAAAATCTTCTTTCTACGTTTCTAGAAAATCCTTGCCACCATTTTTGATTCAATTTTGTTCCTGAATAGAATAGGTTATGAAGACAGTAATTTAATGTGGAATTTCAAATTTAAAACAATGGTGAACGCGGCGCATTGACATTTTAACTCGTTTTCAATATATTCGATTTTGTAAATCAAAATTATTATAATTAATTGTTAGTTCATTTAATTGTCTATTATATAAAAATGCCTGTCATTCACGCAAAACCTCTGGCCCTACTGTGCATGCGTCAGGATCTAGGTCGCTCACCCTCACCACCTACCTCATTCCAAGTGGTTCTGTCCTAATCAATCATCATATCCATGATTATATCACACTATTCTATAATCAGTTTAACTATAAATAAATTAATATGTTTTTTACATTTAAGAACAAACTAACCCATATTGCAAATGCAAAATTAATAGTAGTTTCGTAAAAGTGTACACTATTGTTTATTCATGTAATTCAATACAAGTAATTTGTATATAGTATCTTAAGACCAATATTTATAACGCCAATTTATAGCACATTGTATTGTTGTAGACCAATCGCCGACAGCAATATACTCAGCTAATTTCTGTTCCAACCCTTCGTTTTTGTTTTAGTATTGCATAACTTAGCCCCAGAGGGATCAATACCCTCTTACGTCAATCGATGTGATTTTGTACCACTGTCTGAAGCAACACTTACTGATATCAATAGACATGACAATGTATACTTACTAATTTCAGTTTTTATTTCATGAAGAATCTGTCTTTATGTAATTATAATGAGGGAACTCTTACAAAACTAAGTACTAACAACAAAGAATTATTGAGTAAGTGCCTCGAAAAGTCGTGAGTAGCCTACGTATGTTTTGATGGTATGGATATTATTTGAATTTCATTTGTATTATTTAAATTAATATATATATTATAATGTGTCATTAATTAATATTATTTATTTAACTAGCAAGCCTCGTGAATAATCACAGGCAGATTAATTAATTAATTAATTAATTAATGTTCTATTTAAAAACAACGAACTTTATCTAGGCCTACCTAACTATGCGGAGGGAATTTTAAACTGGTAAATGTGTACAATTATAAATTTTGTATTTTTATTCATTATTATGTATAAAAATAACAAAAAAATATTATCTTTTAATGATTTTTATTTCTTATTGATATACCGAATGATTTAGAAGTTATTGATATTATAATGAAGAAATAAATTAATAATGGAAAATATATGTTTATTTGTTATTCGAAGATGTACGAACGAATGTTTCTTAAGTTAAACGAATGGGTACCTCTTCCTTAAATTTGTATAAAATGAATAATATATTGATGATCAAAGATTGTATTTATATTCATTTTATAACCTCAAATCAAATCTTATAACGTATTATATAATCTACATTTATTTAATTCTATAACTCATATTTAAAAACATAAATTTTTCACAAGACATTGATTGAAGTTGTGAACATTACCCTAAAGTATAATCTACGCCAGGTTTTCTATTACAGATGATGAGTAAAATCACCTGTTACATTATATTGTTACTCACGTACGTACGCTTTTATAGGAGTTTAATAAATAAATGAATATTTACCTTTTCGTTGTTCAATTCAATATTGCGAAAATCTTGTTAAAATCTTGTTATTAATTGATTTTACATTCAATTCGTAAAGTAAAATTAAACTCCTTGTTTTCAATATTTAGTTTAAACAAATCGCAAAGAAAAAACTTGTCGACGAGGATGGGATTCGAACCCACGCGGGCAGAGCCCATTGGATTAGCAGTCCAACGCCTTAACCACTCGGCCACCTCGTCAGTTGGGAAATCTCAGATACACGTAACTTGATACATCGCAGCAACCGCTTACTTATAATAATGACCTACTGACCTAATAGTGCCTGTTCAATAATGAGTTCCATATGTTGACTTTAATTAATTTAAAGTGTTTGTTTTTTCATAATTTCAATCGATTAAATTTTTGTTGGCAAAATATTATGAAATTTAATATGAACCCACTAATTCAAGATTTGTATTTCAATTTAACCTTAATTAATTACAATTTTCATACTGATATACAAAAAACAATATGCTGTTACTGCATTAAATTAATTTAATCCCCCCAATTATAACAAAATAGCCAGCCATATAATTATTAACTTGAGACCCATATTTTTTTTTTTTTTTTTTTTTTTTGAAAAATATGATATTGATTACAGGGTTAATTGAGTTAAATGTGTTTGTATCAAATTTTAGTTTTGTTATAATCCAATAGAAATTAACAACTATTTATTCTTCAATAAATAAATATAATTCGTATATAGGCCTACGTACATTTTCAGTCTTCCGTAACTGAAAAAGCCTGGATAAAAATGACGATAAAGTGTTATTGTGAAACTTTTTATTAATTTCAATATATTTTTTAAGATTTAACATTTTTGTAAAATGAGCTAATGAAAACAATTTCATAAGAAAACAAATCAAAACATAGGAGACTTAGTATTTATTTTAAAATATTTATGTTTTTTTTACATTTGAATTTTCGGTGTAGGTACAATAATCACTGTTTATTCTGTCGTACACTTCTAAACTGGTATTAGAAGTATACTTAGAGTATACTTTTACTTTCTCACTATACTATAGTATAAAGAAATTATAGTGATCGCAAACAAATCAATGTTGAGATTTTTGTGGAAATATCCGTTTTGGGACCCTCCAAAAAAAGTGGTTTTTACAAAATGTCTGTTTGTATGTATACAAAGCTAGAGAGAAAACTGTTCGATCGATTTCGAACAAATTTGTACCAAACATGTAAATTAGGCCTGTAAAGATGCACGAAAAAGCGTTTGACACATTTTGAAAAACAACCCCCTTTTTGGCCAAAAACCTCAAAAAATCAGTTATTATTTTTTTATAAAAAACGGCTCTAACGATTTTGATAAAATTTGGCTTATTTGGAGCCCTTAATGTATCCTACCATATGCAAAAAAAAGCATCTTTCTAAAAAAATTCTCGTTTAGTTAATAATAATAATAACTAATGTTTGGGGTTTTTTGGCCATAAAGAGGGTTGTTTTTCAAAATTGTTCAAAACCTTCTTTCGTGCATCTATACAGGCCTAATTGACATGTTTGGTGCAAATTTGTTCGAAATCGATCGAACAGTTTTCTCTCTAGCTAATAATAATCAAATTTATTAGATACTCTCGTACTTTAATGTATCCCCTCTCGTACTAATAGAATTATGAAGTCACAGTGAATCTCTTTAATAATTTAAATAAGTTTGTGAGAAAGTATGTGCCAGTTTCTGGTACCGTTTATTTTTCAGTGACATGATAAGTATGATAACAGTTAATTTCATGCTTTTAAATAATGTGGGTATATAACTTTTACATTAGGTTTTTGTTTAGGAGTTACTTGGATTTAATATTAACTTAATAATCCGATCCAGACATTTAAAATGATAGCTTTGATGTTATTATTAATTTATCCTTAACCAGTATTTAAAGAAGGTATTATTATTTGTGTAAATTGGGGTTGGCATGCGATGCACTCAGAGGTCAGCCATAGTTAAATATATATAACTTCAAATAAACTACCTAAATCCAGTGGCGGCTCCTTGTGTGGTTGTTTGGTTGCACAACCCCCAAGAAATAAAACAAAAAATTAATCACATTAATATTTTTTTAAATATCAGTGCATTATCAATATCAACCTCATTTCAATCTAAAATTTATGGCCAAGAATGTCCCCAAACCGTTGAAAAGCCGAAAAACGTCAACCCAACCTTCGCGCGCAGCGTCGTGGAACGCACTGCTTCTGAGTTCTGCAACCAGAGCCTAATGCAGCTATTAGCATTGAAACTGGTGGGCTATTTGTAACTAATGTGTTGCTATGGCAACTCACATAAAGCCTTCAGGTGCATAAAAGTTCTACAACCAGCCAACAGGGGTTTGCCAGCCAGAATGCTTTGATGTTCATATTTCATGTTTTGTGTAGTGAATAATGCAAGACATTTTGAGGTTATGTGTTGTTAGTTTTGTTCTCGTATTTTTGCTAGCTGTGTTTGGTGTTTATTTGTTTTAGATTGTGTTAATATATTTTAGTGTGTATGTCTTTAGTCTGGGTTCCATTACAATAGTGCTTTTTACATTATTCTTCATAAGTTGTAGCAATTTGAGTGGGCCTAGACAGAGAGTGTAGTGTGTAGTGTTGATTAGACGCCAATCAAAAGCTGTTAATATTATTTTCATAATTAATATTCGTGCCATTCGTGATTTAATTATAGTTTTAATGATAGGCCACAACCTATTACCAAAATGTTTGAACCCATTATCCAAAATCTATTTTCAAACATCCATACAATTCAAATAATAGTTTTTCAACAAAAAAGGATAGGCCAAGTTCCTAAATAGGATATGGGGCGAGTTCATAAATCCGATTATGTTAATGCTATGTTCAGGTTATGATTATTATAAAATTAAAATTCTATTAAGTTTACCCTTCTGAACAGACGGATGGACTTTCTTTTTAAATGAGGTTAGTGATATTTAAACATATAATGTGCCTGAATTCTATGTTTATTCATGCATGGTTTAAATTGTTATTTTAAGTTTATTGACTATTTTATTGTATTCTAGTAATACCCTCAACTGAAAGCTAAACGTAATGGTAACCGAACCATTTTAATGGATTTAAGTTAAAAATGTTGCGTAATTAAGACAAAAACGTATAATTCCACGTGTAATTCCTCATATAAAATAATGTGTTAAATTGCGTTCATATTCCACAAACCCAGACCCCCCCTCCAGAAATTCTCTCCACATAATTGCAACCACCAAGTTAATAACTCACCAGCCGCCACTGCCTAAATCAAAAGTACATCATCAAGACGGCTTACAATAACATAAAGATTTGAATTAAATTTGATAAATCTTGCCTAATTTTGAAACGTGTTTCTTGATATATGTTGTTATTATTCAGTAAACTAAACTTAGTAAATACTAGCTTCCGTGCACGGTTACGCTCAAGTTAAACATAAGGAACTTTTTCTAAGATTTTTCAGGAAATTATTTCTGTCATTTTGTAATATGAAACGTAGCAAAAATAAAGTTTTTCCAAAAATAGGCCTAAGCTTCAGTCTTCAATTTTGTGCTTTTCATTATGTACCACAATCGCCTATTATCTTTATCTGTTAATTTACAACATTTTTCATATTAAACATTCATGTACATATTATTATTATGGACATATATTATATACTGTACTACTTAATTCTGAGACTAACCGCTTATACAACCTTTTAACTTAAGTTAGATCTCTAAGTTTAGAGATTTGTTTTATACATCTCTCTATTATATACAACTCTGGCCCTACTGCGCATGCGTCAGGATCCAGGTCCCTGTTACCCTCACCATAATATAAACCAAGTATGGTCCAAGTGTTTACCATAATATAAAATAATTTGTTTGCAGGGTTGGTGAACAGGGGACGGAGCCCTTTAGTTTTTACATAAAAATGTGCCTGTCATTCAAGCAGACGCTCTTACGTACTGCGCATGCGTCATGATCCAGGACCTGCTACCCTCACCCCCTACCCCATCCAAGTGTCTACCATAATATAAAATAATTTGTTTGCAGGGTTGGTGAACAGGGGACGGAGCCCTTTAGTTTTTACATAAAAATGTGCCTGTCATTCAAGCAAACGCTCTAACCCTACTGCGCATGCGTCCGGATCCTACCACAGTACCATACCCCTATCCAAATTCCCCTAGTCATCGTCACTTCCGTGAAAATATAAGAGTATACAACAATATGTTTGCATTTGCTTCGCTGCGAGTGTAGATGGAGAGTGAGTGGCGAAGCCTGTAGTTCCACTGGTGCCATCATTACCTCTGCATATGTATCTAATGGTCTAGCCAGCGTACGCAATACAAGCGTTTTTGTTAAGTTGTTATCACTAAACTTGTTAAATTAAACCCGTAATAGATAGATAAATGCTGACGGACATTTCTGTAAAGTTTTTAATGATTGACATTCCTGGATTTGTTTTTAACAATTTAGCTAGCACTAGACATAAAAAGCTTAATCACACACAACAATTTTAAGCTTTTGCAGTTTATTTGCGTAGCTAAAGAAAAATAATCACAAAGAAACTCAGCCATGACGCCCGAGCGGCAAAGCAACACATCAGAAAATTTCATCAACATCGGATGAGTAGTTTCTTAGTTAACTTGTAATAGAAAAACATAGAAAAGTTTCTTTCCATCTATATAATGTCTGCAGGTTGTACAGATGTTATATTTCTACTTTTAATTTCTTCTGACTTACAGTTAAATATACAAATAATTACAGGCCTAAAGGGGATAGTCATAGGAAAGTAAGATTATTTTTTATAACTACAGTATTACAATTCAGTTTGGTAAAGTTTACTAAACTCATTCTACAGGCTTACAATTATTTAGATTAACCCCTTCCAATTAATTATGTACAGTTTATAAAAGGTCCCTAAAAGGTTAGGTATATTTAAATCCAGGAACTTCAGCTGCATCACTAATAGACCCATCAGGACGCTGTTCGATCAATTAAACAATGATTTCCTAATACACAATTAAGTGGAGAGGGAGGGTCTTAACGATTCCCATTAGATAATTCCGTTCGTGGTTACCCTTCAGATGTTTCTCTCAAATTACATAGGACGCTGGACGGACCACTTAACCGTTTCAAGTACTGTAAGGAAGCGGATCAAAAGGAATCGTTATCGGAGTCGAGTATTCTTGTATTTTACAATCGATGACATCACGTCCACGTGTCTGGACGATTCTGCTGACCGGGTCGTCTTGGATATGGGTTTCCATAAAACTCTTGGATTCAGATAAAGTCGCAATAAAAGGTCGTTAAAGTGTCGGAAGTCACGGTTTCACGATTAAGTGACACTTCTATTCCCGAGCTGTAAAGTATATTTATGTTGTCGCCTTGGACCGGAGTGAAGGACAGAAAGTGCACGATGTCTTTGTTTGAGATGAAATAACAATCGCCAGAGATGTTAATGATAAAAACGCGTAACTGCACTTTAGCGTAGTATCTATGGCCAAGTTCAAACTGTGATAATCTATCATGTTAAGTATTATTACCATGCGTAATGGGGATCTCTTATCGCCCTTTATCAATAGCAATAATTAGATTTCAGTTTACGTGCGGTTAGCCATGTCCGAATTGGAAAGATTTACGTTCACATTCTTCATACATAATATATTTTGTCCCAAAAGTTTGAAGCAGACCAATATTTTGGTAAACCAATAAGATAATCAAAGCAAGTTTTCAACATTGACTTTGATTTTAAATTTCAAATGTCACAGGCAGATTCAATAAATCACAAATACATCATTTATAAAAATACTATTTAAAAACAAACAAAAAAACTTTATCCAAGCCTACCTAACTATGCTGAAGGAACTGGTAAATGTGTACAATTATAAAACTGTAGAAATATTTGTTAAATTTTTTAATTATATATATTATTATAATAAATCAAAATAAAGATACAAACATTAGACCTATCTTTTAATTGTTTTTTATTTCATATTGATATATCAAATGATTTAAAAGTTTAATGAAGAAATTATTAATGGAATATGTTTAATGTTACACGAAGCTGTACGAATGTTTCCGAAACTAAACGAATGGATCTTCTTTAAATTTGTATAAATAAATTATTGATGATAAATGATAAAAGGTTGTATTTATATTCACTTTATAGCCTAACTTCAATGCAAATCTTATAACGTTGTAGCATGCATTAGTTCATTAACTCATATTTAAAAAAAAATCAACTTCACAAGATATTATATAATTGATCGAAGTTGTAAACATAACCCCAAAAAGTATAATCTACGCTAGGTTTTGTTTAAGTATTAGATCTGATGGTGAAATCAGTTGTTATATTATATTGTTAATCACGTAGGTTTAAGCACGGTATATAGAATACTAACGGTAGGGTTCACGAGTGGATCCGCAGTAACTCGTGACGTCATCGGTGCCCAGTTTTTCATAATCTCCATAACCTTCTCATGGAGCATTATGTAAACATTTAATAACTTAAAAAATATTTATCCGATTTTAATAAAATTTGAACCACATATAGAAAACATATCTTTAATAATAATATAAAAAAATCTGATTATTACAACAAATTTTATATCTTTACTTATTAGGCCTATAAAAATTACTGTTTCAAATTCGACAAATGGTGAAAACTATTTTTTTTTTATTTTGTATTATTTGAAATTTATTTTAATTTTGTACTGGGTTATGAATATAATAAGTTATATAGAATTTTATTGTGAATCCAAATCTTTTTTAATATTTAAAATCAAATATATTATATATATCAAAAGATATGTACATTTAAAAAATGTATTGTACAATTTCGTTTACAAAGTACTATGTACGTTTTCGATACTAAAAATTTAATAATAATAATTTATAAATAAAGTAATCTGTCGTATCTTGATGATTTTTTCACAGAATGTGTATAATAATATACTCTGTTAATACGAGTAATGGGCAGATAAATTTTAAATAAATGGTACCAGGAACTGGCACATACTTTCTCACAAACATATTTAAATTATTAAACAGATTCACGGTGACTTGTAGGGTGGGGTAGGAGAGGTGATTTTGTATTAAAGTTGTTTTTCCATAAACATCCTGGCGTTTTTTTCATTTTTGTGAATTTTTTATTTTTAAGGGTAATTTTCCCATAAAAACCCTTAAAATAACGGAAAAACCAACTTTTTTCAAAAATGGCTCTAACGATTTTCATTAAAATTTTATAGTTTGTAGTATTTTAGGTCCCTAATAAACTACAAAATTTTAATGAAAATCGTTAGAGCCGTTTTTGAGAAAAGTTTATTTTTCCGTTATTTTAAGGGTTTTTATGGGAAAATTACCCTTAAAAATAAAAAATTCACAAAAATGAAAAAACGCCAGGAGATACCGTGGATTAGTACCTCCATACCAAATTTCATCAAAACCGGACGACTGGTTTAGGCTCTAGGTCTGATAACATCCACACAGACTCACACACAGACACACCTACAGACACATACACAGACATCACTCCAAAAACCACTTTTTTAGGTTCAGGGGGACCCAAATCGGATATTTCCACCAAAAACTCAAATTCGAAAATTTTGACGAATACAATACTTTCTCCATATACTATGGTATAGGGGGAGAAAGTAAAATAGGTCTCAGTTCTGTAACTGCAGTAATTGTTGCATATTTGACCCAAAACGCAAAATTCGTTCTCAATTCGGTCAGAATTTTGCGTTTTGGGTCAAATATCGCAACAATTACTGCAGTTACAGAACTGAGACCTATTTTATTACATTTATATGCTTATTTTACGTAAATTAAATTAAATTTCACACCTTAATTAACGTCTTACATATTTCAATATATAGCGATTCGTTTCTGTGAGTAATCTGAAACACGGGTAAGAACTCTCTAACGATGCATTTCCGGACCTATGAATATATCAACTTTTTCATTATTTTTTGCTACTAGAATCAGCTCAGAAAGTGCTCGGAACATAATGCAAATAACTAATTATTTTAGCTCATAATAACTTTAAAATATTTTGTTTCTAGAGTAATTCTGGGTATTGTTGACAACTACCAAGAAATACATTTTTCCTTATTTTGTCAATATCTCTGTTATCCTTTTAACTACAGACAAAATTTTAAAAACCATTGTGTTTGCCATTAAAAAGTAAAATTTTTTGTCTCTTGTAATGTTTTTGTAAAGTTAGCGGTTTTTGAGATATTTTACATTAAAAATTATGAATGGCCACCATTTTGAAAATATTTAAAATAATGTTATATTTTTTCGTACAGTGATAAGAGGTTACGCAACAAATAGGTGTACAAAGTTTGAGCTCAGTATCCTTTCTGCTTTTAAAAATATTAAGTATTTTGTAAAAAACACATACAGACAGACAGACGAAAAAATAAGCCCCGCAGACCCATGTTTATATTGTGAAATATGTTTGTCTCGATCCCAGGAACATATCCACAAAAGGGGTCCAGAGAGTTCGGGGACACCCTGTATATATCAAAAGATATGTACATTTTAAAAATGTATTGTCAAATTTTGTTTACAAAGTACATACATTTTCGATAGTGAAAATTTAATAATAATAATAATAATTTATAAATAAAGTAATGTATCGTATCTTGATGATTTTTTCACAGAATGTGTATAATAATATATTCTGTTAATACGACTCCAATCGATAATAAACAGCTGATTTTCATCAGCAGTGGGCACCGATGACGTCAAAAGTAGTTGCGCGTGAACCCTACCGTTAGTATTCTATATACAGTGGGTTTAAGTACGTACGTACACTCGCTTTTTATAAGAGTTGTTAGGGTTATTATACATTTATGTGGGTTTTCTAGACACTTGTACCCAGTAGCGGTGGCTAGGAAAAAGAAACAAAAAGACATAAATTACATAAATCCAATTTTACAGTCAGACAAATGTTACATTACAATTCAGAGCGGCATTATAGTGACGCATGATCTGTGAAGTCACGATATATAACATAAACTTATAAGAAACCCTTACTTAATATTTACAGAAAATAAACATATCTTACTTATAGGCGTTTAATAATAAAGTTCAGCATAGCCTTTAATGTTTGGTACCTTATTGATACCTCTTTCTGGAGATATACCTGAGTATTTGTCGTGCGGTTTGTTTTAATTGGGAAAAAATGTTGTAATTATAATAAAAAATAGATCAAATTAAATTTTTATTTTATCGTTACATTCAGGACTATAACGCACTTTTTGTGGTTTTGGTTTAAGGTTACAACCCTATTAATAAGTTACATAATTCTGGAGATCTACTGGACCGATTTTCGTGCAGTTTTATTTTACAATAACGAAATATTGTTATTATTATAACAAATTTATGAAATCTAACTTTTATGTTATCATTATTTTTATAAGGGTCCTTTTGGTTTGTTGTCTTCTTTAAGGCTACAACCCTATTGATACTTATTTCTGGAGATTTCCGTGGCCGATTTTCGTACGGTTTGTATTAAATGAACGAAAGTGTTGGTATTGTTATAAAAAAATTATGACATTTGATTTTTATGTCCCCGTTATATTTATAAGGGCAATTTTTTTTGTTTATTTTAAACCCTATAGTGATACCTATTTCTGGAGATCTTCCTTATATCATATGGCCATATTGTATAGGCCTTCTTGATTTGCGAATAGATGATAATTGATATAAATTGTACAGATTACATGAGTTAGAAACACATTTTTACTATATTTTATACATTTTTTGTATTTATCATTATTATATATAAATCAAGTTAATTTTATTTTGTTATTGTTTTATTTAACTCTTATGGTTTTAATTATGGTAAACATTATTGAAAATATGAATGAATAAATTAACTCCTTGAGAGAGCTATTTAAACAAGTATTATTTGAAACATTATTGAATGAAATGGGTTCGTCAAATCCTTCTCCTATCAATGATAATATTTTATCGTCCATGAACGTGTATGCTAGATCGACAAATTGTGTACTACAGCTATCATAAATGCTATAAAATCTTAATTTGTATTTTGTAACTTAAATGTGTTTCCCTTCAGTAGCATCCCACACGATCCATTTACTGTCTCTAACCACAGATTATAATGTAAACAATCAGTTTAATCTTTAATATCTATTTAAAAATAAAACAGGAAGGAACTTAACGATTGGTCGACTAACAAATAAAATATTTTACTATCGGTAGTTACGTGAATGGACCACGTGTGCTCTAATTAAAAGCCTAAATCCTGCTAATTGCCAGCTATAAAACATAAACATAGCATGATATAGTACATAAAATTTAAAAGCTGAGTCAATATCGATTTTCTGTGTACAAACAGGTAAGTATATTCTAGTTTTTAATAATAACCAAAATGAATAGACTACCATTTCTATTGTTTTGTACTACAGATAACTTTATTCCACGTAAATTGTCTATCATTTTCAAAGTTTTGGTTGAGGAGTTTGTTACTTTTGCATTATATTATACTTTCATAAAAGGTTGCCAATAAAACCTTCATTGAGTTTTGGGAAGATCGTACGATCGTATGAGGAAAAATGCAAAATTTTCAAGTAAAATATTATGTTTTAAATATTGTTTATACAATTTGTAATAAAATGTTATTTCCTTCCTTAATTCACAAATAATTGTATAGGTTACGTTTTTTTTTATTGTAGGTAAGCATAACCTCAAAACTTAGATGGTTAGTAAAATAAAATTTCTGAATCTTATTACTACGTTTACGATATAACAGGAGTTATATTCAAGGTTAAATAGAAGGAGCTACTCTTAAAACCTCTAACAAGGCAGATACAAATAATTATTTCAATGTATAAAATCAGCCGTTTATGGAAATGCTGTTTATAATATGCCATATATGCTAATTTAGACGTTTTAAAGTAAACAGTTGACTGTTGTTTCACTAATGAGAATGTTCCACCAGTATTTTACATCGGCCAAAACAATGTTTTAATATTTATATGACTTAAATTTCTTTGAAACTATTTTTAAATGTAATTCTTTTCTTTCAAAATAAAGCCTTAGCTTCTCATTTGTTAAGTTTGTCTTTATGTACTATTATTTTTGTTTCTCCATTGTTATAGACAATACCAAGAAATTATGTTTCTATAATAAATTATGAAATTATGTTAGTCGATAATGTAATTCTTTTCTTTCAAGCCTTTTCAAGCTTTTCTTTTGAGCTATGAAAAAATAAATAAAATGTTTTGTTTGTTATTAAAAAATTAACCTATTTTGTTTCGCAAAGTTTTTTTGTAAAGTTAGCTGTTTTAGAGATATTTGACATTATAGTAAAAGATTGCGTAATAAATATGTACACCAAATTTGGGATGAATATCTTTCCTATTTCCAAAGATTAAGTGTTTAATTAAACAACCAAAATGGCGTATAATTTGAAAAACTAAACATTTCCGTACCTATGTTTATTGGAACTTATGTTCTTATTTCCACCTATAGAATACCTGTTGAAATTTGAGACAGTATTTTATAGACACTCTGTATTTTAAGATTATTTAAATAAACGGTATCAGTTAACTGACACAAACTTTCTCCCAACTTACTGTAGTCAAAATAATATTGTTTTTAATCATTTTATTTACTATTTTTTAGAACAAAACAAAAAAATAATATTCTACCTACGTCAATCGTATAAAAAAGTTATTGTCCCAGGCGGGATTCGATCGCGCGACCTTTGAATTACTGGCCGTCCTCGCTACCGTTGTGCTACCCCGTGCGGCCGTCGCCGTGATGCTAGATTGACAACATAAACTTGTTTATTTTTTAACATTTCCCCATAATTATGAAACGCCGAAGTTTTGATAAAAGCGGGTGGTGTCATTTTGTTTGGCATCTTAAGCACTATAAATACTGAAAATTTGATAAAAATCGTTAGAGCCGTTTTTGAGAAATTTGCATTTTTGTCGTTTTTTATGGGTTTTTAGGGGTAAATTACCCTTAAAAATTAAAAATTCCAAAAAATGAAAAAAACGCCTGGAGATATTAGGGTTTAGTACCTACATACCAAATTTCATGAAAATCGGACCAATAGTGTCCCCTCTGGTCGTGTATACATACTGACACACTGACAGACAGACACCACGTTAAAAACACATTTTGGGTTCAGGGAGCACCAAAACAAAAAATTCCACTAAAAATATTTTTGGGTTCAGGGAGCACCAACACAGATAATTGCACTAAACAATTTTTTGGGGTTCTGGGAGCACCAAAACAGATAATTCAACTGAAAATTCAAATTCGAACATTTTTACGAAAACAATACTTTCTCCATATACTACGTATAGGGCGGAGAAAGTAAAAACAGTTGAAATAATTGTAATTAGAACTTTCGACAGAAAAGTTTGAGAGTAGGCCTACATTCAGGAAATTAGCTGTATTGCACTCTGCATATTCTTTCAAAACTAAATTAATATTTCCCATTTCAATAGCATCGTATTCGTGTTTTAGAATTATTTTGAAGAAAAGATTATCTTATATAGAAAAAGTTATCTTCTTCTTGTGTAAACCAAAGTACTTAATGTTGAAATAAGTTTGTGGCTGTATGTAATTTTATTGTTCTTAAATATATATTTATATTTATGTTATTGGTATACATTCTAAATGTACTATATTTATTTTATTTAGTCACTTCATAATCAAATTCATTCAGGTTGGTGTTTTGAATAAATATTTTTACAAAAGAAACTAAATTAAACACGAATAACACGAAGAATTTGTTTATCAACAAGATCTTAAAGTTTTTCTTCGTTGAATGAATACAACTATACAGGGTGTTACAAAAAACCTTAACGGGTTATACATAATAGATTGTAGGAACCTACATTGAAATAAATAAAAAATGTCCAGTAAACTTTTTTTCGAGTTCGGTTTAGTTTAGTCCCAATTATTCGATGCACGAATTGTATCTCATTAAAACTATAAGAATTAAAAAAATGTTGCTTTCAGGATAATTTTGTATGTTGTAGACAATTACCAACAAATTATGTTTTCAGTACTTTTTTTTTGTAGATAACTTGGTTATCCTTTGACCTACAAAAACGACAATACACCAAAACCTGTCGTTAAAAAAATAAATTATTTTGTCTCGTTTAGAAAAATAGATTATTTTGTAAAGTTAACGGTTTTCAAGATATTGCACATTAAAAATTTGTAACGGCCGCCATTTTAAAAATTATACAAATAAATTCGGGGTGTTTTGTAAAATCGCGACATACAAAATGCTTTTTTCAAATTTGAACTCGATATCTCATTCTGGAGTTAGAGTGATTTGGCAAAATGGCGAATTGGGACTAAACTGAATTCGAAAAAAGTTACTGGACATTTTTCTTTTACTTCAACGTATACAATACGATTCTGTATATACCGCCAAGGTTTTTGTGACACCCTGTGTAAATAAAAAAGTCATATTTTCATTTAGAAAGTTTTCTTTGAAAGCTAATGTCCAAGAAAACATAAAATGGTCATAAAAAGGTACAGATTTAGAATATGATTTAGGCTAAAAACCAAAAGATCATGTATGTTATTATAATCTCTAAACGAATATACACGAAAAAATGGTTCGTTTCAGAGAGATTCCAAGTTTATATATATTAGTTTTGAGAATATCACAATAGAGCGTTTTTAAGAACGCTTGAAAGAACATAATAGCATTGTAACGCATAATAACATTCGTAAGGTCAAGACAAATTAATTATACACAGCATTTAATATACTTTCACCATAACTACACAAATTTAAACTCAAATTTGACACAGCTTCATTATTGCATAAAGGGAAAATTAATTAACGCTATTGAAGAATTCAGACACAACCCCAATAATATATTAAATGATCAGCTGTAATTTCAGTCCAACGACTCATACGATACAGCCCACGATTACCAAGATAGAACTGGTCAATAACTACCGTAGAAAGTAGGCTGTTGAGTTAAGTTTACCATAGACAACGCGATGGTGTTCACCAACCAACTAAAACCTATTAAAAACTATAAATAATTATCATGTGTTAGTGTTTTTATGAAGATATGACGACCTGAAAAGTGACAATTTAAACTTGAAAATGACATTACGACCTCGAAACCCATAAATAACTAAGTCACACGAAGGACTAAATATCAGGTAAAATACTTACATTAATTTCCTGTAAATACTTATTTCATATCATAATATGAATCATCTGATCTTCCTACTTTAACCTAAAATCTACTAAACTAATCGTTACAAACAAGTCAAAGAACCAATCACAAAAACTCTATCATCAGAGAGCGATTCGACAACAACAAATTACTGTCAATGACATTTTTATGAGTCCAAGACGTAATCAGTTACCCTTCACATCGCTGCTGACAAAACAGAATAATGAAAAAGTCTTCCGAAGTAATAACTGTCTATAAATACTCCCCACATTGACCCAAATAGAGAACGGCTGATGGATCTAAATCTGTTGAAATAATACATTTGTTGAGTGTCACGATAAGAAACGAAAGTCCTGCGAAATAAATAGAACTCGAAATAGACGGATTGTGTTTGTGAGTTTTTAAAGCAGTCTGGTTGCGAGGAAGAACAATTGAAGCATAACAAATGTGAAGTATTTATTTGTCTAAACATCGATTGTTTCTATGACGTGGAAGTGGAGCAGCAAAATATCTATTTTCGTTTTTGATAGATTGTGCCCTTTCGACAGACTATGTTAATGAAACAAACCGTATAATTACTAATTTTCAATAAATTCCACTCAAGTAATTTGAACTCCTAATTTATGCAGAAACAGTCCACTTACTGCCTTTCTATGTTTATAAGAGGCTTTGTCCTGAATGACTGACTGACTGACATAGAATCAACGTGGAGCAAAAACAACTCAAGATACAAATACGAAAATTTAGAGGTGTATTTACTTATCGAGTTATAAACGCACACTAAGAAAGGATTTTGCTAAAATTTTATTTTAAAGCGAAAACATAGTAAAAATTCGGATCAAAAGCGTAGCAACACATGTTTGTTTACATTCATTACCATAGCAACCAATCAGTTTAACTGCTTTTACTTTCTCACTATACTATAGTATAGAGAAAGTATAAAGATCGCAAAAAAAATCGATGTTGATATTTTTAGGGAAATATCCGTTTTGGGACCCCCTGAGTTCAAAAACGTGGATTTAACAACATGTCTGTCTGTATGTTATGTATATAGAGCTAGAGCGAAAACTATTGGATCGATTTCAAACAAATTTGCACCAGACATGTCAAGTAGGCCTGTATAGATGCACAAAAAAATGCGGTTTTGAAAAATTTTGAAAAACAACCCCCTTTACGGCCAAAAAACCCTGAAAAAATCAGTTATTATTTTTTTATAAAAAAAGGCTCTAACGATTTTGATAAAATTTGGCTTATTTGTAGCCTTCAAAGTACCCTACCATATGCGAAAACCGCATCTTTCTAAGAATTCTCGTTTAGCTAATAATAATAATAACTAATTTTTGGCCATAAGGGGGTTGTTTTTCAAAACATTTTTTCGTGCATCTATACAGGCCTAATTAACTTGTTTGTTGCAAATTTGTTCGAAATCGATCGAATAGTTTTCTCTCTAGATAATAATAATAATATTTATTAGTTAATCTCCTACTTTAATAAATCACCTCTCCTACCTCACCTACAATTAAGAAGTCACAGTGATTCTGTTTAATAATGTAAATATGTTTGTGAAAAAGTATGTGCCAGTTCCTGGTACCGTTTATTTTAGGTTAGATTAACAAACTAAATACAAACACAAACACAAAAAATTAAAAATGCTTACTGTGTTATAATTCAAACATCAGTTGTTACATATTATGACTAAATCAGCTTATTTGGATAAAAAACATAACATAATTTTAGTTTAGGCCTACAATGAACCAAAACACGTTTATTTACAACCAATTTTGCAAATTTATAATCAGGTCTAACAGTTTTTTGTTTGTTTTTAGATTAGGTAAAAGCAAACAAAAGGCTTACCGTACTGTATTATAAGTCAAATATCTGGTGTTACATATTATATTGGCTTCCTTTAGTTGGTAATATCAAAATTTGTTTTAAACGTTGATTATTGATTATTTAAATATTGATGGTAAAATTACAACGCATGCCTTATTATTGAGGTTGGTCGGGTCTATTTCGATCTCTGTCTTACATTAGCTATGTATAGGTATGAATTATCATTTCCGTGAAAATATCATTGTATACAATAATCTGTTTGCATTGGCTTTACCATGGGTTGCCGCTGGGGTTGGTGGGCTAAGCGAGCAGGTGGGAAGTCCTTAGTTTTAAATAGAATGATTAGGTTTAAGATGCAATAAAGGTTAAAAAGAACCGGCATTACCAAAGCAGTGGATAAACTAACGAAACATGTTACTATAACACTTTTTCCTCCAATATTTGCTGCTAACAAGAATGTTGCATAGTTTTCTATGTTACCCAAAACTAGCGGATAACATAATTCGTGTAACACGCAGAAATTGCGAATAACACAGATTTTAAAAACATTTCCGTTTTGCGTTAAGGGTCTTCTATACCTTGCGTATAACAGCGTAAACACGCACTTCGTATTACCGTGTTTCGGACGCCGTTTTTCAACTTAAAAAGTTGTGAATCCTCTTAAATTGTTCAGAAAGGCTATGTGCTTTTGTCTTATACCTCATAATTAAAAAAAACCGACGGCAAATACTTTTAATCAACGGTTTAATTAAGTAAAAATTGATCATTTTTAATGAATTTTTTTGGTAGTTTTAAACAATAATTTCCGTATTTTAAGGTAACACGTAAAAAATTTGAAGTCTTTTTTATAACTTAAAGTCATTTCCCAGAAAATTAATGTATAAATAGAATCCGAAACACGGTAATACGAATGCATGTTTCAACGATTTTGCTACGTGAGATTTTATCCTTCTGTTGTTCTACTACCAAAGCTACAAAAGTCGCCTCTAGACAGAGCCGCTGTCACTTACGCACGCACCGCTTAGTCATCGTCTTCCGCCTCGACACTTCCTCAAATAAATGCATCGCAGTTCCCAAACCATAAACCAATGTGTTCGATATAAATTTATGTTACGTTGATCCTGTTGGTGTCTTAGTCCAGTCAATGAGTGCTCAAAAGAGGGGTGTAGAGTGCATGGAATATGCGATAATTTTTTACTTTAGGACTTTGTTAGGAGTAGTTAGGAGGTAAACATACTAAAAGTCCCCACCCCTGGGAGGTGAGCATAAGGCGGGAGGGGGGTGGAAAGGTTCCACTTTTAGGTTTTTCGCTTATATCTCGGAAACGGTGCACTGCAGAAAAAAATGTTTCAAATAAAAATGAAAGTTCATTACATTTCCTATAAAATAGTTTCTGTACGTATTTGTCGAATTCTCAACGGCTTTCGAGATATAAGTTATTGAAAATCGAAAATTTTCGAAAAAATCGTGTTTACCTCACTCTTTTTGTTAAACATTTGCTTATAATGCCTCCCACGACCGTTTCTCAGAAAAAAATTCAAAAACAAAGTTGTAGAACATTAAATTTTCTTGAATTTTATATACACTTTTGCCATTTTATCTTCAACCAATCAAAAGTTATAGAATTTCTAAGATGTAGGCTACGCTTAATTTCGATGTTTCTCTAGAAATTAGTGTATATTGAGAGCCTGTTGCGTTTTAACTGCTGTAACTTGCTATCATGATGAAGAACAATACTTTAACAATGGAAATAAGGTAATTGCAATTGAAACACAACATTTTTTTATGAACTACTAGGGGAATCCCCTGCGTGCTCCGCACGCCAACCTGTTGGGACATTCTATGCACATAACAATGTTATGTATTTTTTTATAATAAAAGTGTAGGATTAATAATAACCCCAAAGCTAAGATGGGAAATAATGTTAAATGTTCAAATTAAATTATTTCGTATATTTTATAACAGCAGTTATAATAAAGGTTTTAAAAGAACCAGCAAGGCTCTGGTCTACAATTTAATAAAAACCTAACATAAAAGTTAGAAATACGAAAAATAGTTGCTTCAAAGTTTGAAATCAGGTGTTAATCGAAATATTAGACCAAACAGCTGTTTTGCCTCTTATTTTATTCAATTGGTTGCTGTGATTATTCATTAGTCTAGGCCTAACGTAAGAATTTTTTCCAACTAAATTTACTAAGTTCCTCTAGAAATTAGTATGTTGAGAGCCTGTTGCGTTTTAACTGTTGTAACTTGCTATCATGATGAAGAACAATACTTTAACAATGGAAATAAGGTAAGTGTAATTGAAACACAACACTTTTTATAATTATAGCTTTTATTATATTATACGAATCATACAATGAAAGTATTTACATGGACTGATAGAGGCTGTGTACCAAGATAAATGTCAACCGTTAGGCCTATATCAGAAACCCTCAACATCCACGTGTGAAGTTTAGACACGTTCTATATAATATATTCCAAACAAAACCATTTTTAAGATATTTAAAAAATATTTAGGACTAGGAGGATTGTTTATGCTATAGGCCCTAATAGTGAAATAATTGGTTTTGTGAAAAAATAGATGAAATAGAAAATTACTTTAAAATAACAAAAATATAATAAAAATATTGTGATATTTATAAAATAGAAAATATTATGCTAGTTTAACTAGTTTGTTTTACGGTCTTTTTTTAAATAGGCTACCATTGGTATCTTGTAGACTATAAATCTGACAGCAAACTTTAAATGGGAGAACTTTTCTTATTTTTTTAGAAATTTAAAAATATTTAGTTAAAATATTTGTAAATGGCTGCCATTTTCCAATAGAGTGGTACAATTTCAAAATTGTACAAGTTATTTTAAGACGTTTTTATTCTTGGAGTTTTCTAATATAAAAACATCGTACTTTGTAATGAGAACTTGTAGCCTAATAAACTGAAGGCTTTACATTTACAAATATTTTAACTACCTACATATTTTTAATTTCTCAAAAAACAAGGAAAGGTTCCCTATTTAAAGTTTGTTGTCAGATTTATAGTTTACAAGATTCTAATGGTGGCCCATTTAAAAAAGACACAATATATATATTCGAATTATTATTGTATACTGATGTAGAATGTACAGCTATGAGATATGGTAAAGACAATGAAATAAACGCAATATCCCAATTAGAGGACAGCTTCAACGTAACAGTAAACCGATGTGGATTATTTATTGACACAGACATTCCTTACCTGGGTGCATTTCCAGATGGCCTAGTAGGTACAGATTGTATAGTTGAGGTAAAATGTCCAGAATCGTGTAAGAATTTAACACCAGATGAGGCAATAAGATCAGGAAAATTTACTATTTTAAACTCAGGTAAACTGAGTGAATGTGTAAATAAAAATCACAACTTCTATTTCCAAATACAAGGCCAACTGCATATAACTCAACGAGCAAAATGTTACTTTGTATTATGGACTCCACTTGGCTTTCGAGTTGAAATAATTCTACGGGATGATGAGTTTTGGTCTAATCAAATGGTATACAAATTACAAAGATTTTACATTAATTGTTTATTGCCATAACTCGTAGATCCACGGCACACCCGTTCCATGGAAATTAGAAACCCAGAGTATATTGCTAAAGCAATACAGGTTCAAAAGTCCAAGAAAATCAAATAAATTAAATAGTCAGTTCAGTTCATGATAAATAAATTATTTTTATATTGTTTGCCTTCAATTATTGTACAATTCTCTGTTTGAAACTTTTATTTGTTAATGATAGAAGTTTAATTGTATTATTATTATTAATTAATTTTACATTTGCCATCATTAGTACGACGTTTCGGGAATACTAATTAACTCAAGTTATCAAGTGACTAAAAACTGTATAGGTTAGTGGTATATTTTAGTTTTACATTGTATTTCTTTAACATAGGCCTAGTTCTCGAAGTTTATGTCCTTGTAGTAAAGTTTTAGTCACTTGATAACGGAAGTTGGTTTGCATTCCCGAAACGTTGTGTTATTATTTTACACATAAATGATAGCATATGGAAAACCAAATAGCTTGCATTGTTATTTAACTTAATCTTTGGCTGATAACCTGCTCTGTGCAAGGGCTAGAATTTTAGAGAATAACACTAAACATGTTGAATGTACATTATATTTGTAATAACTCCAATCACGTTGTATGTATATATTTTGTCGTAATACTAAACATGTTCCTTGTATATATTTTTAATAATAATAAATATGTTGTATGTATATATTTTAAATAATAATAAATATGTTGTATGTATATACAGTATTTTAACAACACAAAATATTTTGTATGTGTATATTTTTTAATGTTTAAGCTTATGGAAAAACTTCTTATGTGTATATTTTCTATAAGCAGTAATACTAATATTTTATATCTAGATATTGTTATTTTTGTATTTCAGATTTTTTCATAGAAATTAATTACATAATACTGTTTAAAATTGTATGGCGTAGCATTTATTTTGTACAATGCAGTAACCATTATTAAATTCAGAAGCTTTAAATTTATCTGAAAATATAATTACTTATATTAGTTGTACTCTCAGTAAGATAACATTTATTTATTATTTTAGAAAATCAAAAGCAATCAAGAGTGTTTACTATTCTTCGAATTGCGTTGAATAGCCTATAAATAATTGTAATTTGTATATTTTATTGCCATGTATAAAGGTATTACTTATGACATTGAGTGTATACCTAAATTTTTGAAACTCAAGTATGGTTTATATTATAATTTGTAGAAAACAATCCACTATATTTTTAATAATTTAACTTTTGTAGCCCGTTTAATTTCCAATCGAATTGTATAATGGTCAAAATAAAATTATCAAACAAACGATTACGGTATAACAGAGTCCATTAAATGAACCGTCATTATTTTCACTGTGGACTATGTCAAATACGTAAAATTGCAGGTGTTATTTCAACACATTAAAAAAAAAACTGTTCCATTTAATGCAGGTTAATACAAATTAATTATAAATGCCATGACGAGACAGAATGTCTTTTATTAGTAAGTAAACATTTGTTCCGCACCATAGTTTTATTTATTTACAATGCCTTATCTTTGTATTGGATGGTGCTTAGAGTTGAGGAAGGTAAGTGGGCGATGGCAGGCTGTGAGGCTTATGTTTTTAGTTCTGGATTTTTCCCCCCCAGTTCTCCCCGCGCCACCACAATATCACTGACTGTACTCGGACAGATTTTATTAAAATCACACTGTACATTCGAAGTTTTCCCCAAGGTAAAGAAGAGCCTTAAAGATGTTAGGCAATATTATTAAGGCTCACATTCACTCTGAGGAAACCCATCACAGAAATTCTTAAACTCTTAAAGTTGAGCCTCTATTAATAAACTAGGGTTTTCAAAGAACCAGTGTGTTTTTAAAGTCGTGGTGGGGTTAAGAAATATAGGTTGTTACGAGCAATAGCCGAAAACAAATGCTTTACTGTTCGACAACCACCGCCTGGTTGAACAGCTGGTAAGAAGTAAGTCGTGTACATAAAATAAGACTAGTTGTCTCATCTCTGCCCTTTACACTTGTTCATGCACGAATTAATATAAACACTTAAAATACTTGGTTAAGCATTAAATTAGTTTTGTATTTATAACCGACCGTTTAACGACGCCGGTCGAGGTTCATTTCATTTTCTACCAATTACTCCCGCACCGCGTGATTTTCTTACGTGAGGTTTGATTCTTGGGTACGGGTCATTAAATTTTATGTTTTAGCGAAATATTATTTTATTTTGCGGAACATTTGTTGGTTGTGCGTTTCTCGGAATCCCACTCAAATTGTTAAGGACTAAAACTTTATTGAAGGAATCTTAGTTGCGACTTTCGCTGTGGTAATTTATTTAGTAAAGCTCTGAAGACATGCGATATTCGTTCGTCAAAAATTCCGTACCGCCATTGGTTCAAGTAGTTTTTCCAAAATTATATTTATATTCAATACTAGATGGTACCTGAGCTTCGCTCGCAGAACTATCGGGTAAATACTGTGCCTTACCGTTATTGGCAATTAAAAATGATTTTAGGTCCGAGTTCCACGGCCCAAAAATGCACAGTGAGTTTCGGCCAAATCGATCTATTTTAGGCCTACGTAGAGTATTAGCTATGCAATAATAAATGCTAAAAATTACGCTTTCCGCCAGTTTGTTATGTATTCATAACTCATTTATTTTGTTATTCACCATTCCGACTACTGTTATAAATCAATATAATTTGAACAACTTACCCTCATCAGTAATCAAATTTGTCGTATTTTACACGACAGCCGTCTATTCGGCCATTATCAATCAAGTGCGAAACAGTGGGCCCACCGGACATGTTTTTAATAAATGTGATTTTTAAATTATTTAAATGTTTGTGAATTTTGTGTTAAGTGTTAAGTGTTCCATGACAACGGAGGATTTCCTCCAAACTACTTGATAATGGCTGAATAGCCGAAACGGCCGTCGTGTACAATACGACAAATTTGATTACTGACGACGGTAAGTTGTTCAAATTATATTTTTCCATAACTCCCGAACAAACATAGGCCTAAGCTTTACAAATCAGGTTTTCAGGTTTTAACAATCTATGAGTACATTTCACATTCTTGCCTACTGTTTTGATATATATTTAACAGTTAAAACAGTTTATACAGTAAATTAAAACACAGATGGTTTTGTCAAAGTGTCAAGCTTTTAATCCAAATCAGTTGTTTTAGTTATAATGGTCGCGTATCACGTCCGTTCGCCAAACCCCGAATTTTGTACATCATTTTTACAATTTTTAATAGGAACCCTAAATATTTTCGTGTTAAAAAGTAGCATACATTAATCTCTGAAAATTTTCGTCTAAATTGGTTCATCCATTCTCGAGGGTAGCCCGGATAAACGGACAAAAAAATTAACAACGCTTGTTTAGGTTTTGGTAAAGAGTAATTAACCATTTAAGCTTAGAAAAAGGTGTTTGTTTCGAAATCACAAACACTTAAATTTTATTTATATGTACAGATGGGCATTCATATTTATAAAAAACAATTTATGTTATGTCAAGAGTAGGTACACAGGCACGAAGTTCATTTATCATTTATGTTGTTTCAGCAGTTGTTTTACTGATTAAAACAAAGTAAAATCTATGCTTTTTATACGATCACTTATCCGCCCCAGAAGCATAATAAGCTGTTAGTTTTAAATTATTAATGAGGAAAAAAAGATCTCTTAAAGTAGTCACCGGAGTAAAAAGATTCTTATTTTATTTTTAAATATTCTAAAAGTTCTCCATTTATCTTATTGCTACATTTCGATGACTCCAAATTACCTTAAATGCAGACATTGTAAGTTCGTTATAAGGTTGCTACCAGGAATCTTCTAACGCAAATAATAGGTATACTTATAATACACGAAACTTTACATCAGAATAAGTTAAACATATGTTTTACATGTTGTAGATAAGATAGTACGGACTGTTTCCTATATCCAGACGATCCTTCCTTCTCAAATACACAACTGTTAACTTAAGCCTGAAGTATTTATCAACAAACACACATTTCATTGCAACCGTCTGCATTATGTCTCAGAGTTATTTTAGTAAAGTATCAAAATTAGGTTAAGTCATCTCAGGTAAAGCAGCCCGAAGGTTCGACGAACCCAGTGTTGTCTGCGCTTGTTCTGTTTATTTCTATACGTCTAATTTGTTTACAATTGCATTCACTACTTGGTGAAGATTTATTGCCTTCAGGAAGGCTGTGGCTGTACCGACTCAACTCTTCTCTTCCGATCAAGTGTGCACGTTTCTCACATTAGTTTATTCATCTAGTTCTGGATCCGTAGTATGCAAAATTATTTAACCTTTTTAAAGTTTATTGCAGCTAATTCTGTGGTTTCATTTTGAAACGCAGTTGTCTTACGAAATCCACACAATAATAATGTAATTGTTAACGGATTTCCATAGGAAATATGGGATATTGCAGTAACCATTTAGGCCTATATAAGTATATATGTGTTCGCACTCTAATTTTACGTCTGATTTGGTCCAAATTTGGTACAACGTTGGTTTTCTAAGTCTCCCGGACGGGTGCGTTAGCCAAAATAATTGAGCAACCGTAAGTACATTTTAAAGAATCTTCGTACTAGAATGAAACTTTTTGGTATGTTATTTAAAAAAATAAATATAGGATCTTATTCTGCACATTTTGTTTTTGAAGTTATACTTCTTTGCGCCCGTTGTAATCGGGATGGGGTGTCGGTCGAAAAAACGCGTCACGCGTTAGGAGTAAAATCCGGAAAAAGCCTTTTTATACCTTTTCTCTACAAGAGATACCCAAGAGTCTCGGTGGGTGAGTTGTTAACGCACTCGAGTTCCACGCTAGAATCCCTGGTTCGATCCCTCCGGCTGGGAAACTTTTTTTTCAAAAATTATAGGAAAGTATACGAATATACGAATGGCCAAAGAAGTATAACTTCCACCGTCTGGTCCGACGTAGAGCCAATTTTTTTATTTTTTACATTACCTTTAACTCCTGGTTACCTTTTACATTACCTATTTTCCTGGTAAAATACCTATTTCAAATCCACGTGTGGGAACTTCTGATCCGAGGCCGACGGCCGGGATGCAAACTAGCAAAGCGAATAGAACGAAGCAGTGTGTTAGCCGGGACTGTTAACTGAAGTTTAAACAAATTTTACTCTTTTATATTTCATAATTGGAGGCAGCTATTCAATGTTTTCGAGCGTAGACCAATTTCCCAAATAGTTGGTAGAAACTCTGAAATATATGTATAAACTTAATTTGGAAATTCGCTCAACTCACGTCAGTGACTCAGCGGAGGGATCGAATTATTTATGTAATTTTACAGTTCATATTATAGCAACAAACTGTATTAGTCGGATGATTGGAGGATTTTTCAGAACAAATAGCAAAAACAAAATTAAATTTATTATTTTTGAATTTCAAAGACATAAATAATAAATTAACAGTAGAATCAAAACCCAATAATAAAAAAACATTCTTTTTAGCAACAAATTACAAAACAATTATAAACTATCTCGGTTTGTTTCGCAATCAAAATAGTGACCAATGAAAATAACCTTAAATTTTTTAAGTTGCAAACGCAACACAAATACTATTTCTTCTTTATACGTCATAGCGTAGTAAAATAATAATAGTTCTAAACTAATTCATATAGTACTGTTTCATTATAACAACATAAATGCTTACATATATTAAATTAACATAAATGTATATATATGCGACTACGGGGTGGTCCCAGCAGGAATTCACACCCCATGCGCGCATTATTATGAGGTCTATAATATTCTGTGTTTACGACTTGGTGGTTATTTATTAGCCGATGAACTCTAGATAAACCGCTATTATAAGGGTGGCCTCGGTTGTTTCGCCACTAGTAGTGCTCAAGAAGCCCCTACCATCTGTCGCGTAGTAAAAATAATGTTAATTAAACTTTATGTTCGTGGGAAGAACCATTGTTTTCTTAAACATTGTTGCAATATTTACAATATTATTATTGGGATATAATATTTGTAAAATAACCTTATAGGTGTTGTTTTGAGGACTACATCATCATTCATTTGTTGTTACTGAAGATTTTTTCATGTAGAAATATTTTTAAAATATATATATATTTTAGTTAATCTGTATAATACTTAAAATTATAGATTCTAGGATTGTATAAAGATTAAAAACCGTAGTACAAAGCTGACATATGTATGAAAATAAACAAATATTTAGACAAGTAGCCTATACTGTATTGAGACGAAAGCCTTTCATTATAGCACACACTTCAAAAATGGCGCAACAAGTTAGAAAAAACAGCTAAATGAATTTTGATTAAATCAATGTCAACTTTGAATACTTCAAGCGAGTGAATAATTTTGGTTTTAGATACATTCAGAGTTTTCTAAGTGTCGGAAAGTAATAAAACTAGTTTATATTTCAAAATTTTGGTAATGGATTTTCAAACAATTTATATTTTGAACTGGAAATATTATTAATATTATTCTATTACAGTAGTTTGATTTGATTAGTTCTTTTTAGTTTAAGGAGAAAACAAGAAGAAGAAAAATGTCTTAGCTAACACAAACTTAGAACTTAACAACGATTAACTTTTAAATTAAATCATAATCATAAAATAAAGAAAATAAACTAAAACTAAACTCTAAACATATCACAAAAGATAAACACGAATAACACAATATATCTTTACTCTCAAACGTAGCATTGCCTTAGAGAGTAAGAAATGTTGTACTGTAATTCATAATACGACTTGTGTGTAATTCATAAGTCTCTGTATATAAAAAAGGAATATTTGTTTGTCCTCTACAGGCTCAAAAACCATTCTACTGATTTCACTAAAAACTTCAAAGTTTATCCATATCATTGCCAGGAGTGTTTAGATGTTACAAATTACTACTGTCTAAGGGGTTTAAATGGGGTTGCTACCCTAACAAAATATAAATTAAATAAATTCCTATAAACTATAAAACTAAAATTATGTAATGCTATTTTTAATTGATATAAAATATCATTTCCAATTTTATTACTTAAGTCAAAGGGATGAAGGGGAATAACTACCCTTAGAATTAAATAATAAACCATACACACATAAACTCAAAAAATTATTCAACTAATTACACAAAAAAACTCACAATTTTTACATATTAGTACCGGGATTGTTTAGAGAATATGGTCACTACAACCAAAGTTATTAAAATGGGGTAGTGACAATAACCTGTACAATAAAAATTAATTTCACTAACTTCCTACAACCTATAAAGCTAAATTTATGTAATTATATTCTTAAGTGATGTACGAACCAGTTTGCAATTCAATTACTTAAGTAAATAAAATGAAATAATAAGATAGTTACCCTAATATGAAATAATAATTAAAATGATATCTACCCATATAAAATAAATTAAACACCCATAATTTAAAACGCGTGCGAACGTATGCTCTGATCACAATTAATTTTTCATTACACTCACTAAATTGTGTTTGATATTTTAATCGAATTATCTATTTGCTATACTAAAATCTAGGAATAGCGAAGAATTGCCGGGTCCACTAGTAGCATTATAATATTTTAGGAGTTTATTTGACTCGTGGCCGCGACGTAAACCAAATCCCTTTTAATAGGTAGCTTGTCAGGGAAGTTTAATTTACATTTGACAGAAACAAGCAAAAATATATAACAAACATATTATTATTTGAATATAACAAAAATAATTATTTTTATCATCTCAAATTATAATGTTAGCTTATACAAACTATTCAGCTAGATTAGAAACCGATTTTTTTACAATTGAAGTGAGAAATATTCTTTGATTTTTGTATAGCATTATACAAATTAAAAGGTAAACATAACTAAACAGAAAAGCATTGACTAAACATCCCAAGAGAATTGAATTTGTTTTTAAATACATTACTTAGCAGTTCAATTTATTATTGTCGAGGAAGAACGGTAGAAAATTCTTTCAAACGCTCTCAACAAAAAAAGTCGAGAAAATGTGTTTGCTAAGTTGTAACTTGTAGTATTGATGTATCCTTCGACTGCTCCATTTAATCCAGAACAATGTATTCTTGGAGGAAGCGTTTACAAGAGATTGCCCCAAGATCGACGAGGGCTTGTGATATTGACGCTTGGATTAAGATAGGCGCCAGACTCTTCTGTTTGTTGTTGCTGGTTCAAAGGGAGACAACTAATAAATTAAAGGGGACTAAAGAAAACAAGCATTCCGATATCGGTCCGGGACAAGTGCACCTGCAGACTAGATCTGGTAGATACGTGTAATGTGGGAAATCACCTTAGGGTAAAATGTTAAAGAGCTATTTAGCTGTTTTTTGTGTTAATATGATCAATGCTAGATAAAACTACAAGCAGATTATTATCTATATTGTCGTTTAATGCATTAATGATTGGGTTTTTTTTAAATCACTTAACCAATTTTGATAATTTATTTCTGTTTTTGCTATGCACTATCTCAAAATAGTTATTAGTGGTTAAGTTAATTTACATTTTCTCTGTTTACAAAAAGAAGATAATGTTATTACTTTCATTTAGTACGTAGTAAAGCTTTGATAACTTTTATTTATTATACGTTTGTGATGATTTAACTCAAACAAAATTTAATTTAGTTAAAACTTTTAATAATTTGTTAAGGCCTGTTTACTAGTGACATGAGTGACATATCTTAAAATTGAGATCTTTAGCAAATATAATATTATACAAGTTATAGTCGAAATAATGTAGCCACTTTGAATAATATCTAGACATTATGTATAATATCCACCGAAATCGAATTTGGCCAAAGTATTATTTGGTCGAATGAGGCTGTATTATTCACTTTATCTAGCCATTATATTATATGAAATATCTGACCAAAGTTAGTCAAAGTGACTGAGCTTTAGAGTACGGTCAACTTATAAATGAAGGCGGACAGTAGCGTACATATTATATAACTAATTTATTTAAAAAATCGTATATTGAATCATTGATTCGCGATTAGTTCCTCGTAAATAGGCATATATTGTGAATTGTGTATATAATGTTTTCAAATTAAAAATATTTTACATCTTGATTTTGTCTTTTTCAGGTAAGATTACATTTTTGGATTTCCAGTTAACTATGTAAGTTTTAAATCAGAATTACTACAATATTTTATTTGTTGAAACTTTATGTTTGTAGAATGGATCAAAGTTTTTTTTTATTTTTTTTTTGTGTAATACTTACATTACTGTTGGACTATCATATTTGTAAAACAATCTTATGAGTTTTATTTTGTGAATATCTACGTTGCTATTAACTTTTTGTTTTCTGTATGAGAACCTCAACATGTACTCGGCCGTTTGAAATATAGTTTATTTAATCCATATAATAAATTAACAGTAAAGTACCCATATAAATATTTTAAATTGCTGTACAATGCTCGCATGTATGGGTCCCTGAACACGCATAAATAAAGTGATTTTCCTGTGTATTTTTTTCAAAAGTACATTTTTAGTCGCTAAATATCGTAGCAATTATTTTTTGAAGAATTATTTGATTAGATATTACCAAATTTGAGAGGTAAGTTATCTCTTGCACTTGCACATCTATATTTTATGCACTTTGTTGAGTTCCTCCTTTTTTCATGTCCCCTACGTTAGCCCTCCACATCCGTCTGTCTCTCAACACTTTTGGCAAAATGATCAAGCGAGTCCATCTCTTGAGTACAAAGGGTTCAGAACAGTCTCGAATTTAAAATTTGTTCTTAATTTAATCTGTGTCTAAACATTATAGCTTTTTATTGTAAACATTTTAAAAATCGAGTGGGTGGGGGAGTCGGAACATGAACAGAGAAGCCCGCCCTGAATGTCAATTTTATAAATAATAGTAACAACTAAATCACTTTCTTGAATATCATTAAATTGTAAAAATGTTTAATACAAAGTAGTCAACAGTCTTGAGGTCTGATGCTGTTAAATAAACACAGGTTCGGTTTAGAGAGTAGATCTTGACCTTCTACTTCGGCTCTGTTTTTAATTGTGGTGAAGAGTTAAACAAAGTTTGTGTTTACAGACGAGGTGTCTGACCTTCCCAAAATAAAATAAATTGTTTGGACGTTGCTGTATTAAAATTAGGTTTATATTGGATATTGTTGGATACGCTGTAGACTAGTTTTACATTATAGTATAAACAATATGGTTAGTGTAGTTCAGGTCAAGTTAGTGTAATTCCAGAAGACTTGTATAATGAATAGTCCTTCGACAAAGCGTGGCGAGGTTAAATGTAATTCAAGTTGTAATGCCTGAAAATTTCCTGACGTAGATTTTGAAGTTATTACTTTAATTTAATTTTAATAGAGTTAGTACGACAATACTTTTATGGTTCCAGAAAAAAAAGTGTAAACAAATTCTGTTGGTGGGCGTCCGTTTTTTCTGTTACTCAGCCGTTTATGTTTGACAGTACCTAATCCGAGATTCAAAAGTGAAACGTATGATTTTTTGAGGCTAACAAATCATGTTTTTCTAGTCAAATATAATGCCGGGTGTCTTCTTTAAATGGGACACAATTGGTATCTTATAAACTGTAAATCTGATAGCAAACTTTAAATGAGTAACCTTTCCTTTTTTTTGAGAAATTTAAAAATATGTAATTAAAACATTTTCCGATATAGCGGTCAACTTTCGAATTTATTTTTACCGAAATTGGTCAAATAGTATTTGAGTCTAGAGGTCAAAGAAACAAACAATGATATTTATATGAAGAAAAAAATTTCTACAACCAGATCGCAGCGTCACCTGCCCTTCCGGGTCCAATTGTGAATCCAAACCATTCCGGGACCCACTCAAACACACAAAAAACATCAAAATTAGGAGTTCAGTGACATATACACGCACAGAAGAATTATATGTATATAAAGATATATATGTGTTCGCACTCTAACGGACGCATTTTAACTTCGATTTGGTACGCACATTGGTTATCTAAGTCGCTCGGATGAGTTCGTTAGCAAAAAAAATCCAGCAGGGAAGCACGTTTTTTGACCGGAAGTAACTATTTCTATAGATTTTACTAGAATTAAACGTTTTAGTATTTATCTAAAAACATTAAATTAGATTAATTATTATTCTGCACATTTTGTTTTCTTACACGACCTTATGCTTGGTTCCCCCAAAATCGATCGAAACGTAAAATACCATAAAAATACTCTGTTGAAATCTACGAGGGGCATTTTCGATAGAAGGGAAGCAGTCCATAACCCGAGACCGCAAGGTCGATCGAAACAGCGCGTGAGTCAAGATGGAGCCTTGGATGCAAACAAATTCTACTAATATATTTCGTACACACAGGCATCTATTTGGCACCTTCGTGAATTGACCAATTTCCCAAATTATTTATTTTAACCCTAAAACATAAATTTAATCTTGGAAATTCGTTAAACTTACGTCAGTCAGCTTCGTGATCGAATTATTATATTATTTTAAATATTCAAAAAGAATAAAATAGCACTTTATAAAATGTTATAAATTGTTCTGCTAAGATTAGTTGACTAAAAAAACAAAAATACAATCGCTCTCTCATGCTCTTAGAATCCAGCCATTATTGTCTTTATTTACGCGAGTTCTTTCACTCTCCATCTTTACAAGTCCAACTGGACGTTTGCTACTATTAGAACCATCGGTGCAAGTAGGTTGATTACTTGTACAAAGTCTGTTAGATGTACCAAAGAAGCAGGCTGTCTGGCGTGTTGAGTCAAGTCAACAATCGCTATATACAAAGTCAAGATCAGATTAACCAACAACAGATTGCTAGAGTTGAATAAATTAGGTTATGTAAGCATTGCATGTTCCAGATTACAGTTTATGTACGTAGTTCTGGCGTGTTACAAATTTAGTCGAATATATACAAGCATCATATTCAGACTTTGTGCTAATTTTATGTTTAATGTGAGTCATCAATTTATGTACAGGCTAAGTTAGTTCAACAAACAGATATCACGATTTGTTTGGAGACTGTATTTATAAAGGAAAAATTGTCTCATAAAATTACACTTTTAAATCATATGAAAATATCTTATAAAAATTTTGATCAAAGTAGGTAAACAAACTCATATAGTCGGAGACTTTACCTAAAACTTCAACTGAATGCAACGTATATTATTCGTAAATAAATTAACTAACAAAAATACAGTTTGTTGAAATGATATTGATTGATTTTGTCTCTCGATTAAGGGGAGGAGCCCAGCCAACGAATGCCCAAAAGGGTGGTCTAGAAGGAAAGTCAATAAGCGGAAAGACCAACTATGGTACATTGTTTGGGGTACCTAGTAGTATAACATACTAAAAGTCCTTGACCCTAGGGGTGGTGGATTAGGGGGGGAGGTGGGGTTAAAGGTAACATTTTTAGGTATATCTCAGTAGGTTTTGGTTGTACAAAAAATATATATACGTATAAAAAATTAAAGCTGACAAAATTCTCTACATTTTATATACTTATAATATTTTTGCTATCTGTAACCGTTAATGAGATATACGCTCTCGAAAATCGGTAATTTTCGAAAAAAACGTTTCTTAGCATTGGAATACTTTATTATTTGTTCCCCATGCGGTCTACCCTCGTGAACTCTCTCCAGTTCTTATCTCGTTCGTAGAAAGTCAAATTATTTTGTATTTCGCCTCAGTATATTATTTTATTTTATTATTACTATTATGTCGCAATGTCGACGGAAAAATGTTTTGTTTCTCGCTTTAGTTGAGTTAGTTTATATAACGTCGTACGTCCGTATGAAGTCGAATTATAGTGTTTTCGCCTTTATATTTTATTATTATTATATCTGGTATATTTTATTAGTATTATATGCGGTATTTTTTATTGTTATTATTATTATATCGCAATGTCGACGCAAACGTATTTTGTTTGTGACGAGAAATTGTACGAAAGTGGTGGGAAAGTGTCCTGTGTGTGAGGACAAGGTTGGAGCTTTTTTCGTAATTTCTTTGTAAAGTGGCACTTATCAGTGAAGCTATTACTTTTGCACTCATAATTAAGTTTTTGTAAGTAGTTTACAAGATAGATGTACCCAAACATTAAAAATACAACTTACGGAAAAACAAGTTTTAATATGGCGTAACCAGTTTACAAATTCAGGCTGCTTTTTTGTAAGTAGACATCCTCTAAAATTTTCTTTGTATTAATTATATGAACCTGCAATGTGCAGCATTTATATTTTGAATGTGGGGGAGACCTAATGGCCTGCTGTTATCTAGTGTCCCCCTTTTCAAAGTTAAGATTTTCAAATGGTAAAGGGGGTCGTGACACCTCGTTTGAAAAATCAATGACAGTAGTGCCAACTTAATATTAAAGAAACACAAAATTACATCCATGACTAATGTAATATTAATTTACAATTTATATAAAATGCAAACAAGTTGTATGTTTACACAAATATCGACAGTGAGAATTCCGAACAAAAAGACAAATACAATATGATGGATAATTTAATAAATACCATATGTTTGGTATATATGTATTGAAAAGATTCCATAGATTTATAATATTGAATAAAAGAAAAACTAAAAACAAACATTGTTTTCACGATCTGGTCCTCTTAGTGAACAAATTAAATTAAATAAAGGATCTTTAAGAATGTCAAAAAAAAAATAGTTTAGACCTAGGATAATTAACCTAAAACCAAAATACTTAACGGAATGCCATATTTTGAGTACTTTTGTCACATATGCATTGTCCAAACTTTTTTTTACAATTTGTTAAACTGCTGTGCAGGTTTTCATTCTGTGTGCTATAATACAAATTTTCCTGATTATATATGAGTAAAACTGTCTACCTAACTTAGGGGCTTCGTTAAATTATTTTGCCGTATTGTTAGCGGAGCAAGCACAAAGGAGTATCCCCAGTTTATAGTCTTCTTCTTCACCTAGCTTAAAACAGAGAAAACACACACTTCGTACTAACTCGTTTTGGACATCGTTTTTAAAGATAAAAATTTGAGAAACCTCTTAAATTATTCTTATAGACTTTGTGGTTTTGTCTCATACCTCATAATTAATTATTGTTTATTTTTAAAATAATTTTAGGTGTTTTCAAAGAACAATTTCCTTATTTTAAAGTCACACGTAAAAAATATAAAGCCTTTTGGAGAATTTAAACTTATTTCCCTGATTATTCATTTCTATATAGAGTACGACACTCAAGATTACGAATGCATGTTCCGACAATCTCGCGGCTTGCGATTCAAGCCGGTGGTGGCGCTACTAAACAGCCTACAAAAGTTACTCTAGCACAGTGCCTTGGCAGCATGGTGATCAATGTAAAGGATATGTAAGTACGCAATTAACAGACACTGAGATTTATGTTTTTAGACCAGAATTGTTTGACCACCCCCGCTTTTCCCCCATCCACCACAATGTCACTGACTGTACTCGGTCACACTGTGCTCTCAGATATTTTCCCTTAAGAGGTTTGCTACAGGATTTTACATTTTGATTCAGAATATAAGTATTAAATCAAAAGATTATTAAATAATCACGTTTCAAATTTGAATACGCTGCAAATTACATTTGTTTCTAAAAATAGATTAAAATATGAATTTTCAACAAATTACAGCTTGATAAACAAGACTGTTTAGGAGAAAATTATTGTATTCTGTTTTTTTTCGGATAGGATATGTTAAGTTAGATATAGTGCAATGTCCGCTTAAAATTAAAACAATTATAAATATGATAAACCTATATTAAAAATAAAGTAAATAATATTAATTTAAAGCAACAAAGTTAAGGGTTATCTTTCAAAATATCTGCACTTAATTGACCATGCAGTTTAAATTTACTCCACTAATTACTAAGTTAACCTTTAACTTTGCAGAGATAATACTGATATATAATATATTTTGGCAAACGTAGCTTCGTCTAGCTTGCTTGCCAGAGTAAAACAATAAATACTACCTGTCATGACTCATTACAACAATTAAAATACGGTACTCTAATCGTAGCCTTAAAGTAAATGTCGCATGCTCACACACAATCGTCTACTTTTCATCACCATAGTTGAAAATAGAGCCAAGAAATAAACAAAAACATTTATACCGCAGACTTTCAATGATACATTCCAGTATTTTTTGTAAATACACAAATAAATATTTATAATATATACTGCGGTAGGTAATACGGTTCGACCTAATGGAGTAAACATACCGACATAACACTTAAATTCGCAATTACGTTTTCCCCGTATAGTAATAACATGGCGATTGAATATTTTAGTTTTAGCCAAAGGGATAAAAAACAAGTCTAGCCTATGTTAATTTGCAGCTTAATTTCCGTTGATTAACGGTTACGTTTTAATTGCTTTAGTTTCAATGGCTCCGATTTGAGACGCCGGGAACCTAGTCCCCGAAGAAATGAATAATAATTCTCTCGTTTATCATCAAAAAAGGCGGATTCTATGAAAACACGGACACTTAAATTTAGATTAATAACTCGGGTAATCAATTAGGTTTTTTTTTCTTCAAGCGGCAACGAACGCGAACGTGTTAATTAAACGGAGCATTGTGGGTTGATACTTGCGACATTTTTATTTAGAACGAAAGGATGTGAACGGAATATGCACAGACTTTAGTTTGGAAAAGACTTACATTTCAATTGGACTGGAATTATTTTAACAAAAACTGGAAAATCAGTATTTGGCCTCCATTGTTCAATGTTTGAAGATGTAAATAAATATTGAGCTTGATTTGTGACATGATATACTTGATAGAATAAAACTTGAACACAGATTTTTACTCTTAATAAGTTTACTTATACAAGTGCGTTTCAATGACAATGTCGCCATTTTCAGTAATGAACGAGCTAAAGTAATCGGCCTACAACTAACAGTTTATGGTTTGTTTATTGCAGCTCGTTCGTCGCTGAAGACGGTGCATTGTCGTTGAAACACAACTCATAAACTCGTAGTTTTATTATTGTATCTTGTTCGTCACTGAAGACGGCGAGATGTGGTTAAAATACATAGTTATACCTTTAAAATTATAACTCGCTCTTCACATTGTCGATGAAAAATAACTCATAGTTTTATATTGATAGAATAAAACTTGAACACAGAATCTCCCAACCAATACGTTTATTAACTGAAACGCATTTCAATGACAAAGTCGCCATTTTCAACTTGCTCGAGCTATAATAATCAAACTATTAACTCCGTTTTGTAAACTTATTATTCGTGGGTATTTTTATCTTCATAAACTTTGGAAACACTTTTCTTTTTCTACACGCATTTAGAAATCAAATATCGTCAGACAATAACCTACTTTAATTTTTGTAGCCGGTTCATTTCGTTTGAAATAAAAATACAAAACAAAAATTGTATACGTTTAGAACCGTTGTGTTAAAGCGGTACGAAATAAGTTAAAACTTTTTACAAAATGTTTACTTTATAAGACCTTTAAAATGATGTAACACTATATCAAAAACCACGAAAGAATACCGTTGAGGGACAGGCTTGTGTACACCGAGACCTTGAACGCTCCAATTCGCCTTAGTGCGACGTTGTCACGTTCTTCCCACGCTTCTAACTGAATGCGGCTGACTCATCGCATTTACAATTCTTTAAACTGTGCGCTCAACCCTCGAGCGGTAAATACCAGGAGTGTTCGAGGCTATAGTAAAATTCAACTCAGAGTGAGGCGGAAGTTCAAGCCTACGGAGGGTCAGCACGGTCGACTGGTTTCCGCTCCACACCTACCTGAATTTTAATTGTTTATAGTAGCGTTATGCAAACTTTTTTTATAACAAGAAAATATAAAAATAAATCACATAACGTTGTGTATCATGATCGTCTGTTTATTTTGGTACCAAATTTGAAGTAAATCGGTAAATGTTGAGTAATTAAATAGTTCTTAGTTACATTAATAGCTATGCCATTTAATTACTCAACATTTACCGATTTACTTCAAATTTGGTACCAAAATAAACAGACGATCATGATACACAACGTTATGTGATTTATTTTTATATTTTCTTGTTATAAAAAAAGTTTGCATAACGCTACTATAAAAAATTAAAATTCAGGTAGAAGTAGAGCGGAAACCAGTCGACCGTGCTGACCCTCGGTAGGCTTGAACTTCCGCCTCACTCTGACTTGCATTTGACTATAGTAGATATGGCAACGCTGCGCGCCCATCCTATTGGCCGCCACGTAACGGTATTCTTTAGTGGTCTTTGATATAGTCCTTTGTTTACATTTTAAATTGACCTCTACTACCCAATAAATGACTAAGCACTGGTATTTGAAAGTAATATATATGTGAAAATATATCGGTATATATAAAAGAAGAAGTCCTGACTGACTGATTAATAATCAACGTACAGCCAAAACTATAATAGACTAGCTGACCCGGCAATGCTTCGCTATTGCATAATTATTTTGGTGAAATAAATGCGACAAATTATGGTAATTTTATGTGCTATAAGGATATGAATCGTAGGTTCTAAATCATGTCATGGAAGCTACATACAAATTTCATTCCAATCCGTTTTATAGTTTTAGATAAATCGTGGTTTAGTAAATTTGACCCACCCAAACCCCCCTCTCGCCTAAGATTTCGATTTTTTTAAAACCCTTTCTTAGGCAGCACCTACGACCCTAGATGAAGCTATACATACCAAATTTCATTCCAATCCGTTTGGTAGTTTTTGATAAATAGTGGTTTAGTAACTTTGACCCCCACCCCCCTAAAATTTCGAATTTTTTTAAACCCTTCCTTAGTGAGCACCTATGGCCCTAGAGAAAGCTACATACCAAATTTCGTTCCAATCCGTTCAGTAGTTTTTGAGATTTTGTAATGAGTCAGTGAGTGAATGAGTGAGTGGTATTTGGATTATACAAGGGTGGCAAAAAGTCCCGGAACAACCCAATATCTTTTTCCAGGTTCCACTTACACAATTGAAACTTTGCAAATTGTTTATGGGTATAAAAAACTACTTTTTTAGAATATGGCTGATTTTTCACCTCCTCTGGGGGACGGCCCGTCAGGAGTCGGTGAAAAATCTTAAATGTAAGCATGGGTTGTTATGCATATCATTTTAAAGATCTTGATGAGACAAACACAACGACATAATAAAAATGAAAAATGGATGATCCTGAAAAAAGTTATGGCTGTTCAAAGTTTTGATATGCTGCATGTTAAATGAGCCTTATTCTAAGTTTGAGCCTTAACTAAGAGATGAAAAATCAACTGTAGCATAAACAAGTAGTTCTTTATACCCGTAAACAATTTGCAGAGTTGAACGTGTAATACATGGAACATGTAAAAATAAATTAAACTTAGAATAAGGCTCATTTAACATGCAGCATATCAAAACTTTTAACAGCCATAACTTTTTTCAGGATCATCCATTTTTCATTTTTATTATGTCGTTTTGTTTGTCTCATCAAGACCTTTAAAATGATATGCATAACCCATATGATATGTAACCCATGCTTACATTTAAGATTTTTCACCGACTCCTGACGGGCCGACCCCCAGAGGAGGTGAAAAATCAGCCATATTCTAAAAAAGTAGTTTTTTATACCCATAAACAATTTGCAAAGTTTCAATTGTGTAAGTGGAACCTGGAAAAAGATATTGGGTTGTTCCGGGACTTTTTGCCACCCCTGTAAATATATAGATTGAGTCATAAAACTTTCAGGGTACCTTCCTACCAGCATGAAGAAGATTTGGCAAAATATTGATTTTAGTGGTTGAAAATTAATAGTCAAAATCAAAATTAATTTGATTCACTTCCAGCCCTATAACAGGTAAAACAGCTGATTTGAATCAAAAACTTAGCGACGCAATTCTAGGTGTGGGCTATTCTAAACCAACACGTTTTTTAATTCATTTACATTCATTGCCAAAAAATCAGTTAATTATTTTTCACAACCAACAGTTTTTTTTTAGGTTAGGTTAACAAAATAAAAACAAACAAATAAAAATAAACGGAAAAAGGCTTTCTATATTATTTAATTCAAACATATTACAAATAATACAGCTGATTTGGATAATAAGCTTAACTCAATTTTAGGTTAGGCCTATATTGGAACCAACAAATAATGTATCTTGAAAGCATTTAGATGTATTTCCATAGCAACCAAATTGGCCATTTATAATCAGATAATTATTCTTCACAATCTACAATTTTTTAGGTCAGGTGATAGCAAACACAAACAACGAAAAATGCTTACTAAATCATAATTCAAACACCTATCACTATTAAAATTATGCCAACTTTTTTACTAGTCCTGTTTTACCAGTTTGAAATGCTGCTTTACCGTATCACATTGATAAAAACAGTTAAATGTAAAGGCCTATGTGGTAAAATTTCCAGATGTATTCATTGTTAACAATACTCTGTAAATAATTAATCGAGATTATATCCAATAATCGATTGGGTTACAAAGTTATGGCTGCTAATTATATGAGTTCCAAGTGACCTGGTTTTAAAGCAAATTATTTATACAGTCCACCTCCAGAGTAAAACTTTAAACCTACTTTCAGTTTTACATAATGGTAATAAAATAATAACACAACACTTTGAGTACTGTGATTAGTGAGTAAGTATTTAAACATATTTACTGTTATATAATATTACACTTTATAACTAACATGTATTTCTTTGTATGCAAGTGTATACCCTAGACACTAGCAACGTTGGTACCACAATACACGAAATATCTCGCATCACACAATTTAGACTGTTAGTTTAAATATTGATCAAAGTTAAACGTGCATAATCTGATGTTGTAACTAAGCGTAAATAAACGATGCAAGTCAATAGTATAAAGTTTCTTTAGCATCGCAAACAGAAAACATGGATTTTTTGTTAGTGAATTTCCGTAGGAAAATGAGCAATTGCAGTGACTCTTATGGGGAGACCTACAGTCGGGAGTTTTGAATCAATCAATACCGATCATGGTCCCCAGAACACGTTTTGGGGTGTCATTAATATGAATATATGCATACAAATATATATGTTTAAATGTGTTTGCTGTTTACGGCCGCATTTTACTTCTGATTTTATAATTAATTATTGGGAAATGTTTAAAAATAAACAAGTTTGTGTTGTCAATCTAGCATCGCGGCAGCGGCCGCACAGGGTAGCACCACGGTAGCGAGCACGGCCAGTAATTCAAAGGTCGCGCGATCGAATTCCGCCTGGGACAATAATTTTTTTATACGATTGACGTAGGTAGAATATTATTTTTTTGTTTTGTTCTAAAAAGTAGTAAATAAAATGATTAAAAACAATATTATTTTGACTACAGTAAGTTGGGAGAAAGTTTGTGTCAGTTAACTGATACCGTTTATTACTTTCTCCACCCTATACGTAGTATATGGAGAAAGTATTGTTTTCGTAAAAATGTTCGAATTTGAATTTTCAGTTGAATTATCTGTTTTGGTGCTTCCAGAACCCCAAAAAAAATTTTAGTGCAATTATCTGTGTTGTTGCTCCCTGAAAACAAAAATATTTTTAGTGGAATTTTTTGTTTTGGTGCTCCCTGAACCCAAAAAAGTGTTTTTAGAGTGGTGTCTGTCTGTCAGTCTGTCTGTATGTATACACGACCAGAGAGAGAGGACACTATTGGTCCGATTTTCATGAAATTTGGTATGTAGGTACTAAACCCTAATTTCTCCAGGCATTTTTTTCATTTTTGGAATTTTTAATTTTTAAGGGTAATTTACCCCTAAAAACCCATAAAAAACGACAAAAATGCAAATTTCTCAAAAACGGCTCTAACGATTTTGATCAAATTTTCAGTATTTATAGTGCTTAAGATGCCAAACAAAATGACACCACCCGCTTTTATCAAAACTTCGGCGTTTTATAATTATTGGGAAATGTTTAAAAATAAACAAGTTTGTGTTGTCAATCTAGCATCGCGGCGGCGGCCGCACGGGGTAGCACCACGGTAGCGAGCACGGCCAGTAATTCAAAGGTCGCGCGATCGAATCCCGCCTGGGACAATATTTTTTTTATACGATTGACGTAGGTATAATATTATTTTTTTGTTTTGTTCTAAAAATTAGTAAAAAATAAAATGATTAAAAACAATATTATTTTGACTACTGTAAGTTGGGAGAAAGTTTGTGTCAGTTAACTGATACCGTTTATTTTTTACAGGAAGTTACATTTTTTTACTAGAATGAAAGTTTTGTGTGTCTATGCTAATATTATAAAGAGGTAAAGTTTGTTTGTTTGTTTGTTTGTATGTATAGGGGGTAATCTCTGGCGCTACTGAACCGATTGAAAAAATAGTATTACTAATAAAAAGCTACACTATCCCTGAGTAACATAGGCTATAATTCATTTCGGTAAAAACCTTTTTTTTATTTTTAATATTTGTAAATTTAGTCGGAAAAAATCTTAGGTTAGGCCTGGAATGATAAACTAACACATGTATTTACATTTATTACCATAGCAACCAATTGAATAAAATAACAGATAATATTGATGTTTGCTTCAATATTTCTATTAACAGCTGATTTCAAAATTTGAAGCAATTATTTTTGTATTTCTAGCTTTTAGGTTAGGGTTTTAAAGTGTAGACCTGAGCTTTGCTGGTTCTTTTAACTATTATTAACTGCTGTTATAAAATATAAGAAATAATTTGGTTTGAACATTTAACATTATTTACCATCTTAGTTTTGAGGTTATTATTAATACTACAACTTTATTATAAATAAAACATAACGTATGTTTTTAGAAGGTTCCATTGGGGGTTGGCGTGCGAAGCACGCAGGGGTCCCCCTAGTTTTTTATAAAATATAAATAAGGGATATTATTCTACCCATTTTTTACACGATCTTATAGCCCGTCTGGTTACCCCAAAATCGATCAAAACGTAAAATACTATAAAAGTAACTGGTTAAAGTCCACGTTGGCCGAGGCCACAAGATCGAGAAGCATACTCTCAAAGAGAGTTTTTTCGCTGCAATGGGAACGAAGGAAAGCGTGAGCGTGGGCTATAAAGGCTGAGATGCAAAGAAATTCTACTAATATGTTTCGTACACGTAGGCGGCTATTCAGCGCCTTCGTGAGTAGATTAATTGCCCAAATATTTGTTTGGAATCCTAAAACATATGTCAGCGGTTCAGCTGCATGATCAAAATATTTTGCAATTTTAATTGTTCTTTACTCCTTTTCCAGCATATTGATATGTAATACACGTATATTTGATGCAAATCTCTATTAGACAAAAATTTAGACTATATTTGTCTGCTGAATTTTCGTTTTTTTTTCAAAATTTCATCCTCTGCATGAATTCTGTCTCAAATGAGAACTGTCACGGTGCAAATGCCGAAAAGTTTTAAGCGAGAAGTGCCTGAGGCCAATATGTTAGAAATAAAACATGTGTTTCATTAGCTATTAGTTTATAATTTGCTAAAAAAAGTACCACGCATGCGTCATGATCTAGGTCACCACAATAACCCGATCCAAGTGCCTCGTCCTCATCAGTCGTCATTTCCATGAGTGTACAATAATCTGTTTGCATTTTATTCTCCCCAATTGTAGATCGGGAATGAACGGCGCGGCAGAGCAGAGTCGCCGTGGGGTTGTTAAGCGAAACTAACAAGATACTAATAAACTGTTTAGGTAATTTGTTCTAGTGTTTCTTTATTTTTATATAAATAATCTGCTCCGGATGTTTGGTGCACTGAATGTACTTTTAAAATGATAAAGAATAGTTTTGTATTGTTCTCTTGTTTTTTGCGTAGACTACTATTAAATAAAACACTCCATTAAACGAATAAAGTAATAAACTTTCCCGAAACGTTGTCTAGTAACAGTAAAACTTCAATATAAAGTATTTGTTGAACTGCCATGCTTTCTTGCTTAATCACCCAAGACCTTTATGCAAAACATTCGAAGTATCAAAGTTGGCAAAGTAACAACTATTCGCAAACATTCGAGTGGGAGTACTTATGAAATTCGCATGTATTGTGTTATGTATAACTTATTAAAATTACCATAAAGAATGCAGCGTCCAGTGCTGTTCCGTCGTCCGTCAGAGCGGATATATGTTTGTGAACGAACCAGTGCATTTTTAAGTTAATTATTAGCAAATATTTCTTTTAAAGTAAGTCATGTTTTGAAATCATTATCTTTAATATATTACTAGCGGACCTGGCAATGCTTCGCTATTGCTTAATTTAATTTTATGGATGGTTATCCCATTTCATCCCTTTAACTTAAGTAATTTAATTGCAAATGTTTTTTATATATCAATTAAGAATAATATTAAATAATTTTAAATTTATAGTTTGTAGTAATTCAGTGCAATTCATTTTTGTTATATAGGGAGGGGTAGCTACCCCATTTAAATCTTTGTTTTTGTTGTGTCCATATTTAAAACAATAAATCCTGGTACTAAAACTTAGTGTGGAAATTTAGTAAAATTAGTTGAATAGTTATTGAGAATGTAGAAAAATTAAGTTAATTATTATTTAATTTTAAGGGTAGTTTTAAGGGGGGTTGGCTATTTCACCTCTTTTGACTTAAGTAATCAAATTGCAAATAGTTTTGTATATCCCTTAAAAATAATATTACATATTACATAATTTTAGCTTGTAGGAAGTTAGTTTAATTTATATTTATTTAGGGTTATCAACCTCATTTCAACCCCTTCCAGTTGTGAATCTAAACCATCCAGGGACCCACTCAAACACAAAAATTTCATCAAAATTGACCCAGCCATTTAGGAGTTCAGTGTCATACACACGAACAGAAGAATTATATAATATAAAAATAAAGATGGCATGTATGAAAAACCAACCGCTAACTTTACAAACAATTTTTAGAGAACACAAAAAGTTAATTTTTTAATGACAAACTAAACTGGAATTTTCCCCGTAGCTTAGAAGATAACCGAGTTATCGGCTAAAAACTAAAAACATAATTTCTTGGTAGTTGTTTATAATACACAAATTTACTGTAGAAGTCTTAGATTAATAATGGTGAGCTTTACTTGCTCTTCTTGACAACTGATCTTGCAGCCTTATTTAATAATCAGTTACAGATAATATTTTCTAGACAATCTGTATAACGAACTTCAAAACAACCATATTCTAAAAATGATCGGAATTGGCATGTAACTATAAATTTAATCGAAAACACCCAGGTACCGAGACATTTGTCGGAACTAAGAATTTAAACGATAGAGACCATTTCTTAATTAATTGCGGATACGTTACTGGCTTCAAACATTTACACATAATCCAACATAAGTATCAGTAATTTTAACAAACTCGTTACAACATAGTAGCAACTCAATACACGTGATTTTCTGTAATTAGGCCCGCTTCTAGGACTGAACAGAAGGTAACTTAACCTCAATAACTTAAAATTGTAACTTACTTTTAAAATACTGTACTTTATTCTTTCGTAGAAATATCTATTCCACTTTAAAATTGTGTTAAGTAAAGGAAGTTTGGCAAATTCCGGAACATATTCCAAACAAGGATAATGTAACTTCTTTGAAATTCTGATTCTAACCACGGCCGCGTGAATGGTCACGCTGGCACGTGTGTATCTGTGAGTGTGAGGGAAAGTATTCGTGGTTAATAAACCTGGCCACGTATTTAAAACAGTAACACGTGTTTTTTTTTTAGGATGTACCAGTGCTGTACTACTCAATAAATATAAGACAAGTCATTAAGTTTCCTTATTAGTTGTTATAAAGAAACATTATTGGAAAGACTTCTTCGTCCGACCGTCTGTCTATGTTTAGGTGTACTGTCGAATATTTCGTCGATTTTAAAAGCTGTCGACATTAAATTTATTGTAGTTATAAAACTTGCATAACCACACCCAATCCGAGAGTCAAAAGTAAAAATATGTTTCTATGCACACTCATACCTTTTTCTATTGCTCTACAGACCTTAGTGTGTCCTGGCCTCCTTCAATTAATTCTTTTCCTCGTCTCAAATCAGGAATTACCTTATCATAAACTCCTCACGCCTTCCTCCCATCTTCGCCCGAGTCTATCCTATAGACTTTGGCCCATATTTTACCATTTAATATATATTTTTGTTAAATCGCTCAAAAATATTTCATAGCTCAATCTTCTTCAGTTCTTGTTGTCCTGTTTCTTGTACTGGTCCCCATACACTACTTACAAATAATTTTCTTTCAAAAACATTTTAAAGTTTAGCAGCCGTCTGTTTCGGGATTTACGTTTCTCTATCATAGGTTATTTTTGACCCAATAACAGTTGGATTAAAGTTTATTACCTTTGTTTCCGTCAAGTGATCTCTTCTTTTTTGGAAATGTGGCGCGTTTCGGGACTTTTATCCCACCTTCAGGCACAATACTTTACGCGACCGAGGTCGCCAAACGTTAAAATTAATTACACAGAACACAACACAGCACATTATTAAGACAGTACGTTATGGTGTACACCATCTGGCTAGAGGACGGCAACTGTTCTCTTCTACTGTTCTCTCTGTACTCTTTTACCACGTGATTTTAAAAGCTTAGATCATTTTGGTTTCTTATAATTATTTATTGATTCAGTAAACATTTTAACACACGAAATACTTATTTTGTGGAAAAAGTTGCCGGAGTTGGTTAGTAACACATGTAGAAAAGCAAAAACCTGTTTGTTTAACAATCAATGATTCAAAAGTGTTTGGTGTAATTATGTAAATTTTGGAACAGAATATGAACTTTACTTGAATATTTTAGAAACCGTCAAGTAATAATTTCTTGAAGTACTTAATCAAACAAAAGTGGAGAAACGTTGACACATGCAAGTATTTTTCTTCGACCGTACACGCTTTGAAGCAAGTGGGCGGAGAAAAATATGAATATACGAGTGCACATGCTTCAAGACAGGGTCTGTGAATGTATTAATAGAGCAATCATAGTTCCAATACGTCAATAAATAATTCCAACTACAATAGACTCCCTCATTTAAAATCAATTCATTTTATCGCAATTACACATTCAAAGTATTAATTATTTATAATTGTTACTAACTCCAATTGCTTTCGCCTGTTTCGCGTCTGATTTATTGTCATTATTAAATGAGCGTAATTAAAATTCTCGGCGAAACAATTGTTGTCTGTTCTTCAGAGGATCCTTCGTCGACGACGAGCGCGCCTAGAATGCGTAATTTTTAAATCGGTAATTTGTAATATTATGAACAGCTGAGATGTGTTGGCTTGCATCCAAAGTGTAATTATAGGAAATACTAGTTTCCTGTTCGTATTATATATGATTGTGATTATTTCCTTTCGACACACAGAGAGACGAGTGAAAAATAGTTAAAACTGAAACGAATCGCCTTCGATATTCATTGGTACTTTTAACAGTAATTAATTGTTCTGCAACCCCGATTACTTTCTGTCGAGTGAGCCTATTAAAATAAAGTGAATTAACCTATCCTAACATTGTGGCACTTACATTTTTGCTCTAAACGACCGTTCAATAGAATGATGAAATTATCTAAGAATTAAATAAGTTAAATACCTGATAACAATATTTAAAAATCTTATTGGATCACCAGTGGTTGACGATATACCGTCACCTTTAGATACTAGTCAAGGCATCCAAATTGTGTTAGTTATTAGGTTCGTCATTTTAAAGTTGCATCATTAAAGTTTATATATCTTTGAAGAACCAACACACTCTATTAAAATATTAGATTAAACAATGTTTACATTAACACGGACAAGAACAATTTAACACAACTAATTATTTGTTATTCATGACGGTGGAATTTTCGCATGTCTAGGTTTCTTGGTACAAAATACCTAACCTATTTAATTAATTGAATTTCACGATCCTGGATGTTAAACTTAGGCCTAAACAAGTTTAAAATACCTAAACATAAACCATCGTTTGTCTGTATGTGACGATTTTACTAAAAAACCATATATTCTTTTTGATAAAACTTGTACTGATGAATAAAGTTTTATGTCTCATAATATGAGTTGTGTCTCATTATATTCTTTCTAAAATAATGGGATTCGGGAAAATCTGCTGAATAGGTGTTTTTATGCCTTGATTTAAATAAATATTGAATATTACCGTCACCGATAGTTTCACTGAATTGACGATTGATTAGGACAGAGGCACTTGTATCAAGGTAGAGTGGGGGGGGCGGTATCCTACGTCGTGACGCATGCGCAGTTAGTCCAGGCTTTTTGAGTGAATGGCCGGATTTTTTTGTATAATAGAGCGATATAAATCTAACCTAAAATCGTTGTTGGTTGTTAAAAATATTAATCAATTCTAAATATGCCAAACAGGTTGCTGAGGAAACACATGTAAATGATTAAATTCAAAGATGTTTAAGAATTTAAGAATTTTAAGTATGAGGTTAAAATTCGCTAATGATCATAAACAGTTTGGAGGTTTGTAAGTAGGCCTACAATACGTACTTTTAACAATAATTTTAAAAAATGTATACTTAAATTAAATATGTTTATACCTAAAGATTTATAAACAAATTTACTTTCTGTTGTAAACATGCTACGCAGAAGAATGTTTTTCTCGTGTCACCTCCGTCCGAAAAAACCCTAATTTTGTTCAAAATTTTACATTTAAAAAATTATTTTCGCGATAAAAAGTAGCCTAGATTAGTTTCTGAAAAGTCCTCTCCACGCAAATGAAATATTTGTCAAAATTAGTTGAGTCATTCCAGAGATTAGCCCGAACAAACAGACAGACAAATATTTGAAAAATGCATGTTTAGGTTCCGTTAACGTGTGAATAACCGTATGAGCTTAGAAAAATGGATTTATTTTAAAATCACAGGCAGAAACTTCAATTTTGTTTAAATGTATTGATTCGTCCCATACCCAGTAATCATTTCATTCCGGAATATGTTACCTCTAAACCAGTACTTCAAGTCTGTCCAGAGGATTCCAATCCAGTGCACTGCGGAAGATGACGTTATAAGAACTTTTTAAAACATGTCGAAGCCACCTTCATTTGAGCCTTTTAATAGAGACACATTCTTGTCGCTTTACGCTACATGTTTTCTCATGTTACCTACCTTTTTACAAAAACTGCAACTGCCTTGTGATATTTTGTTTGACCTTCAGCGCCTCGTATCCGCTAACAGTATAAGACTGATTTCACGGCAATATGAAATAATTCTTCATAAATAACAGTTGCAATTATTTATCTTCGTTTTTGTTCGTTGTAAAATGCAATCAATCCAACCTTATGCTTATATGTTTTTTTAACACAAAAAGTTTCAATCTGACACTATTGTTTTATTTTGAATATTCATATACTGTACCATATATTTAGTTGTTTCCAAAACAATCCAAACGCTCAACATACAAACGACCTTTACAAAACATATTACCTTTGACAGCCTAATCGGTAGCCGACTATACGTTGGCTAAAAATCATTCCACCGACTCGTCCCGAAGATTTACTAGCCTCTCTAGAGCTGTCAGTCATATATTATACTCTTGTATTTGTACAAGCTATTCTTAAGTCAGCTCGTAAACTCGCAGTGGAACGACTTGCGGTGTTTGTGTGCGACAAACTGGAATTATAAATTAATCAACTCTCCCCTATTGCTGCTTGCTTTAAATTGGGCTAATGTGCATAACAGCTCATTAATTTCAATAAAGAGAGGTAATTATCGTAAATTTGTTTCAGTATTGAAAATAAGGATAGAGTTGCTTGTGAACATTATTTAGTTTAAAACGCATTTGATATGTTTGATGGCGTCCTTTGTTCTTCGATGTCCACTCTAGCTCTCTATACTACCAAGTGCACAATTAAATTTGTCAACGACTTCTATTAGCTACCTTATAAACTTGTCTCTCGCATTGAAATACTATTTAGAACTTCTTCGTGTGATACAAACATGATATTTATCCACTGCAATACTGAACTCTAGAAAGTAAGCAAAAAATCATTCTCTCCGAAAATTTACTTTTAAAGATTTCGGTCAATTTTGTTAATTTCAATTTTCGCAATACGCTTTGAGACGCTACAAATGAGCCTCCTTTTTTACCTAACGCGTTCAAAATTACAGCTAAAATGGTAACTGTGTTAATATGGAATAAATCGAATGCATTTTCAATTACAGTGGCCTCAATCTTGGAGTGTGTCTGAGAGGAAAGGAAACGAGGGGCCCCACGTTTTATTTGTAGTGTCTGTCATCAGCAGTACAGCCATAATAGAAAATATAAACGTCTTTTGCTTCACTGTATACTCTACACATTTTTAAAAGGGTAATACAAAAGAGATGAACACATTTTTCTGACGTGAACAAAACTTGTAAAAAAAATTTGTTTTATTTATAGGCCTACATATATTCTGATATATTCGGGGTGTTACAAAACACCTTTGTGCACTATACAGGATAGGGTTCTATACATTAAAATAAATGAAAATATTCAGTAATTTTGCTTCAAATTCGTGTTAGTTTAGTTGCAATCCATTATTTTGTTTTTTACAAAAAAAACTCACCTATCTCCAGAAATTAGGCTAGCAAGTTAACACTTTATGCGGGAAATATGTGTGAACCACGGATTGAAAAATGTTTTGAGAATGTTTTAAAGTTATGAGGTGAATGCATTTTGGGAATCGACGAATAGAGACAGCACGAAGGCGGGAATATACAGTACTTTCATTGTATTGTATATACTATGTGTCATTCTTAGTTATTCGATTCTACTGAAAATTATTGAAATTATCATCAGTCAAGCTCATGTAAATATCTAAATAGTCGGTGCATTAAATTGCATTTGATTTAATAATTACTATTATTGCTGTTTAATTGAGTTGTTTTAAATCGTGTACATAGCCTATTTCAACAACCTGACAACTAACAATACAATGTGAAAAGAATACACACTCTAAAACTGCAAATGCAGTGATTAAAACTGAAGACAAACTTGCTAAGTTAGTTGCTATAGTAATAAATGTAAAATGCATTCAACAAACATGTGTTGCTAAGTTCTTGATCCGAACCAGCTGTTTTATCTGTTTAGAACTGGGAAAGAACCTCGTAATTTTCACTATTTTTACTCTTTAAGATCAAAATTTTGTAGTTTTGATCTACGTTGTGTCTATGTCAGTCGGTTAAGACAAAGCCGTTTATGCTCATGTATATAGATTATAATTTTATATAATCATTGGTTTATTTTAATCGATTCAATAAGTAGACTACAATATCCCATTTAAAATACAACGTAAGATGACAACTACTAAATCCATACACGCACAAGTCACAACATAAAACTCCAAGTTGCACCGCCTTTGGATACTACTCGGTAAACGAGCCTACTCACGCATATTATCTTTTCGCCGATCGATTGTTTATACAAAAATCCACACCGTCAGCGGCAGCGATCTTTGACGTGTATTTATTTACGTTCCCTCGTCCCTGCGTCCAACGCAAACAGAAGATCCCACTCAGCTGGCCAAATATCGGTCAGGGCCTTTATCCGGCCGTACAATGGATCCTTGTTTCGATAAAATTGGGCCAAGTCGGACTTTGGCTCGACCAATACGTCTGGCCTATATTGACCTGTCAATGAACTAAAGCAATTTGTCGAGGGAAATTTTACGTTGCGTGTCAAACCTAGACCTGGGCGCGCCGCCATTCTAAGAAATTAACTCCCAATTCTAATTTCACCGAGGAACAGCTGTTTGGAACTAATTTACCAAACTATTAATCTTGTGGCGATGATTTGCAAAGAATTTCTGTGCACCTTTAATATTTATGTACGGTTAAAACATACAAATATATTTCCTATCGGACCCGTTGCTGGCATTATTGTTTGGGTTTGTTTTCTTATTCCTATGAATATAATTAGCATTGAAACTCGTTTATTTAAATTTATGCTTGGATGCATTAAGATAATCATGAAATTATGTTAAGTAATATAACATAAATTTATTGAGGTAAAATGCATACATATTTTTAATAAACCACCAAGAACGTTTAGTTTTTTTAACAAATTGATTAGATATTTACCACACACATTTGTTTGTATTTTGCACCAATATTTGTAATTTTAGTATTAGTAAAATCAATAATCCATTACCTCGATAGAATTAAACATTATTACCCTATATTTCACACATTTTAGTTTCGCCTCAAAATAAGAATAATGGAACACATAATATTGCAGTCAGTTCATCTTAACTGAATAATATAATCTGTATATTTAAAGGTGTCCTGACTGACTGACTGATTCATAATCAACTTACAGCCAAAACTATGATAGCTATAATTATAGAGCCTTCAAACTTTAATGGTACCTTTATACCACTATTTAGAGGTAGGCCTACACTAAAGAATGATTTTAAAAATATGTAAAAATTATTCATTTTAAGGGTTGAAAATGGTCAAAATACGTGAGTTCACTCTCAGCCCTATAACAGATAAAACAGCAGATTTTGAATCAAAAGCTTAGCAACACAATTATTGGTGTATACTATTCTGAGTCAACACACGTTTGTTGAATGCATTTACATTTATTGCCTAACAACCAACTTAGAATATATAATAGAATCAGTTAGTTATTTTTCACAAACAATATTTTTTTTAGGTTAGGTTAACAAAATAAAAACACATTCTAAAAATATACGAAAACAGCTTACTGTATCATAATTGTTGAAACATCTGTTGTTACAAGTAAAACAGCTGATTTGGAACATAAGCTTAACACAATTTTAGGTTAGGCCTATATATACTGAACCAACACAGTCATGTTTCTTGAAAGCATTTAGATTTATTACCATATCAACCAAATTGGCAAATTTATAATTAGGTAATTATTCTTCACAGCCAACAGTTTTTTTAAGTTAGGTAAAGGCAAACACAAACAACGAAAAAAAGCTTATTATATCATAATTAAAACACCTGTCACTATTAAAATTATTCCAACTTTATTCTTTACTAAGCCTATTTGACCATTTTGAAATATTGCTTTACCGTATCACATTTTTGGTCATATTTTATAACTTAAAAATTGCATTTTTTCTATATAAAAATAAATAATCTCTATCCTAATCAATCACCATTCCCTTAAAAGTATGAAAATATACAATAATTGGTTTGCATTTGATTTTTGCCGCGGTGGTTAGTGAGCCAAGCAGCAGGGGGCGGTGCCCTCTTGTTAATTATTAAGTCTGCAAACGTCAACGTTTAGATACATACGATCGATTGATTCGCATCTGACAGCAATATGTTCATTATTGTATATTATGTGTTGATGAAATGTACACATAGCAACCATATCGTTTAAAAATTCTATGTATCATTCTTACTCATGTAATTTATACATTGGCCTACACAAATAAATCATCTAATGATCAAATTATAGTCAAGTCTACCAACATGATAGGTCTTGTAAATAAGTTTTCAATACATTGCTATTTCAGGTATTTAACACAAGTTGTATTATACCTATTTTGATTTAACATTCTCTCTCGTCAGATTAATAAATACTCGTTTATTAAGGAACTATTGTTTGTTCGCATATCTCGATCTACGTCTTCCGACGTAAATTACTTTGTATGTATGTTTTACGACTGCAACATAATACAAACATGAGTTACGTTGTTCTACTAATGAAGACAATGTTTTGCTAGAGGCACTTTGGGATTTATGCTAGCACCAAGTACTTTGAACCAACTTTGTTTTAATTATGGTATGATCTCTCTTTATCGTTTAATTAGCCTACATAAAGATCCAATATAATGTAAAAATTCGATCAGGCAGCCGAACCACTGACGTGAGTTGAGTGAATTTCTAAAATTAAGTTTATATGTTTTAGGGTTTCAACTATTTTGAAATTTTTCTACAAATTGAATAGCTGTCTTCGTGTACGAGATATAGGTGTTAATAGAATGTTTTGCACTTCAGCCTCTAGCCCCGGCTCACGTGTTATTTCGCTTAGCTCACAGTAGAAAAACTCGGTTTGCGAGATTGCATCTTGACCCTTTGGCCTCGGACCAGAACCTACCCCCACGGTAAAATCTCCTACGTGGTACCGTACTTTCATTGTATTTTACATTTTGATAGATTTTGAGGGAACCAGGCCGGGCTATAAGGTAGTGTAAAAATCAAACTGTGCAGAATAATCTCCTTTATTTATTTTGTTACACAAAAATAACCAAAACATTTCATTCTATTACGAAAATTTTTTGTTTCCCCACAATCAGTAAAATACCATAAAAGTTCTCTAAAATAAGCATAAAATGGGAGTTTTCCCGCTACGAGCCAAACGAGGCAGTCCATAATCCAAGGCCGCAAGGCCAAGATCAAACTCGCAAAGCGAGTGTTTTTGCTGCAAGCGGAACGAAGCAGCGCGTGAACCGGGGCAAGTGGATGAGAAAACAAATTTTACTAATATACGATATTTCGTACTCGCAGGCCTTCATGAGTAGACCAATTTCCCAAATAGTTATTTAAAACCTTAATGCAGTACATAAAAATATATTCTTAATTTTAGAAATTCGCTCAACTCACGTCAGGGGTTCAGCTGCGTTATCGAATTGTTATTATTTCTTTTATAATCTTTCCTTTTGTTTGTGGTTTTCGGTATAAGAGAGAGGCCAGAACTGACAAAGAAAAAGTGATCAATTTTATTAAACATAATTTTAAAATGTGTTATTTGAAGAGAGAAAATTATTAATAAAACGAGTCTGCCAACAATAAAAGTTTTTGAAAATAGGTTCTACCTAAAAATGTGCATTTATTATCTGACATTGAAATCAAATCGAGTATGCAATAACGAAGATAGGTTTTAATATGAACAGAAAAACTCAAGCAATACTTAAAACGGTAAACAAGTTTGATTGGAAACCTAGGTCTCTAGCACAGTTTAAAAAATCCTGCAGAGAATTCTAAGAAATATGTCAAGTAGATCCTGCTCATCAGCTGTTTAGAATGTTAATTGAAACAATTACCGTGATATGTGAGGTAGGCAAAGAATTTCATCACTGCTTCTACCTCTGATTGCAAGTAATGCCTCATCGAAGCCATTGGAAATCTATACTTCTTCTAGGCAGATTATACTTCGAAAGGTCAAATTATCTTTCAGGGTTTCAGCCCTACTCCATAAAAGTTACCATAACTGACTTTGGTTCATTTTCGCTGCATTCGTTCTATTTTTGTGCTCTATATGTGATTCAAAACATTGTTGACTTTAATATTATAATTCCCAAAACGTTTGTTTGTCACCATTCCGAGTATTGATTTAATACATATTGACTTACCGTCTACAATATTCAATTTGCTGTCGTAGTACGACGACCGTTTCAGCTATTCAGCCATTTTCAAGTTTTTGTAGCCGGAGTTTTTGTCACTTGTTAAACAAACACAATAAAAAATGCACACGATATATTATTTTTTTTTTAAATAAAACATAGTCAATTGGAAAATCATCGACTGGTTGGGCCCAACATTCCGATACGTTCAAACTCTTTGTAACTTAAAAAAACGGATACAAAAAACTTCAATCGTGAAATTCTGATTCGCACCTAAATATTTCAAATTTATGACTAATTCATCATCTGCCTTTATGTGAATTTGATACCTTGCCTGTTCCAGCCTCACCATTTCCTTCTTACTTTCATCTTCCATCGTCCTTTCTTGTATTCTGCCGGAATACATGTTTGTTCTCTTCATGCTTTCTTTTACCGTAAGCACGTTTAATTCTTGTAGCAATAGTTTCTTATATTTACAAATGTTGACCAACTTTTAACACATTATTTGTAAAATTTCATACAAGTCGTCTCAATTAATTGTGTTACTTCTTTACATATTATTCTGATCATTATAATAATGTGGGTAGGCCTACCATCATTAGGTTGTAAAATGTAATCTTGGTTCCTCTCATAGTTTGTCCCTTTAGTTATATTGTGCCATACGACCAGGGACATTGCTACAACAAATTATTGGGGGGGGGGGGGGGGGGGGGGGGGGGGATAATCTAAAATTTCTAAAACTGTTATGACCATATTTCCCAACCTCAGTGGGGTGGGTTCTAACGCGCAGAAAAGGACCCTGGTTTATGGAATAATGCAGTGTGGAAATATAGGGCCCTGAAGGCTCACCCTAGAATTTTGTTAGGCATGGCATGGCATGGCGAGTCAGTAACAGTCAGTGTTGCAACAATAACAAGGATTGGAGCTAAATTTTCCAGAACATCGTTTAAAAGAAGACAATGTATTTATTTGGTACAGAAATATTTTGATTTGCCCAACATTTTTGGATTGGAAATAATAATTTTCTTGTTATTTGTGAATGTTGAAATTAACAACTTTCGAAACTCAAACCCAAAGTTGGAGTTTCGAGTTTTTTGCGTGCAATTTAATCCCAATATCAAAATTCCAATTTTTTTCAAAATCTAAAATTTTACAACTTTTTTATTTTAAAATTATTGGTGCCCCTTCCCCCCCCCCCCCATGGCGATTTCCCTGCACACGATCGTCTGATAGTTGTTGACCTTGTTGGTTATCTCTTCATCGTATGTTAATGTTATATCATACCCTAGATATTTAAATTTTAAAACCTGCTCCTTTAACTATGTTTTTATATTTTATCCATTCCTTTATGGATTACTATGCACAAATTAATCTTAACTTATTTTATTGTCAAATACTTTGAAGGATTAATCAAACATCGTGACCTTGAAACCCTCATTAGCCTTAAGGTATAATCAGAGATTAAGTACACAGACGATTAATTAAGTTCTTATTGTTCATTGGAATAATAAACTATGACTTGGCAAAATTTACGACACTCACCCACGAAGCTGTGCAAATATCTTGACCAGTTGTTCTGACCTTGTTTGTAAATTTAGTGGTTTTAAAACTTTACCAAGCTAAACGATTGTAGAGATCACTTTTTATACTAAAGAATTAATCCGAAATAACGTACAAAATCTAATATGGTATGTACAAAATATTTTTGTTATTACATTATTGTATTCTAACAAGTATTTTAGACTAGCTGCAGGATCCCAATTCACTCAGTTAAAAATAAAAAACCTCCTTGTAAGCTTTTCCAAATAAATTATTTACTGAGTATTTCAAATTGGTCGGCTGAGCCACTGACCTGAGTTGAGCGAATTTCTAAAATTAAATTTCTATGTTTTGGGGTTTCAACTAACTATTTGAGAAATTAGTTTACTCACGAAGGTGCTGAATATGTATTTTAGCGTGTACGCAATATATTAGTAGAATTGTTTTGTACATCAGCCTCCAGCTCCGGCGTGCGTCACAACTAGTTTATAATATTTACACTGAAGGACCTTACACATCAAAATCCTACTGTGGTTGTTTGTTCCTTTTTGTAACTGAGTGCTTGATTTTCAATTCTATTTGGTTCATTGTTTATACAACCCTTTTAATGGACTGATAAAAGCGACCCTTATATTAAGACCCGCATGTTGAAAGGACAAATTTGGACTTTTAAGTTCATTAAATCATAATTATAGCTAACAATCTCAAAAGAAATTAATTGATTGTTAAAAGTACAAGTTTTGATTAGGTATTTCCTCTCTAATATACAACGTACCCGGTTGGAACAATCAAATTATTATTGTTGAAAGGAAAACATTGTTTTCGTAACTTTTCCACAACAGTTTTGATCCGCTATACTGCTCCCATTAGCAAGTATCCTATGTCACCAATCGTGATATCAGCCTTGAAAATTTGCGATTTTACTTCGGAAAATAAGCTTGTAAATGAAAATATTTATTTTAACTCTAAAAACAATGTACTTTTTATATATTTACCAAACGCCTATTAGAAATGTAAAGTTTAAATATTTTAAGGTTAGATTTGCCTAGAACTAGCACAAGATAAAATGTTTACAAAGTCCTGATATTGCAGTAACAAACGGCTGATTCCAGCGGCTTCGAATCAGAAAAAATGGCAACCAGCTCAGTAAACGTGCTGTAAGTAAAGTTGAGTTACTGGGTTTTTCTTGCATTCAAATATTTACAAGTAAAGTGAGCTACACACATGAGATCCCTTTATGCCTGTGTGTGGAGGTTGACTACCAAGTTCGTGACGAAATTGGTCTTCCATCCAGATGGAAAACATTTATCGGTTCCCCGACAGAGGTCAGGGTGTTCGCCTGTGCGAGGAGGACGACTCCCGGCATTTTATCAGTGGAAACTCAATAGGTGAAAATAATACATTTTTCAGTGGTTAGTGATTGATTACTTCGTGTTTTATTTACTTTAATGAAATCATCCTTGATCCTGCTGTAGATTGCAAGTTTCTGGAATTATTTCCCATAGTTCTTGAAATGGCACACGAAAATTTCAGGTCTTCCATGTTTCTCTCAATAGGCAAGTAGTGAAGTGTAGCAACGAGGAGATGTTTTGATTTTGTCATGTATGTATTTTGCTTTGATATAAGGGGTGTCTCAATTTCAAATAAATAATTGAATTCGACCTCAGTAATTGTTAAGCCAGTTTAAGTATATAAATTTTACTGCGTTTTACACGAAAAAGTGATGAATTAATTGATATACCGAATTTTTTTTATTTACAATTTAGAAGACTATTTGTACAAAAAATATCTGGTTTATCTCAATATTGAAAAATTGAGGAGTTATTGCATTTTTCTTAGTGCTAGCAGTATAGTTTTCTTACAAATATATACCATTAACACAGATATTTTTGTCAATAATTTCATTACTTTCAGAATTGATTAGGGGTGTTTCTTTAAGCAGGGATTTTAAGGAAATATCTTGTAAATTACAGACAATATTTAAAAAATATTTTATCTTTGAAATTCTAATAGATTTTTAAGAGTTTTCTTCTCCAGATACCAGTATCATAACAATATGTTTATTTTTTATGGTAATAAACGATCGTTCCGCAACACCTTTAGACAAAAATAATTAAGTTTTGATTATTGCAATGCTGCGAATTTAGTATGCTTTATAATCAAGAATATTGGTCCGCTTCGCCCACCAACCCCGGCGGTGCCCCTTGGAAAAAACAAATGCAAACAGATTATTGTTTGCTCTGATATTTTCACGGAAATGAATGTTTACTATTTTTACACTTTAAAATAAAAATTTTGCAAAATCGTTTCTTACTCTCCGTCTATGACCCCATAAGAATGTACCTTTACATGTTCGTATTTGTATCTTGGAAGTAGTTTTTGCTCTACATTGATTCTGTCAGTCAGTCATTCAGAGAGGACTGCCTCTTACTTGTAAGTTTCATTGTTGTAACTTTATCTTTTCCTTAGAAAATTGCTGTGTCAGATAAAAGAGCGAATTTATTTGATTGTCACCCTAACTAATTATCATTTCGTGAACTTTGTGTAATAGAATTAAAAATATGATCTGCTTACTTTTTAGTCAAGCCTATAGCTTTAGACTGCCTAAGTTTTATCTCTATCCCAGGCATCAGAAAAATTACACATCATTGCTTTAAAAATGTAAGATTTATTCGAATAGATGTCAGTGTCTTGAATTTAACCGACAACATCACTAACAGCAAAGTGTAAATAATAGTAAACCTAATTTTAGAAACGTCCCAGTGACATTTCCGTAAGCATAACAATGCAGGAAGACTTCTACATCAAAGTAAGCGTATCGTATTATTATTGGGAGTATGTCAGGTCCTACGTCATAACATGAAAGATGTGATGCCTGGCAGACATAGTGACCGGTAAACGTAGCCTAGAACAGAGCGTCTGGACCAGAAATAGACTCGATATAGGTTACTCCTGCAAACTTTGATTGAATACAATATGATTTCTTACTTTCGCTTTCGATGATTTTCACTGTATGTATATTGTTCTAATACGTAATAGCCTACATAGGTACAAAAAACACAGGTTTCATGTAATTTTACTTCTCAGTTCTAATTACAGTACTGTATATATATGTGGATGATCAATATTGCAAAGTTAGATTTAACAAACTACTATCTCTGTATTGTTTTATCTAATGACTAGAGTATTCCGACACCTGCTCGCTTCGCTTACCAATCCTGCCGCAAAGCAATTGCAAACAGATTATTGTATACAATGATATTTTCACGCGAATGACAAAGTATTTTTATTTTTATATAGATGACAAACAATTTTCAAGTTATAAAATATGATTAAAATGTGATACGGTAAAGCAGTATTTTAAACTGGTCAAATAGGCCTAGTAAAAAATAAAGTTGGCATAATTATTTTGATTAAAGTGATATGTGATTTAATTTTTTATATAATAAGCATTTTTCGTTGTTTGTGTTTGCTATTACCTATCCTAAAATATCTATTAGTTGTAAAGAATAGTTACCTGATTCTAAATTTGCCAATTTGGTTGATACGGTAATAAATCTAAATTCTTTCACGAAACGTGTGTTAATTTAGTACTATGGGCCTAACCTAATATTGTGTTAAGCTTTTGAACCAAATCAGCTTTTTTATTTGTAATATTATTGTAACAACAGATGTTTGAATTATAATACAGTAAGCTTTTTCTGTTTTTGTTTTTATTTTGTTAACCTAACCTAAAAAAACTGTTGGTCGTGAAGAATAATTAATTGATTGTAAATTTTCTAAGTTGGTTGCTATGGTAATGAATGTAAATGCATTCAACAAACGTGTGTTGGTTCAGTATAAAATAATTCAAAACTAGAACTGTGTTACTAAGCTTTTGATTCAAATCACCTGTTTTATCTGTTAGATAAAACACTGGGAGTGAACCTCCATATTTTGACAATTTTCAATCCGTAAAACCAATATTTTGCAAAATCCTTTCTTAGTGGACTTCTACACAGTGGTGAAGGTACCCTGACAATTTAATGGCTATTTAGTTTTGGCAGTACTTTGATTATGAATCAGTCAGTCAGGGCTTCTTTTTTTAGTTAAATATATAGATTGACAAAAGTATCTTATAATTAAAACAATAATAACAATTCAAAGGGTAATGTCTTAGTAATAAAACGGACGATTAACTGATAAAATGCGTAATGAAATTAAATAATTATAATAGAAATTTTTTTGTCAGTTTAAAAATGTATTTGTCATTGAATTTCTTTGAGTTTAATTAATTTGGCTATACCAACACAGTTTAAAAAAGAATTTATGAAACGAGGATTGTGAGAAGATCTGAAAACATGTTAAAGGGGGTGTATTATTTTTTGTGCCGACTTATTTATATGGTTGATATCTATATGTTGGCAGCACTACTTTATAATGGGTGAAATATATTTTACAAAGTTTTTATTAACTCACTTTGGCGATACAAATTTTGTAATCTAATTTAAACTAACTTTCTGATGGTATAATGACTTGAAATTTTGAACATTACTCAGAGGTGGATGACAATGCAATAATATTGGGTCAAGTACACACAATTGTATAAACATCTTCATTTTTTTTATTTTGAATTTTGAGGAAAATTATTTAAAATTTTTTAATGCCTTTTAAAAGCAAGTTCAAAAATTTGTTTAAATATTTTTTACCAGCAGATTACTTGACTTTCCATTCTTTTAACATGATTATCTGTCATTGGATGCTTCTTTTCAATTGTTGCAGGTCTATTTCTTCTTCCTCTAACTTTAAGTTATTATTTATTCGCCTCAAAAGATATTTTATCACATAATGTGATATTCACATTTTTGTATTATGATGGTATACGATAATTTGATTTAATCAGTTAACAAAAATTGTCAAGTTGATGTATGGTTTAGTAATGAGTAGGCCTATGAAATAGAAAAATTAATTTTAGAAATATTATTAAAAATTCATTAACTATATGTGCCACGTTGGATATTTTTGAAAATGAAAACCAGTATTGACTTAATCCTTGAAATGCGTCATAATTGTTTAAGATTGATTATTCAATGTGTTTAACATTATCCTTATATCGAGCTAAGCCTTAACGCCCATGGCGTAGTTACAATTTATTTAAACGTATTGTGCAACTATAATTGTTATGATTCAACAAACAACTGAGTATTCCAACGATGCACACATGTTCTCACGATCTTGTTGCATTCATTGTTTTAATTGCAAAGAACCACTTTTATTGTCGTTTTTGTTATTGATTGATTGCATCCGATGTGTCAGAAGCTACGATAATTACGCTTCGTAGAAGGGTGACGAATGAAAAACTTTTGTAAATGTGTTGGAAAAATCCCTGACGGAATTAAACACCTGCTGAATGGAAATGTACTACTTGCAATACACTAATTGTTTCTAAAAATTAATTATATCCATGCACGGTGCATGTTCGAGGCCTGAGTAATAGGATTGTGCAAGATTCGTTGTGCAAAAGGTGTAGACAAAATAAACTATACCGTAAAACACAATTGTTGGAATAATTTGATCACGCAGCTGACGTGACTTAAACGGATTTCCAAAATGAAGTTTATATGTTTTTGGGATTCAACCAACTATTTGGGAAATTGGTCGAATCACGAGGGCGCTGAATAGCTGCCTACGTGTACGATATAAATGTTTGTTTTCACCTGAGTCTTCGCTCCGGCTCACGCAATGCTTCATTACGTTCGCAGCGCAAACACAGCTCTGCAAGTGGTCTGAATGAATCTAAATACTTTAAGTGCTTTAAAATCTAATTTGTAGCATCCAGTATCCCTGCAAATATTTAAAGAAACGTAGCCTTCAAAATAAATCATAAGATAAAATCTCATCTCAACATTGTAATACCATATTTCCTTTTTTTACGAACAAACTGAAACACTTTTATAGTTTAAAAAATAAATTATTAAAATTATATCCTGTTTTGTAAATGACCAATTTTTCGTCCACATATTGTTAACAACATTCTTTTGTACAATATTGACTTTATTTACGTTCCATTACAAAGGACAAAGTCTCTTTCTCATGTCATCAAAATGTCGGCACTCGGCCAATAGATTATAATAATTCCTTTCTGTCACATTTAGCTTTTAAAATTATTTGGCTCAGAACTTGAGATCTTATCACTAGCGCATTGTATCATTTAAATGACAGATGAAATGTGCATTGATAAACAAGGGTTTCACACCTTCCTACACCGCACGGTCTGTTATGCTTGGTCAACTCGTTCAATAATCTCGCTAATGGTATTTAGGTGTGTGAGCTTGGAATTCCTTACAACGGATCAGCTGATCCTGGTTCAGTACAGTTTAAACAAATTATCTCCGGCCGACGTGTAATTTATTGTCTGAATTCCGACATGCAAATACTGCCTACACTGTGGGTCGAGTTTTACCAACTGAAAGTTTATTCGGCTGCAGCGTTAGCTAATTAGTACTAGCGATAAATAATGTACTGTTTGTCAGCAATACGGATTCGCTGCAGCTGCGTTTAGCCGAATAAAATTAGCTTTGTCAGTTGAACACTTTGATACAAATATTTACAAACTTTGACAAACAAAACAAACAGTTATTCCGCGTACGGAAAACGAGAACGCATTTTCTATTATTTCCGAAAATTAGTCTATTTTCCGCTAGTGATATTTTTGGCAAAATCGTTTCTAATTATGACAATTGTAGCATGTTTATTTAGACCTTATACCTCCCTCATTGTTTGGTTTTTACTAAAACAAATCTGAAATGTTTTGAGTGATGTGATATTGCAGTGACTCTTATGTTGTGACCTAAGGGGGGGTGGAGTGGTCAATAAGCTCCGATCATGGTCCCTATAGGACACGCCGATCATTTGGTGTCATTAAATGTGTTATATATATATATATATATATGTGTGTGTGTGTGTGTGTGTGTGTGTCGCACTCTAAAGCCGCGTTTACACCGGAGTTGTCAACATGTTGCCAACAAGTTGCATCAACTTGTTGGTAGTTTTAAGAAAATGTTGACAACTTTTGGATGTTGCCAACATGTTGACAACAAAAATATCGTTTCCCGTCGGTTGTCGGTAAAGATCAAAGAAAGTTGGCAACAAAATGTTGCCAACATGTTGACGGACGCTAAAAGACATGCAACTTGTTGGCAACAAGTTGACAACTTTCCCCACTCTGCCTTCGCGCGCCAGACAGCGCGTTATCACTCCAGTTGTAGTCAAGGCCAAACCCATTTTAACGTGTGTTTGTCAGGTTCAGTTGAAAGTTTACAATGGAAAGTGAAGGTGTCGAATGGTCGCGTGCAAAAATATCTGCACTAATCGAAATGTATAGGGAAAGAGAGGTTCTTTGGATCCCGAAAATTGCTACGTACAAAAACAAAAATTTAAAAACTATGCTTGGAGTTAATTTAATATTCAATATTTAACCATTAAGTACCGGTACAACGACTTTATTTTGTCACACAACTACAACACGTCTCTCATGCCACAGTTTTTTAAAATCTAAAAAAGTTATAATATTTTTGTTTAAACGTTTAAACGTTAAAGTTTAAATGGTTAAACGTACATTATAAAAAAAAAACTTATCAATAAGTAGGATAAAATTTGGTATGTACATTTTCTAATGTACATGTATTAGTAATAATTTAACAAACTATACAAAATCTGTTAAAGTATACATAGGCCTAGGCCTATATATAAGTGCATAGGTATATAGGCCTACTGTATATTGTTTTAATAAACTTACTTTACTTGCTTAATTGAAACAAAATATTTTTCAAGCAGTTTTGCTTATGAGAATGTAATTATTTTATTCAACATTTAAAGTTTTTTACATTGGAATTGACCATTTGTTACGTAAATAAAACGGATTTATACATTGAATTAAGTTTATTCTCACGTGATCAAATTATTGGCGCGAATTATTTTGTTGCCAACATGTTGTCAACTTGTTGCCAACTTGTTACCAACATGTTGTCAACTTGTTGCCAACTTGTTGGCAACATGTTGCCAATACATTTTGTTGCCAACATTTGGTGTAAACGCGGCTTAACACCCGCACTTTCGTCCGATTTGGTCCAATTTTGGTACACACGTTGGGTTTCTAAGTCGCTCGGACGAGTCAGTTTTCCAAAACTCCAACGACCATTTTTTGACTGGAAGTAACATTTTTTAAGATTTTCGTACTTGAATAAAACTTTTTTATTTTATCTAACCCCACTGGTTCCCCCAAAATCGATTAAAATTTAAAATACCACAAAAATACCCGGTTCAAATCCACATGGCTTCTGATCCTAGGCCGCCGTCCTTGATGCAAACTCGTGAAGCGAGTTTGTCCACTGACAGCGAAGCGAAGCAGTCCATAATCCGAGGCCGCAAGTTCGAGGTACAAAGCGGAACGAAGCAGCGCATGAGACGGGACTGTAGGCTGAGGTGCAAACAAATTTTACTAATATATTTCGTACACGAAAGCATCTATTCAGCGCCTTTAAGAGTATGCCAATTACCCAAATAGTTGTTTGAAACCCTAAAACATGTAAACTTAATTTTGGAAATTCGCTCAACTCACGACAGCGGTTCAGCTGCGTGATCGAATTAGTTTAGAATTTTTCTCCTACATTCGCAATCATGTTTGTTTACAGATAGTAATCCAAAACGTTTCTAAAGAGTAAATCAACTAGCCATAGGCAGAACGCTATGCTTATTGTTTCACCCATAAATAAAAGAAACCCAAAACTACAATACTAGAGCTGCAATGTCATCAAAATTAATAACAAAATACAGACTGATAAGAAAAAGCAAAGTATCACTACAAACACAAGCAAATAATTACAAACACAAAAACAGCCCAAAGTAACTTTTCAGAAAAATAACGAAACTGTCCATCCTACTGAAACAGGCCAAAAGGGGTGAGGATAAATAACCTTCTCCTTCTCTTTTAGGGCTCTCTCTGAAAAGAAACTCACAGTACTTTCAAATATGTTATTTTCCAAATGCGGAAAATATTCTTTGTAGACAACTGCTGCTTGTGGACCGAAGTTTTTGATTCGGTTTTCTAGAATCATCTCAGGAATCAAAAAATATACTCTTTACTTTCTGTTTTTGTCTCTCATTGGGGTTGAGGCGGTTGGGGCGGTAAATCAAAATGTTTAACGACATACGTTCATGTGACCGCAGAGACAAGAAAAATTGTACCAATTTACAATCGGACTATTTTAAATTTTGCTCTATAGTGCACCTAACATTTCGTTTAGTAATTTAACAAATAACGAATTTAACGGGTATGCAAGTTTCATTTCAGCCACCCAGTATGTTGTCTTGAAACCTGTTGTCAGTATGTAGAATAACACAATAGTTGTCATAGAGATCAACTTGTTGCATATAATACATCACACGGAAATGTTCGCCTGTTTCTTCTTCTAGTGTGAAATAAATATTCATGACTGATATTCCATTTTAAATGTAACGCATGTTTCCGAGAAGAGTTCAGTCTGACAAGAGTTTTAGTTGTATGAAGGTTTCCATAAATAGAAACTGCAAACATAAACGAACAGAAAAATACATGTTCTGGCAGTTAAATTATTGTTTCTAAAATTGTGTTATATTTTGAAGATTCTCTGTCCGAGTTTAGTTCCAGACATTCTAAATAAAATTTAAATAAAGAACGAATACAATCCAACACATTGCTTTAAAAAACAGAACACACCTGAATGAAATTACCTTAAATAAAAAATGTGGATTGTTTAAAGAAAAGCGAATTTATAGCGTGTATACAGTAGGAGTATTTTTAGAGATGTAGACATAACAAAGCCGTTTGGCAGAGTTCCCGGTAGGTGTACCTATTGTAGGTAGCTCTTTCATTAAGGACATCGTCGGACCTGTTACGTGTAACCGATATCACGGACAATGGAGTTGTATTCCAACTGGTTTCGGCAACGGGTTTCTTTCATTAGGAGAAATAATTACACTGCTAAAACTTTTATTGCGAATAATCTAAATATACACAGCTTGTAGCGCAGCGGTTCGCTTTTAATTAATGGCTTCATAAATGAAGTCAGGTACTTGTACAAATAATTTAATCAAACTCGAAAGACAATCCGGTATCGAAACCAGTAGGGATGTCTCAATGGCCGTGTAAATGCTTCTGGTAATTACGAATGGATCGATTAAATCGCTGTGTCGGAAATACAGTTGACGACATAATCAACAATTAAAGGAAGCGTACTGTGCTCGTGGCTTCGTCTGTAGATTGCAAATCCTATCGTCAGTTTTACATCAAAATTGTGATTTATATTAATTCCTTCTACTTCAAATAGAATGTTGCACAAAGATTTAAATGAAAAATTTCAATTTTGAAATGTAAAAATATGCAACGACTTTCAATGGTAGGTATATTGGTTGTCGAGTTGTCTATTGTGGTTGGTCAAAGAAATCGTTGCTATGGCAACCATCTCGATGGTGAGTAATTCAACTGAGTAGTTTGAGATCGCAGACACTATTTTCATGAAATTTGTATACTGTATTTATTTAATAACTTACTTACTTATTAATATATAGTTGACAGAACTTCAGAACATGTATTATATACAAACCTAACAATAATTGAACATTTTTTGGTTGTAATAAATACATTGGTTTTGTCAATATTCGGTTATTACGTGTTGTTATTAGATTTTAATCCTAGGTTTTGGAGGCCAACTTTAAGTAGTCCATTCTTTTTTACAACAGAAAATGCCCTGCTCTTAAACCATGTTCAAGGCAGATCAGACAAATAAATAATTCTTGCCCCTCTCTCACTGTGTAGAATAATTCTAGAACAGTGTATCGCAAAAACTCTCACAATATCGCCTATCTAGTTTAAGTTTATATGTATAATAAATGGTACTACTTAAACGTAAAAACCCAAAAAATGAGTGTAAAAATTTGAGAACCACTGAAGTGGTTTTTAAAGTTATATAGCCTACTTACAATAAATGTTAAACCATTAAGTATGTAAAATGTAATAATGTTAAATAAAATTACTGTATTTTGTTGCTTACAACTTTCTGAAATATTTTGAAAATAAGCAAACAACCGTATTAAACTGTTACAATAAAAGTAAATTCTTCGCCAATTTTTAAAAAAAAACTTGCATTTCTAAAGTATAACATATTTGCCTTTGTCAGGAATTATATCGAAAATTCCTTTATTGTGGTATTTTTAAACTATCCCATTAATTTAGTTTTAAAAAATTACCTCCATTTTCGTTTGGTTCCTCGATAATAAACCCAGCACCTCAAGTTTTGCGAGAAACGAATGATAAATTGTTTTTTTCAATACGAAATGGAAACACATTCTATAACTTAACAGCGTAACTGATTTTAAATCAAACATTCTTTAATTATATAACTTACTAGTAGACCCGGCAAAGCGTCGCTATTGATTGATTTTAGTGTACAAATTAGAGCAAACATAATTTCGTGAGTGTAATGAAAAATTGATTGTGAAGTGACTTGTGGCTAAAATAAGGTTTATTGTTAGTGAAGGCGGTCGCGCGCGTATTAGGCATATGAGTGTTTAATGTTGATGCAATTTATTTTATATGTGTGATTATTTAATTTTAATGGTAACCATCCCATTTATTACTTTTATTGAAGTAATCTAATTGCAAACTGTTTTTATATCACTTAAGAATAATAAGTATTACACAAACTTAGTTTTATAGCTTGTAGGAAGTTATTGCAATTTATTTTTATTGAATAGGGGAAGCAACTACATTTTAATCTCTTTGATTGTAGTGACCATATTCTCTAAACAATCCTGGTACTAACATGTGTAAATTGTGAAATTTAGTTTAATAGTTTTTGAGCATATAGAATAAGTAAGTGTATTTATTATTATTTAATTTTAAGCGTAGTTAATAAATTTCATAACTTTGACATAATAATCAAATTGCAAATGGTTTTTTATATCACTTAAAAATAATACTACATAATTTTACCTTTATAGCTTGTAGGAAGTTGGTCTAATTTATATTTATATATGGGTAGCAACCCCATATATCCCCTTAGACTGTAGTAATTGTAAAGTTTAAATGATAAGGATAAACTGTGAAATTCATTGTGAAATCGGTCAAATAGTTTATAAGTTTATAGAGGCCAAAGAAACATAGGCCTACCTTTATATATAGAGAGATAATTATATGAAAGAACATTGCATAAATATCACATCAACTAAACTGTTCTCGATTTACAGACTAATAAATACACTCAAGGTTTAGCGTTTTGTAATTTGGTTGAAAAGTTTAAATCTGATAAATTAAAAAAATATTTACTTGATGTTAAAACTTCACAAAAACCTTCACTTACAATGTTTAATAGTTGAGCTATAATTACCACTACAAAGTGTGCCTTGATTTGTAAATAAAAATACAAGTACTCTTGTTAAACGTCATGTCAGGTTGTTTTACTATCATTATTTATTTTCCCCTGGTATCACCTTTCATTGAATACGCCAGTTACCTGTCTACCCGTCTGACGATATCTGTGCTTCGATCTACAGTATTTGTTTAGACAAGTAAACTGGGAATCATTAATTGGATGTTTTTAAATTTCGCAAACATACTTGCAACAAGTCGTAATGTATACTAAATGGCATCGAAACTTTTAAGTTTACAATTTTATGTTCGAACTATAGGTTAGTTTAAAATAATGATTTATTATGCAATTAATTACGCCTACGTGAAGGTTGAGGGAAATAATACAAAACCAGTATTTAAATTCGTACTGAATAATGTACAAAATTAAATAAATAGTCATGTAAACATCCATATATTTTGGTTTAATCGTTGTAAAGTTTAATTTTAATTATTTTAGAGTGTTAAAAAACTAAAATAAACTCCTATTTTAGGCGATGGTGTCGTGGTTGTAAATCGTTAGGCCAGAATGGCAAGGTTCTAATAAAGTTCCATTTGTTCAGCTTTCGCATGACAAGGGTCTATCTGAATTCTTCTTTATTTTGCAACTAACTCTTATTGCTCTGTGTTGTCTAATAAGCCATTTACTAGAAGTACAAACTTCTAACTTACAACATATGTTTATAGAAATTTGGAATGAAATGGTTCTATTTGGTTGCTATAGATTTTCATAAACAGATAAAGAACTTTGTTACTATTTTCAACTGTAAAGCGCCTGTCTCAAAGAATGGCACGGTTGTATCTGGAAAGTTAGAACCATTTCATTTTATCTTTTAAGATTTTCGCGGAGATGGACAAGGTTTTAATTTACAGTAGATGAAACCTTGTCTTCTACAAATGTAATCTTTTGTTAAAGATAAGGTTCTAACTGTAAAAAAGCATATTACTATGTCAACTCCAAAATTTCAAGTTGATAGAAAAACAAATGTAAGTACAATAAAAAACAAAACTTCCAAGTCATTTTTCTCAAAATTATGGTCTGGTCAGTTAAAACCTTGTCATTCTAAGCTAACGAAATCATAAAGTATGCTAAATTGATTTCCTCTGTGGATAAATTTAGCCACGAATCAATTTTTTTTATAGTTTGGCTAAACCATCTATACAAATAAAACGATAAGGGCTTATAACGTTTATTTTGTCGAATTCCAGTTTTAATGATTTTGGGTATACAAATAATTTCCAATTAACTAATTTTTTCTCGCATTTCTCACCAAAGAAAATACCCAGCTCAGCTGTTGAAGGGTACTTGTAATCCGTTTTCACAATAGCTATCTGCACTAAACATGTCAAATGGAATTTCATACTTTGAAATAATTTGTATGTCTAACTTTTCGGTTATGTTTTTGTTTTGGAGTAGGTTGAAGTCTTATGCTTTACATTTTAAAACTTTACAATTTTATTTATTCATTTAAGATTATTTATCGGTATTATCTTCGAAGTTATGATTAGTACAACATATTTAATAAAATGAAATTATAAAATATGTGTGCAATGTATGGAAATGAGCTAAAGTAGTTGTTTGATAGTTCAACTAAATATAAAAAACATGGAATAATTTATGGAAATGTCTAAATAATAATATTGAAACGGAATATTATTTTGTTATTTTAAAAATTTAATTGAAAGTTTCTGTAGTGTATTATTTAATTACTTTACTGCAACTCAAAACTCAATCAATAAAGAAATAGTTTCCCTCCGGGTGGCACATCATTCTTCTTCCTCTCTATTTGACCAAACAAAGAGATTTCAAAGATGATGAATGCCTCGATCGTTATTCAGCTTTTAACGTAGGCGTACCCATTATCATAGTTCCCTAGTTGGGCGGACAAATTTGGGGTAGCTCAGTAACTGTACACTAATGACCGACACAGGAGACTTTATTGCGACTGTTTTACATATATAACGGAAGACCTACAGCGGAGATTCACTCACGATGTATCAAAACTGAAAAGAGTGTCGCGTGTTTAAGTTTAGACATTTTGTTGGATACAATTATAGTTTTAGGCTACATTTTGCTACTTACAAGCGTTGGCAACGATTTTAGTAATTATGTGTTTAAACGATACAAATATACATTCTAATAAAAGGAAAATATTTCTATTTATAAATAATTCGATCACGCAGCTGAAAAGCTGACTCGAGCTGAGCGAATTTCCAAAATTAAGTTTATTTGTTTTTTAAGACGGTGAATAACTGCCTGCTTGTACAAAATATATTAGTAAAATATGTTTGTACCTCAACCTCCAGCCTCGGCTCACGTGCTTCTTCGTTCCGTTCGATTTGCGAGTTTGCACCTAGACATTGCGGCCTAGGATTGCGCACTGCGTTTTGCGAGGTTGCTCCTCGACATTACAAACTCGGATTATAGACTGTTTCGGTTCGCTCGCAATGTCGGCCTCGATTCAGAAGCTGCCCCCACGGTAAAATCTCCCACGTGGTTCTATGAAATAGTTTTTTAATGTGTTTTAAGTTTTGATCGATTTTGGGGAACCAGGCGGGCTATAAGGTCGTGTAAAAATTCAAAACGAACAAAATAATCTCCCATATTTATTTATTTTATTTTTTTAGATAAAACCCCCAAAAGTATTCATTGAAGGACGAAAAATATTTAAAAAAATGTTACTTTCTGTAAAAAAACGGGTTTCCGGAGGTTGGATTTTTTGGCTAACGGACTTGTCTGAGCAACTTAGAAAAACAAAGGGTGTACCAAATTTTGTTCAAATCGGACGTAAAATGCTGCCGTTAGAGTGTAAACACATATTCACTCTATAAATACCCTGTATCTATCATCAAAATACCACTCACTCATCACGAAATCTCAAAACCACCGAACGGATTGGAATGCAATTTGGTATGTAGCTCCTCTAGGGCCCTAGGTACTCGCTAAGGTTTTAAAAAAAATCGAATTTTTATGGATGGGGTTTGGGGTAGTAAAAGTTACTCCCCCCCCCCCCCCCCCATCAACTTTATATTTTCGACTTCGTATTCGGCTTCATGAATTTGTTGCGCCTGGAAGTTATGCAATGGTCACCGATACGCTTTACACGTATTTAATCTATTCTTATTACTTTATAATTATGAGAGGAAGAAGTAGAAACACTTTTTTATACAATAGAGACATTTATTTTTCTTCTTACTGACTCAACAAGGTCTTCTTTCCTCGCTAATTTTTCCAAGTCCGTTCCCTTGGCAGTGGTATCGCTAGATAGGTGCTATTCTTATTATTTTATAATAATTATCAGAAGAAGAAGAAGTATAAAAATTGTTATATTATAATAGAGAGATATAGTTTTGTTAATATACATTTAACTTTGATTTGTCTATCCGTGCAAAGCCGGATCGGGCCAGCTAGTAGGCTATATATTATATAAAGTTGTTAACGTGTTAAGGGGACCATGATCGGTACTCTTTGAATACCTTAGGTATCACCATAAGTAGTCACCATAAAGAGTCACTACTATAGTTCATCTTTCCTATGAAAATTTCCTAATTATTTCACATCAGTACAAAAATATTTAGAATGTGATACTTCATGTTTTGTTATTATAACTAATAGAAATGACTGAGCGTTGTGTTATTTTTCACTTTTTTAAATTTTGGTCGATGTGGAACTACACTAGAATAATCTTTTAGTTTGTTATCCAGTGAAATGCAGTAATTTGTTAAGGATGCAATTTAGAAATGGTGGTAGCTCAGTTGGCAAAGCGGTTCAACCCGCCACGATTCATGCTCGCATAGGTTCAAAATCACACAAACACTTTTACACCGTTAAGAAGCTATGCAATATGTTATCTCTGTCAAGACACACAAACTTTCTCTCCTATACGAATATTTAAAAACATGATCCTCGAAATGTTTTCCTTGACAATTAATTACTACTTCCACGCGACGTTCAAGCTCCATTACATTACATTCATTGTCTAGACAGAATCGAAGCACTTCGCCCATACTAAAGCTCCATGTTTAATTCATCGCTTTTGCTCTGTGCAATAAACATTCTGCAAATTACATTGTCATAAACCATACACAATAACACGTGGCGTTGCGAACGTGCATGCTTCTTGTTGTCAAGTAAATATATATCATAATATGTACATGCCTTATGTGGCTGCCAATGCTTTATGTGTTATTTTACTTTCAGATCATTGTACTTTGGAAATTCAACAACAAAGTAATTTTAACTTATAAAAGACAAGCCGTTGGTATTTTGAGCAAAAAATAATTTAATTATTGTGTAGAGTGATGTGTAGTCACGTTTTTTAAAACGGTTCTTAAACACGTAGGCTAGAAGGATGTTGGGATTGTTTTACGAAACACATTAAAATTGTAGAAACAACATAAAATAAACGGTACCAGAAACTGGCACATACTATCACACAAACATATTTAAATTATTAAACAGATTCACTGTGACTTCATAATTGTAGCTGGAGTAGGAGAGGGGATACATTAGAGTAGGAGAGTAACTTTAAAATATTATTATTATGAATAACTGATAAGTGATTTTTGTTTGTTTTTTTTTTTTGCCAAAAAGGGGTTTGTTTTTCAAACCCTTTTTTCGTGCACCTTTACAGGCCTAATTGACATATTTCGTGCAAATTTGTACGAAATCCATTGAATAGTTTTCTCTCTAGCTAATCGATATATATAAAAGCCAAATACCACTCATTGACGCATTACGATTTCTCAAAAACTACTCAACGGATTGGAATGAAATTCTGTATGTAACTTCCTCTAGGACCCTAGGTGCTGGCTAAGAAAGGTTTTCAAAAAATTTAAATTTTAGGGGGGTTTGGGGGGAGAAAAGTTACTAAAAAAAAAAAACATCGAATGGATTGGAATGAAATTTGTTATGTAGCTTCCTCTAGGGCCCAGGTGCTCGCTAATAAAGGTTTTAAAAAAACTGTAATTTTAGGAGGGTTTGGGGGGGGGTCAAAGTTACTAAAAATCCCCGTAAGAAATACATAGTATAATATATTTATTGATATATATTTTTTTTTAATGTACATTTAACTTTGATTTGTCTACCCATGCAAAGCCGGATCGGGCAGCTAGTAATAATAATATTTTATTAGTTACTCTCCTACTTCAATGTATCCCCTCTCCTACATTAATACAATTATGAAGTCACAGTGAATCTGTTTAATAATTTAAATATGTTTGTGAGAAAGTATGTGCCAGTTTCTGGTACCGTTTATTTCTTACGTGATGAAAAGACCTAAACAAATTTAATGCAAGCGTTGTAACAAAGACCTTTAATACAAAATAAAAACTTTTTACTAAAAATCGTGCAGTTTATTTACCCTCTTATTGGAGCCTATTCTAAATCGGAACTTTATATTTTTTATCCTATTTACTATTTTGTTGTTTTTTTTTCAGAATTTTAATAGAAATTGCTTATGAATCATAAACAATTTTATTTTCATAAAGGCAACTTTAAAATGAAAATTTTTGTATTATTGTTTGTTTTAAATATTATTTATTACACTGTAATTACATAAACGTACATTTTATCTTGTGGGTACATTAGTAAAATATTCTTTGAAAGATTTTGACGATTTTGTCAAAAATATCCTCGTAATATTTTTTTCTTACAGAATGTTGTATATAAATTACACAAATTTCTTAGTCCTGACCTGTTCACCAGCTTCAGTCTATCGAGAAAATGAAGTCGTAAGGCCAAACAAACGATGAATACAGTGCTTACAGAGCAGGTGTTTATCAATTTGTGATGGAGCTATACAAAGCTTTAAGTCACCTGATTGATCCTTGCGCTCAGGTTATTGTCCCCCCTTACAAAGGAACCCCCTTCCCCCTTCCCTTGTCTAGACTTTAACAATATTATTAAATACATTCAAGCACTTTCTTTACGACGTTCAATTTAAATCCATTGTCATCTGCGGTGATTTGGACAAGCCATTTCATTAATGTTTCCTGCCAGTGTCACAGCTGTTGTGGTTTCAATGATTCCCCTCTTTGTGTATTTATTGTGTTTGTATTTCCTCACGAGTTACTGCACTCATTTAACAAAACAATTGTCAAGAAATTGAATTAGTTTTTAGGTTTTTTGTGTTTTGTTTATTTCTCAAGTAGATATTCAAAGACCCTTGTAAAAACCTCAATGAACTAACAACGTACAATGAACCAAAACACGTTTATTTGCAACCAATTTGGGAAATTTAGAATAAGGTAATTATTCTTCACAACTAACAGTTTTTGTAGATTATGTAAAAGCAAACAAAAGGTTTACTGTTAATATCAAACATCTGGTGTTGCATATTAAATTGTTTCATTTAATTGGTAATATCAACATTTGTTTAAAATGTTGATTATTTATGATTTAAAATAATTTGGTAAAATTACAACGCATATCGCAATTCGAATTTTTGGGGTTTGGTCGTGCCTATTTCGATCTCTGTCTTACATTAGCTATGTTTAGGTGATCGTCATTTCCGTGAAAATATCAGAGTATACAATAATCTGTTTGCATTGGCTTCGCCGAAGTGGTTGATGAACGAAGCGAGCCCCTAGTTTTATATAAATTAAGCTCTATGTAATCTACAAAACCAATTTCATTTATTTTTGGAGATACCTAACCTCTTCACCCACAAGATCCGTGGTAAAATATTATTTAATTTCTGAGTTTTGAAATATAGGCGGGTTAGTATGATATATTAGGCCCGGTACACACTTGCTGCAAATGGACGCGGGACGATACGTCCATTAAATTTGCGTCCATCTGTGCCTTATCTGCGTCCCATCTGCGTCCCATCGGCGTCCTATCTGCGTCCGTTCGGCGTCCCACGTTTATAAGCCACATCAAATCTTTCATTTGCCACCAACCGAGCTCATTCATCGTACACAAGCTCAAATATTAAAAAAGAAAGTTGTTTTTTCATACTTAGTGTACAAATACGTAAATCGTGAAAGTGCAATTAACAATAGCAACATACAACAGTGAGAGGTGCTTGAAGGGTGCTTTTAATGTATGTTTGATGGATCTAAGAGAAGATGATAACAAGTTTTTTTAATTATTTTCGAATGTCAATTCAATCCTTTGACGAAACGACGAATTGGCCGATCGAATCAGCGACGCATTACAAGGAAACGAAACCTGCATGAGATCTCCCATACCTCCATTGGAGATACTGACATTGAGGTTTGTAAAATCCTTTAATTTCAGATTTAGAACATATTTATTTATTTTCATTATTTTTAAAATTTACATAAACCCATCAGTACTTTCCTATAACTCTCTGTTAATTTTTAAACTAGTAGTTCTGTGAACAGTAGACCTTGCTCGTTGAAATAACAAATGTGGTTTTGAGCTTAGGTTAAAAATAATGTGCCAGTAAGGAAGTAAGCACAAGGTTTAGCCAGTGAAACATTATTTACAATTCCCGATATTCCGGGATTTCTAGTTCTAGTTTTCATTTCTTTTCTTGAGCTTTAACTGCTAAAGATTTTCTTTTAGAGGCATTGTGTTTTATTTAGGTTAATAATGCGTAAGATAGCTAAAAATATCGCGTTATAGAGGGACAACATACAATTAAATATTTACATACTTAAATAACTTAAACTTAACAATGTATCATAAGTTAACTTAAGTTCCATATCATATTCCAATATTAGAAATAATTAAAACAAACGATGTTAAAACGTCGTGGTAGTGATCTTAACCCATGTCCAACACTTCCCACGGTGTCCTACGGTAATTTTTTGTATGTCCTTTATCACCGCGAGGTTTCATTTGTTTCATCTCATTTTGTAATTCAAGTAAAGCTAAGTCAAATACTTTTATGAAATATACAATAATAATTTACAGGTATACAGTTCAATTCTTTGATTTATCCTCTACACTTTATTATAATAATATGTCATTTTTGGGCAAGTGATATATTCCTAAATTACTATTCAAATCAGGCCTAGTTTTGTTAGCAGTCTTGTAGTAGAAACGTAAAAACTGGTGTTTTCAAAATAAGAAATTTGAAATTGATAAATATTTTTATACAATTCTATTTATAACTAAATTACGAAACTTTATTACATATATGAAAAAAATTACAATAATTTTTACTACTTTTATGTAGGCCTAAAGTTAAACATTTTCCTTTCGTTACTGAACGTGATTGTTTCTTGAGCTAATAACTTTCTTAATTTTACTTCAATAATTTTTTTACTGGCATATATGAATTCTTTAAACCTTTATCTACAAAAAAGCTATGGAACCCTTTTGAATTGGTTTAGAATAAACGTATAAAAACATGGTTGAAATACAAAAACTTGGACGATTTTTAACAAATTCGAAGTTTACGGTTAAGCCACAAACTGACTTTGGAAAAAAATCTTACACTGAGAGAAACGGTCCGGCCGCCATTTTTATTTTATTTAAGGGGTTAAAAATGAAAAATGGAAAAAACCCGTATATATACATGGCTCGGCCTAGGAATAAGGAACATTCATGCAAAAAATCATCAAAATCGGTCAAGGCGTTTGGCCGTAATCGTGAGACAGACACACAGACGAAATGCCGAACGGTCGAGTTAAAACGGAGACCTCGCTTACGCTCGGTCAATAAATAATGTTATATTTAAATGTACAATAATTTTAAAAGTAAAAAAAGTATAAAATGATTAAAGTTAAAAAGTTTAATGTTTAAAAAAATTAGTTTAAAGTTTAAGTAAAAACTATAAAAAGATTAAAGATCATGGAAATTTAAAAAAAAAAATCCTCAGACATAGTATGAACGCAGATAGGACGCGGCTGCAAGTGTGCACTGCTCGATAGCAAGTTGGGTACTGCTAGGTATCGGGGGTAGGGAAAAGTGACGCGCGTCCCACAGAAACCTGCGTCCATCTCGATGGCTATCGCAAGGGACGGCTAGAGTTAGATAGGTATCGGCGTCCCTTGTGTAACGCACCATCAGTTCCTATGTACTTCTTCCTATCCGATTGAAAGGGACGCAGCGTCCCGCGTCCATTTAAATTTGCGTCCACCTATGCTTATCTGCGTCCTATCTGCGTCCCATCTGCGTCCTATCGGCGTCCAACGTTTGTAAGCCACATCAACTCTTTCATTTGCCACCAACCGAGATGGTTGTTGCTATTAGAAATGAATATGCAAATTACTTTGAGAGTGAAGCTGGTCGAGTGCCTTGGCAAGACAATTTTATATAAATAAAATTAATAGATTTACATTATACAATAATTCAATAGTTTATATTAAATAGTTGTTTATTTCTTTTCGCTTCTTGAGAGATAGAACCATGGTAATCGGTTGCTGAGAAAAACGTCATTATGTTTTATTTAAAGACAAGACGAAGTAAGACAGAAACTCATTTTTAATAATTGTAATTCAATATTTAAATCTATTATAAGCATTCAATTAAAAAGTAAAAAACCTAAACGTTTTGTTTTTCAATGTAATTGTTATTATAATAAATGTTGTAAAATACTGTACTTACTAATTGCATTTTTTTCTTGATCACTTTTTCCTCGAAAGTTATCAAAAAAGGTTTCGCCAATGCTCTCCCACGCCGACTGTTTTTTCAATCTATCCCTATACTCTTCACTACTAACATCCCAAATAACTGGATGAATCTTTCCCTGATCAATAAAAAGTTCTATGTCGATATTTTCGTCAGACATAGTATGGACGCAGATAGGACGCGGCTGCAAGTGTGTACTGCTCGATAGCAAGTTGGGTACTGCTAGGTATCGGGGGTAGGGAAAAGTGACGCGCGTCCCACAGAAACCTGCGTCCATCTCGATGGCTATCGGAATGGACGCTAGTTTTAGATAGGTATCGGCGTCCCGTGTGTAACGCACCATTAGTTCCTATGTACTTCTTCCTATCCGATTAAAAGGGACGCAGCGTCCAGCGTCCATTTGCAGCAAGTGTGTACCGGGCCTAACTATGCCAAAGGTATTGTTCGACTCTGACAAACAAGTAATACTATAGTGGTACTCTACAAAGGAAGTGAAACGTACAAGCCAGAATATAAATGGAATGATATATATTCTGTAGGGCAAACTAAATTCATAAAACAGAAAACCCGGATATTATACAGTCATTTTAAAATAATTTCTGTACAATTACACAAAGATGTATATTTGTTCATCCACCGCAGTGTATAAAGTTTCATATTAGAAATGAGAGAGTAGAAGTCAGTGCGAATGTAAATGTCAGTGTTAAATCAATAGTCTACGTAGCTTCAGGCTAACATCATCTCAAGTCTTTATCAGTCCATAACATCAAACCACGTATCTTGTTAGAGTCTCCGTATTGATTAACATTTGACAACATGTCTTAAACTATTTTGTATGCTTGTTTATGAAGGTTTCTGAGATGTGTGCTGCGAATTGAAAAGGTTAGAGTAGTTTAGCAAGTAATGTCTGAACGTTCGTCAGGTAATTGAATTGTTTTAATTTTTGTTTTTCTGCTTTCCCATAGAACAATAAATAATTCGATCTGAGCGAATTTTCAAAATTAAGCTTACATATTTTATGATTTAACCATTTGGAAAATTGGTCTACTCACGAAGGCGCTGAATAGCTGCCTCCGCGTACGAAATATATTAGTAGAATTTATTTGAACCTCAGCATCCAGCCCCGGTCACTTTGCAAGTATGCACCTCGACCTTACGGCTTGTGATTATAGACTGCGCATTGAGAGTTTGCACCTCGACCTTACGGCCTGTGATTATAGACTGCGCATTGAGAGTTTGCACCTCGACCTTACGGCCTGTGATTATAGACTGCGCATTGCGAGTTTGCACATTGACCTAGCGGTCCTTGGATTATAGACTGCGCATTGCGAGTT
>JAGFPH010000022.1:813126-834548 GCA_018207615.1 Philaenus spumarius
TCGCTTTGCAAGTATGCACCTCAACCTTACGGCCTGTGATTATAGACTGCACATTGCGAGTTTGCACCTCGAATTATAGACTGCTTCGTTCGCTCGCAGCTGACAAACTTTCGAACCCGGGCAAATCAGCATAGATCAACTAGTTACTGTTCATTGGCATACGTAAAACGAGAAAGAGGACTGTATAATATCTTATATTTTGAATGACTAAACATTGTATATTTGTAAATATTTTCTGGTAAACGGCTATAAGGATTTCCTTGACGTTTGGTATTCAAGGATTTTTTACCCAATGAGACTGTTAAACTTATTGAAAATTTAAAAAAAGTTGTTTTCTGCTAGTTTTCCAAAAATTACATATTTGTAAATATTTTCTCGTAAATAGCTAGAAGAAATTCCTTGAGATTTGGTTTACAATGGGTTTTTTACGCAAGAAATCGGTTAGGCCTTGTAAAAATTTATGTAAAATTATTTTTTGCAATTGGATATTTGAAAATATTTTTTCTTGAATGGATAATATGATTCCTCGTGATTTAGTTTACGAATTGTTTTACCTAAAGTTGTTTTACCTAAAGAGGCTGTTGAACTTAAAAAAAAAATGTTTTCTGCCAGTTTTCCGGAAATTGCATAGTTACAGAAAGGTTTTTTACGTCTTTATTTAGTTTTTACTTTCTCCACCCTATACGTAGTATATGGAGAAAGTATTGTTTTCGTAAAAATGTTCGAATTTGAATTTTCAGTTGAATTATCTGTTTTGGTGCTCCCAGAACCCCAAAAAATTGTTTAGTGCAATTATCTGTGTTGGTGCTCCCTGAACCCAAAAATATTTTTAGTGGAATTTTTTGTTTTGGTGCTCCCTGAACCCAAAAAAGTGTTTTTAACGTGGTGTCTGTCTGTCAGTGTGTCAGTATGTATACACGACCAGAGGGGACACTATATTGGTCCGATTTTCATGAAATTTGGTATGTAGGTACTAAACCCTAATATCTCCAGGCGTTTTTTTCATTTTTTGGAATTTTTAATTTTTAAGGGTAATTTACCCCTAAAAACCAATAAAAAACGACAAAAATGCAAATTTCTCAAAAACGGCTCTAACGATTTTGATCAAATTTTCAGTATTTATAGTGCTTAAGATGCCAAACAAAATGACACCACCCGCTTTTATCAAAACTTCGGCGTTTCATAATTATGGGGAAATGTTAAAAAATAAACAAGTTTATGTTGTCAATCTAGCATCACGGCGACGGCCGCACGGGGTAGCACAACGGTAGCGAGGACGGCCAGTAATTCAAAGGTCGCGCGATCGAATCCCGCCTGGGACAATAACTTTTTTATACGATTGACGTAGGTAGAATATTATTTTTTTGTTTTGTTCTAAAAAGTAGTAAATAAAATGATTAAAAACAATATTATTTTGACTACAGTAAGTTGGGAGAAAGTTTGTGTCAGTTAACTGATACCGTTTATTTACTTTATGATGATATTCATTATGGTTGGAATTGACTTAGTTATACATTATTTCCACTTTGAACAAAGTGTTTTTTTAACGATAATTGTTCCAACTTTTGAAAAATCTAACCATTTCTAATGCGAAATATAACATTTTTTAAAATGTATTTATTGTGCTTATTTAACGAATTACGAAAAGTACAATTGAATTACTACTTATAATGCTAAAATTAGTTTAATTCAAATATAACACTTGAAAATACTGAATCCAATCAGAATCCCACGTGATCGTAGTTCGGTTTCCCGGTACTGTGTGTACAAAGAGAGTTCCTTCAAACACAACAGAAAAACTAAGTTAATTTTAAATAAAATCTACGCATTATTACACGCGATACATATGTTTTCCGAAGCCATTTAAAGTTAACAATGAATTAAATTTGAAATGTATGTGTGTAAACAATATTAAATCAGAAGTCGCATCAAAACCTACAAAAGCCTGTTACAAGTGTTCATATTCAATTTAATTAAAGAAGTCATAAACTGAAAATACATTCCTCCAAGAAGCTACTTTACTATAGGAAATTAAAGTAACGTAAATTACGCTAGTAAAAATTCCTCAGCGTATTACGTACTTTAGATGAATGTCCAAGTAAAATGGTGCTCATTCAATACCTAGCTAACATGAGGCGTATTAGTTTTAAACTCAAACCACACTTCGTGTCTTTTAAACAAAATTATAAAAGCCAAGCCGTCGGAAACGCAGAGTATATTTCACTCACTAAATCCATAACGATAATTTGACTTCACTTTATTAGGTGCAGTTTAAAGATGTCTAGAACAAGGAGGATTTGTGATCACATGCACACTTCAGTAGAAAACACCCGTTCCGTCGTTTAAAAAGAACGAAAAGTTCTTTGGACTCGAAACTATTTTTATATTTATGTGCGAAAAGAGCAGTTAGGCCTATGTTGACAAGTTGCACGGCCAAGGTTGGCAGGCCTGAAATAGCATTCGCGACTGTGCCAATTCTTCTTCTACTCGCATGCGTGATTTATTTGCAGAATGGAACTTTAGGTCAGTGCATTATTCCGAGATGACTTGCGGTAGCGATGTTGTAGCGGCACTGATCATTCATACACTTTAACATACTGTAGCCTACAGTCGAAACTATATTCAATCTATAAAAATATAACCGGCTGTGACCTGACTGACATAGAACCAACGTGGAGCAAAAACTACTTAAGATACAAATACGAAAATTTTAAGTTATATTCTTATGGGGATCATAGACGCACATTAAGAAAGGATTTTGCCAAATTTGTATTTTAAAGTGTAAGAATATTGCATGTTTTGATAAAAGCTTTATAGCAACACATGCTTGTTTACATTCATTACCATAGCAACCAAATTAGTAAATCAGTTTATTACTCTTCACAACCAACAGTTTTTTAAAGTTATTTTTAACAAATAAAAGCAAACAAAAATCAAATTTAAAAACTTATTTTATTATAATTCAACTAAAACATCTGTGATCATATTGGATCAAAAACAACATAATTTTAGGTTAGGTCTATACTGAACCAAAACACGTTTATTAAAAGCATTTACTTTTATTACCATAGAAACCAACTTGACAGATTTAGAATCAGGTAATTATTCTTAACAACTAACAGTTTTTTTTCGAATAGGTAAAAGCAAACAAGAGGCTTACTGTATTGAAAGTCGAACATCAATACAAATTATATTGTTTCATTTAGTTGGCAACATCGAAATTTGTTTGAAATAATGATTATTGATTATACACATATTAATGGTTGAATTATAACGCATGCCTTAATTCGAATTATTTGGGATGTCTATGTCGATCTCTGTCTTACATTATGTATAGATCATCGCTACCCCCAAGACCCTATTTAAATCCAAGTGCATCGGTCCTAAACAATCGACATTTCCGTGAAAATATTAGAGTATTTCGTGAAAATTGGTTCAGCCATTTAGGAGAATGGCCCGGACAATCAAACAAACAGAAAGACTTACTGACAGACAGACAACAAATAAAAAACATGTATGTTTAGTTTTGGTATAGTTTGAACAACCATAGGAGCTTAGGAAAAGATATTTATTTCGAATTTTATTTGTATATAGATATACATTTCAGTAGATATGATTACAATCGTCTGTATCCACCAGCTGTCTATGTACTGGGTTATAATATGACACTCCGGCAGTAACATCATTAAAGAGATTTATTATCTGGAACAACTAAAGCGCATGCACAATTCCGGACGATTCTCCAAGTTTACAGCGTGCCGTGCCACACAAGTCGATAGAGACTTGTCCATCTATTTAGACTTCGACATTTTTGTTAATGCAAGTCTATTTGTAGTTTTGCTGTTTGACAACACGGTTAGCAACTGATATAATCTTAATGATTTACACTTCTGTGTGTGTGGGGCCAGATGTAGTCCGAAACTGGAAAGCCTGTGTCTGAACTGGCCGACTTCCAGGACATAGAGTAAGTCTCGCAGTCTATTAAGGCCGTTTATAATGGTGTATTAGCGAGTGTATTTAGGAATGATCATCGTATTTGTGCACTTTAGACTTTTACTGAAATGTTAAATGTATTTTATGTTTGTAAAATTTGTCGAGTATTAATAATACTGTTCTGAACTTAAAAATGCATATAATGTGATCCGGCAAAGCAGAATTTTAAACTGGTCAAGTAGGCCTAGTAAAGAATCGAGTTAACATAATAAAATTTTAATAACGATAGGTGTTTGAATTATGAGTTTGTAAGCCTTTTTCGTTGTTTGCATTTGATATTAATCTAAGAAACAGTTGGTTGTGAAGAATAATTATTAATTCTCCAAACTAAAATTCTACCTAATTATAAATTTGCCAGTTTGGTTGCTATGGTAATAAATCTAAATCCTTTCAAGGAACGTGTGTTGGTTCAGTATAGGCCTAACCTAGAATTGTGTTAAGCTTATGATCCAAATCAGCTGTTTTATTTGTAATATGTAACAAGAGATGTTTGAATTAAAATACAGTAGGGCCTAAGTCTATTTTGATTATTTATGGTTTGTGTTTGTTTTTATTTTGCTAAACTAACCTAACCTAAACAAATTTGGTTGTGAACAAAAATTAAAAGATTCTACATTTTCTAAGTTGGTTGCTACGGTAATGAATGTAAATGCATTCAACCAACGTGCGTTGGTTCAGTGATGTGTGCTGTTTTATATGTTATAGGGCTGAACTACAGTATTTTAACCATTTCCAACCATTAAAAAAATATTTTGCTAAATACTTTGTTATTGAACTTCTTATACAGGGTGTTAAAAAAAGGTTGGGTTGGCTATACATTTTCATATTCTAGGCTATGTGTGGTTCTAAGCTGAAAATAAAGAATACATTTTTTTCAATTTCCTCTTTGTTTAGCAGCTAGATGGCATTTTATTTTTTACAAAAAACTCACTGTAACTCTGGAAATAGATAAGATATCGAATTAAAATTTGGAATAAGCATTTTATAATGTTACGATTAACAAGTATAGCAAACACTAAGAATTTATTTTCATAATTTTCAAAATGGCGGCCGTTACAAATTTTTAACGTGGAATATCTTAAAAACCGTTAACTTTACAAAAAATGTACAAAAGACAAAATATTTTTATTTTTTAACGACAGACAAAATTCTTTTTTTGTAGTTTCAGTAGGTCAAAGGATAACCGAGTTATCGACAAAAAACTAAAAACATAATTTCTTGGTAATTGTCTACAACAATCAAAATGTTATTCTTCATTTTCAGTTTAGAATCACACATAGAATATGAAAATGCATAGCAAGCCCAACCTTTTTGTAACACTCTGTATAGTGGTACAAAAAGGTATGACGCAAATTTAAGGCTCTATCATAGTTTTGGCTGTACGTTGATCATGACTTCAGTCAGTCAGGACTTCTTCTGTTATATAGACAGATTATTGTAAAACCAATTTCATTTGTGGGTAGTTCCTTCGTTGGATCAAATTTTTAATACATTTAATATTTAAATGTGAACCTAGACTTGTGAGAAGTTAAACTGATAAATAAACATGAACACTGAACCTCTCAACTACTCAACCATGTCATCATCTTCAGTGACGCGCGAGTTACAATAATCAAACTATAACTGTTTATTGTTTAATTATTGCAGTTATATTACTGCAATAATAGACTATTTAAACTGTATACATAATATATTGAACAAGTTATTAATACATTTTGATTCTGACCAGTGAGAAGGAATTTTTAAGAATAACAACACTAATTCTCACACACATTCGTTTAATAATAGAACGCGTTTCAACGACTCATGTAGATACATAAGCAACACATAATAACTATAATTGAGTTATAACTTGAGTTATAAACTAACTTATACATTAGGCCTATTAATTGTATAAGTTACATTACAAATCAACTTAACTATAAACTTAACTTATGAAATTGTTTTGTTTTCCTTGTTTATAACACATATTTTTTTGTTTTCAGGTAAGGAAATGGATAAATTATTTTGGAGGAATGGTGATAGAATATCTGTAAGTAAATGAACAGGTTCTATTAGCTACACTTGAGGTGTTAGGAAATTTCAAAGTAAATTGTTTAGTTTGAAAGCTATGAACACAAAGCCCGTTACTGTTTCGTGACTGTCAATCTAGTAATATTATAACCAAAGTACATATATTTTAAAATATAGCATTACTAGAAATATTAGGTGATTGTTGTCGGATGGCTGATGTAATGTCGGCATGACGCCAAACTCTAATCGTTTGCATCTTCCTCTGCTTCACCTTGAATGCACTAATTTAAAGGAATTCAACCGATAGATTTAACAGGCGGAGTCCACTATTGTTCAGCCGTTTATGGCGTCTTGTATGATGTTTTTAATTACTACCAACAATTCACTTTTAATCTGCCTTTACAGTTTGCCCTGTATGGAGTCTGCTGAACAATGTTTGGGGAGTGTTGAGGGATTACCCATTGCTTTGTCCAAGTTTAGAGAAGGAAGTATAATTAATTGAAGCACGACTTTAATTGGACCATTTTCGTCAATGCAGAAACGTTCTCCAGGACCGATTGAACGCGCTGGTTTTATAGGCCTCACAATGTAACTGTTCCCATGGTAAGAGCGGCGTGTTAATGCGTGCCAAGAAACACCTGCATGGGAACTGTACGTGCATGAGTGGACTACACAATTACTTAACGTTATAAAAACACAAATTTAAAATGAGAAAAGTTGAATAATGCGATTCAGTTAGAATAATTTACAGCCATTTTTCTATCCTATGCCAGCAGTCGTACCCAGCTTCGCTCGTAACACAACTAAGGAAATCATTAATTCCGTGCATAGTTTGGATTGTTGCTCCTCTCCCCGAAATAGAAAATTCCGTTGTACTCAAGGTTGTACCAAGTCAGAAGTCACTGCAAATTAGGCTATGAAAAATAACACGCCCGTCATCCGTCACAACTCGGTGCAAAAGACGTAGTTCTATAAGAGGTTATGTTACGAGTCAAGCTTTGTGAGGTCTACTTATAAAATAGCTATTCTCTCTATTATATAAAGAAGGGGTTTCTACGTCTTCTTCTCATAATTATAAATTAATAAGAATAGCTACTATTTAGCGAAACCACTGCCAAGGAAACGGGCTTGGAAAAATTAGCGGGGAAAGAAGACCCTGTTGAGTCAGTAAGAAGAAAAATAAATCTCTATTATTTAAAAAAAAAGTTGTTCTACTTCTTCTTCTCATAATAATAAATTAATAAGAACAGATTAAATACGTGTATTGCGTAGCGGTGACCATTGTATAACTTTCAGGCGACGTGTACTGCGTAGCAGAGACGTATTGCATAACTTCCTGGCGCACAAATTCATAAAGTCGGGTGGGATGGGGATGTCGAGCGGAGCGAGTAGGGGGCGAAGCCCCCCAGTTTCTTTAAAAAAATACTATCAAGTATGTGCTTTATATTTCATACAAGCACGATTTTTGTCTAATGTTATAACTTTTCTAAATACTTAGATTTTTATACAATATTAAAAATCTGAAATACATTTTACGCCACAATTTCGTCTAGAATTATCAAACTACGAGTATTATTTGGATTTGCAGATCCATCCGCGTTAAACAAACAATTCTTTTTTTCCTTAAATCCCTCTTCTGGTCATTAAACTAAGTGTTAATTATAATGCATGATCTTACACTAATTACAATAAGGAACAATCATCCCTAAGTTCAGAGCAACTGTTAGATGTTTAACAAAAGAACTCGTATCTTCTCAAAACATAAAACAAAAGACAACTACTGCAATCATTTTAACCTTCAAAGAATGACTTTGTAGAAGGGTTGTTGAGAACAATAGAGCATTGTTGACTTTCCCTGTTCTATTCTTCCATATAATCATCTGAAACGTTAATAAATAGACTAGGCGTCCTATTAAAAATCAAAACTAGGCGCGGCTTTTCCTTCGAGGTTTATAGTTTTATATTTGTAGGTATAATTTAGTAAAATACCTAGTAAAGATTTCTTGTAAAGTTATAAATAGAGGACTAAAACTAGAAGTCAAGTTTTTTTATAAAATTCAAATAAGTCAAAAGAAAAATTCAGTTGAGTATCTTGTATTTAAACTAAAAGAATTCAAGAAGAAGTAAAAGTATTGAAGAACATATAAATAATATATTTAAAAAGAATAATATATTAAATTATATGGTAAATAACATAATAAATCATTTTATTTGACACAAAGAAGAATTTCATAAATCAATTTCACCCCACATTTTGAATACATAAAGCTTGTTTGTTCATTACAATTTAAACAAAAACCACCTATCCTTTTTGATGCAACTTATACTATGTGTTAAGCATTGCCGCTAGTGTATCTTGGGCGGTTTCATCGTGGTTTTACAAAATAGGATACGTAAAGAAAAATTAGAAAACGTTTGTAACAAACCTAACGATTCCAGTGCTTTAACGGTGCTTCACCGTTCAATGTACATACAAATAGTAAGAGGAACAAATATTGGCAATGAAACGTTCTTAAAAAAACACGCTAAGACATTTTTCTTTGAATTATCAGTAAAGCTCAGCCTACTAACAATGCGCCATTTGTGAATGTATTTGAGAAAATAAACTAAAAGTCAGAAGTTACAGTTGATAGAATAAAACTTGAACACAGAATGGCACAACTAATAAGTTTATTACTCAAACGCGTTTCAACGACAATTTCATCATCTTCAGTGATGTACGAGCTACAACAGCTAAACTATAACTTATATACTCTTTATTTAAACATCAGAAGTTAACTAATTCAACGGGTACACTAAAAATATGATTGATCAGATTATAAAAAAAAGCTATGTTTAACAAAATTAAGAAATCCAGAACTACTCTCAAGAATCACACTACAGATAAACGATGGGCAAAAATAACTTACAACAGGCAATTAGCAAACACTGTAAAAAACTCACTAAACAAGCACGCTAACCTAAATATAGCATTAACCTCTAATAATAGTCTAGGCAAAATATTAGGCTCACCAAAAGATCAAATTCACCACCTTCAGAAGTCAGGTATTTATTGCATACCGTGTGAAATATGCCCGAAAAAATATATAGGTCAAACTATAAGAAACTTAAAAATTAGAACCAAAGAACATTTCTCTCACTTCAAGTATAATAGACCCGACAAATCAGCAATAGCCAAACACTGCTTACAAGAAAATCATTTTTTCAAGATAGAAAACACGACCCTTTTAAAAAACGTAACAAAACAGAACTCACTAGACGCATGGGAAACTCTCTTCATTAACCGGAACCAAAATCTTATAGTTAACAACGAATTAGGCCCAATTCAAAATTCCATTCTCCTTTAATTATTTATATCTAATATCTGTATACCTACTTCATATTTATTGTTTATTATTTAATTGTTACCATGATTGCTTGTATTCATTAATGCTTCAATCTTACAAACATAATCATCACATAATAATGATTTATATGAGACATCTTATAATTTTGTCATAAATTATAGCAATATAATAGTACTAAATATTTGATTATGCTTTATGTATATGGTACAAATGTATTTTTAGTGATTTTTTATGCTTAAGTTAAATTACATGTCTTACATATTTTTATATAATTGTATTAGTATTGTAGGTTATTATGTAATGTTTGACCTAGAATATACTTATTCTTTGTTGTTTATATGTAATATTTTCACATATCATCTTTTAAATTATATATCCTACATGTTCACATATACAGTTTATGAGTGTATTATGTATAATTCTAACTTATATATATGTTATTTTGTATCTATTTTTATATATATTCATGTTTTCCCCCCTGTAGTTACTATCCCCATTACAATTATTAAGTTACTGTTCTCCCATTGGTCGTTACATGTTTAGACCATCCCCCCTACTAAGACTCTGCCTATATATAGTTAAGAACCATGTAACCAAATTAGTTATAAGTTTGTAACCATCACTGATGATGATGACTTGGTCATCGAAACGCGTTTGAATTATTAAACGTTTTTATGAGAAACTGTGTTCTGTTTTTATTTATATAGTGTTATTTCTCATAAGTCCAGTTCAAGTTTAAATTTTATCAGAAGTTAAGTTTATATATTTTTTAAACATGTTTTCATACTACGTTGGTAATGTTATTACTTAAATTTTTTTAAAATTCAGGTGATAGCCTACTTTAATAATATCAATGTAACTGTTCTTTGTTTATAAGTATTTAACTTAAATATGTCCAATTCATATGAGTTAACGTTTTTAATAATGTGGAAAGAAATTAAGGAACGTAGGAAGTCGAAACCGTAGCGGTCTTACTGGAGCCAAGCTCTTCGGAGTATTTTTTTTAATGAAATTCATTTACGCAGACCTCTCCCCTGAGAGAGACTGTGGGACTAACCTCTCACTTACATGCAAGTGAGAAAAACTACCTACTAAAACATCCTTCCTCTCCCCCACGGACATGCACTGGGGAGAGCGGTAGCAGCAGCTAGTGAACTTCCTAAAGGCTGTAAGCTGCAAACTAGATACACTCACTGAAACAGAATAAAATTAGTGGCTTTCAATGTGAAATCGTCGGCAATGTAGAGCGCTGCAGGCTCAACTCTACGGCGGATCATCTAAGACGGCGGCTGAGGCTTACCGTCCTCCGAGATGACGAGTCTCTTGCAGATCTCATTTGTACAGAGTCATGTGCATCCTGAAACAGTTCGGACGCGTATCTTTTAGCGTATGCATCTAGGGTAGGGATACCAGCTGACCCTAGGTTGGTGATGTTCCTCACATGGCAAGGCTGGCATATGAGTCTACGTAGAGCTACTGCCTGAAATTTCGCCAATGTCTTCCGTTTGGATTTGCTGGCTTACACCCACCAACCGTGGACGCGTACGTAAACACAGAACTCACTGTTAACAGATAAATTGTAACTTTAATACTTACAGGCAAGTGGCTACGTAAGGGCGAGAGGCATCCTTGGATCAGCTTTTCTTTTCAGGTGACGCCTGAAGTTGAGTCTAGTATCCAGAATGATGCCAATGTACTTGACGGTAGGCTTTCAATAGATAGCCACCCCATCAAGTTCCACAGCACGAAGGTCTCTGCATGTCATCTTACACCTTTCCCTGTAACAGATAGAATAAGATTTTTCGACGTTAATCTTGATGCGCCATTTCTTCAGTCATGAGAAAATCTAGTGCTTCTATATAGTTCTTGACGCGTATGCAGGAACTATGCTACACTACTACAGTGTAGCACGCATCGTCAGCATAAAGCGACAGTGTAACACCAGGCATAGGTGCGAAATCGTTAGTCAATATATTGGCCCCATTATGCTACATTTGGGGGAATCCAGCAAGTATCGGCCACAGTGAAGAGAGCTCACCGAGGTAAGAGTGGATCAAGTGCACGGTAGCCTCTGGTACAGGAGATTCACTCAACATGAAAATGAGGTCTTCTTGACGTTTAATAACACTGCAACATAAGAAAGGTACTTATTATTATGATAATCAACCAGCTGATTGATAAATCGAACCAGCTGGAGCATCGTAAATGCCTCCGTCTGAACTGCTCGGGTCTGATGTAGGCTTCGAGATAGGGCTGCAACCTAGACAGAAAAAGACGTTCAAATACCTTTGAGATTGTTAGGCGCAGAGATAGTGTAGTCAGAAATGGTATCAAGGGTACCATCAGGCCTAATCAGGGGTTTCGGCGTCTGAGTGAGTGTCGGTGATTTACCAAATTGGTTTAGGAACACCGGCACTCTTTTTTGTTTAGACGCAGGTCAAAATCAACTGTACACACACTAATGTAAATTAATAGGTTTACTGAGGTAGTTTAATTTAGCACAAAAACGTGGAGAGTTAATTGAAAACCTATAATTTCTGTTCAGACTTAATAAAATTATTGATATCCTGGGAAAGTTTGGGTATGTTCCTAATGTTTAAACTAGGTGAACTGTTAAGGTGTATTAGGATAAAACCCAAATTATGTTCATCTAACCAAAATTAAGAAAAATCTGTTAATGGGTTAATCTGTTAATCTGTAGCTCATTGTAACCGTTAAAACAACGTTTTTTGTTTTTAAATCATGGTTCATTTCGAAACTTTTAGGCCGCTTCAGAACTTTATCTGTGAACCAGACAATACTCTTATGATTGCCCTCAGATGCTTTCAAAGAAATGATTTTACTTACTTACGTGGGTAATTGAAGTAATGAAACCCACGTATTTTGTGACTCGTTAGCACATTGTAACGCTTTAAATGTGGACTTAAACATCTCAATTTTACTTGTCAAAATTATGAAATGGAAATCATCTCGTGTTTTAAAACGATCGTGACTTCCTCACAGATACAAACACGAACTTTACCGTCAAGTGTGCTGTGGATGTGTGCTAAAACGAAGATGTCGGACTTGAATAAATCTCTGGTAATTGTCTTCCAACTTTTCTGCTACGTTGCTCTCTCCTTCAGAAGTGAAACGTTTTATTTATGTGTGTTCAATCTTATTCATCCGTGGTATGAATACTCTATGCTAAAGGTGCTACACGTCTATAGACTTGGAGAATCATGTATGTGGGAATGTTTACTACATCAATGGTAAACGACAACTACAACTTGCTGTTACATGTTTTTACTAATGGATATGGTTTTAATAAAATTCAATATATTCCTTTATTCAGTAATATAGCGGCGAAGCAAATCCAAACAGATTATTGCAGATTAGGACTGAGATTTTTTAATTTTTATATGGAAGAGAAGCAATTTCCATGTTATAAAATATGACAAAGCATGACCTTGTAAAGAAGTATTTCAAGCTGGCCAAATACTCCTAGTAGTTGGCCAAATAGGCCAACAAAATAAAGTTGGCGTAATTTTAATAGTGATAGATGTTTGAATTAAGATAATATAGTAAGCCTTTTTCTTTGTTTGCTATTACTTAACATAAAAAGCTGTTGGTTGTGAAGAATGATTACCTGATCCTAAATTTTCAAATTTGGTTGCTATGGTAATAAATCTAAAATCTTTCCAGAAACATGTTTTGGTTCTTTTGAAATCGGTTGAGGTAGATGTGTATCAATAGCCAGACAAATTTAGTAGAGGTTTTACAAAGTACTTACCCCATAAATATGATTAGCTACTTTAAACAGGTAGGAATCTATTATATTATTTTAAAGCTAAGAAACAATAATTACAATTTTAAACATTGTAGCCTACGGATTAGCAGAAATACAGTATTTATATTACCTTTTTCCGGCACATCTCGCTGATCTACTGTTGATGTGAATGATTGACGCAGTCATACAATGATTTTTTTAAATTAACGAACTGCATATGGAAGGATACAAATAATAAAATCTTATATGATCTGATGATGGGCTCACGCACATCATCGGATCATATTATCATATTATTATCATATAAATCATATTATTATATTATGCTTTCATTATCATTGAAAGCAATAACTATTTGTAGTGTAACCATTTAACAGTAATTTATTCAGTAATTAGTTTTAAAGCAGTACAAATAATGATGTTGTAAATATTTGGTAGTGAATAAATACATTATTAGTTTCCAAAAGTCATCATAAATCATTTCATAGGTTACAGGTTGACTCAATTAATGCTTTTTCAGGAACTTAAAATTTTGAACATGTTTTGGAATTTTTGTGATTTAAATGGGCAAATCTTTCAATATCTAAGAAAGGTATTTGTTAATAATAGGATTAAAATTGTATGAACTTAATCAAATCATTAAGTGAATATTGAGGAAACTTTATTGTTGTTTTCAAAAGTCACGCGTAATCGGTTCTTCAAATATCATAATAATACAAATATCAATAGTTCGATTTATTTTTAGCATATCCTGTCAACAAAACGACTAGGTTCTCATAAAAATATAACACTGAACTTTTTCCGAGTAGAATTTATTAAACCACAAAACAGTTTTCAAACTGGAAACACAGACCTGCCTCCGCCAGCCTCCACGCATGCGTGGTATACGAACGGAACTCTGTAAGTCTAAAATTAGCAAAGGTCTGCAATTGCAGTACACTTTCGCAAAATAGGTCCACTGTGCGATTTTATCCGGAATAAGTTTATTATTGCACTATTGTTACTGTTAGGTGGTGTGAAAAACTGTATGCAGAGGGTATGCTATGATTGATTATTGTTACATAGACGTTGCAAACCTCAAAATACAATTACTTGCAAACAGATTAACTGGTCAACAATTCACCAGTTTACGTAAATGATTTGAATTTACTGTTGAGAAGGAATTCAAAAACTTCTTAGATATAGTGTTTACAAAACACATTGACCGCGGTTATTATAACGGTTGTTCCAAGGGACAATGGGGAGCCATAATTCTCTGGCGTTTAGGCCTACTTTCACATCAAAATATAGAAAAATGTGTCTGCAATTTTATATTTGAACATATTTTCAAGAAAATATTGGCAGTAGAAAAGATACATAGTTTAAATTTGGAATACTTACACACTTTGTTATTTTACATTTAAGTGTACAAAACTGAGACGTTTCGTATAATTTAATATTGTGCGGCCATTTAAAATGTTTACCATCAAATAATATTTTTTTAAATTGCCAACTTTACTTAACATTACATTATAAAAAATCTTTTTGATACAATTTTAGGTTGCTAACAAAAACCCGGAATTATAAAACGTTATTAGATATTTTTAAATCTTTGTAAATTTGTAAAAATTAATATTCAACTTGACTTAAGAGAAAATATACTTGATAGAATCAAACTTGAACAGAGAATCTCAAATATATTTACCTTCAAACGCGTTTCAACGACAAATTCGCCATCTTCGGTGATGTACGAGCTACAATAATATTGACAGTTTGATTTTTTTGGTAAATCGTGTTTTACTATTCTAAAGACATAGTTGGTTGAGAATTCATTTTCAAATTGACGTTACAAACCACAATAGTAGTAAGATAGAGTTATCTAAAAAATATGCAGCTCAAAAATAGAGCGTTACTCAAACTTATTTTCTCATTTTTGGGATGATATACTAATATTTACTTCATCCATTCGCACTCTTATGCTAATAAAAAAATAAAAAATAAACTCAGAAATTCAAAACCCTTGTAGAAAAACTTATTTGCAACTATTTACAACAATTAGAGAAAAACAAGTGCCTTCTATATATTTAACACATGTTCTTAATTATTCTGTTGAAAAAGCAAACTCCTCAATTCTCTCAAGGACAAACGTGTCATGGGTTAACTTTTGATCCCACGGCTACACAACACAGATTTAGTTTTATTTACATTTCTTTTATTAGTCCGCGTTAAATCATTTTCAGTTGAGAAAACATTGTACTATCGAAACACGTGGAGATTTCGTGAAGAACTCTTGAGAGTTTGCCACTTGCGACCTGTTCCCACAGTGGGACAAGAGCTCTTGAAATACAATCGTACCTGACACACCTGACTCTACCCCCTCCCCCATATCTCTTGGAAATCAATGAAACCAAATTGATTAATTGAAAACCTATTGAACCTGTCTCTAATTATACACTATGGCTTAATGGCGATGTGTTAAACTATAAGCATATAGTATTATCTCGTAAACATGTTTAGAAATTAGGAATTCGTGACCACTGACTGACATACGATTAATTAATGGCGGCCTTCGGTTGAGATAGGGTTTTTGCGAGATATATTTATAGTTTAATATTGGTGTAACGATAGGGATGGACGCCGTGAAGCAGTCTAATGATGCGTGATAAATTGTTGGAGATGAGTATTAATATTATTTTCGTCATGAGGACAAAGTAGGTACGACATTGCACTACTAATGGAACAATATTAAAGTAAGTTTAAACTTGAAAGAAGTCGTTGTAAACATCAGTCGGGATTAGTTAAATTTGTCTTCAACAAAATAAAATAGTTTTTTTTTTAGAAAAATATTTAATGGTATATTTAATTGTTTAATCTATACTTATAAAAGCCAAATACCATTGACTCATTAACTCAATGACTCATCACAGTTTCTCCAAAACCACGAGGCCTACAAACATGAAATTTGGCACTAACACTCATGATAGGCTCTAGACGCGCACTAAGAAAGGGTTTCTGAAAATTCTAAATTTTAGGGGAGGTTTGGGGGGTCAAAGTTACTACAAAAAACCATCGAACGGATTGGAATGAAATTTGGTATGTAGCTTCCTCTAGGGCCCTAGGTACTCGCTAAGAAAGGATTTTAAAAAATTCGAAATTTTAGGGGGGTTTGGGGGTCAAAGTTACTAAAAAGAAATACCGAACGGATTGGAATGAAATTTCTTATGTAGCTTCCTCTAGGGGCCTTAGGTGCTCGCTAAGAAAGAGTTTTTTTTTTTTTAATCTAAATTTTAGAGGAGGTTTGGGGGGTCAAAGTTACTAAAATCCCCATAAGAAATACATAGTGTAATATATTTATTGATATAATATATTTTTTGTTAATATACATTTAACTTTGATTTGTCTATCCGTGAAAAGCCGGGTTGGGCCAGCTAGTTTAATATAAAATTTATACAAATTTAAACCATCATTTCTCAAACGACCTACTGCGATACGTTCACTATCCTTAATAACGCAACAATCAAATTTTCAACTGGAGAATCACGTAAAACTGACTAAGACTGGATTATTGCTGAAACGTATTACAATGATTGAACTTTTTTTAGCATAAATGGATCTGAATTAGCTAGAAATTAGTTAAATTGCCATAGACATTTATTTATTTTTATGTAAAATGTATTTAAAACTATCGATGTTTTCTTTACAAAAAGGAATTGTTGAAACTAATAAGGGTATATTTTATTAAATAAAACTAAAAGATTTTGCATCAAATCCAAGTTTTTGTAATAACTAGAGAAGGAAGACGACGTTATCTTTGAGACGCGATCGAGTAAAGTAGTCTTTGGTGGTGCAATAATAAAATTACAAACTAACAATCAGGAACTACAGATTCACCATGTAAGATTATTGCATTTAATTGTCTTCTGTTGAGGGTAATGTATTCCCGAAGTTTCTACCCTCCTTATTCACGGAACTACCTGTCCTCTTTGCCAACTTCATCTGATCAAAAAGGTTCCAATGCTTCAGTATCCTCCTGCAGAATATCCTCTCCTAAATTCTCATTTCTTATACCGCTATATTATCACATCCGCATCGGCTGCGTAGTTTTGTGATTCCTTCTTGCCCTAAATCGTTTACTATCTACTTCAGCCTACAATCATATGCAATGCTACTAGGAGGATGGAATAAGATGTATCATTACTTTTGTCGAACGCATGATACAAATTATTTGGCAACGTTTTGTTTGAAGGAATGTAACATCACAAAACTCAAACTAAATATTTATTTATGGATATTTATTACATACATTCTGTTATATCTATTGGTTCTAACTCTACCGGCGATTCAGTGGCATTAAGAAGTGAATTGGGTTTCATTCGTCAATGTGCGAACTGTCATAGTTCAGACTCTGCTCTTGATGTTGGATTTTCCCTGTCTTATTTTACTCCTGGCCTTCATTTTCCTATTGGCACAAAGTCAGAATGTTAAAAAAAAGCTGCAAAAGAACAGAAAAACATGAATTAGCTTATCTTTATTCATTACACTGTTGCTAAATGTATACTTTATTTATTTTACAGAATGCTAATAGTTATCGAAGAGATTTTAGTGCAATTGAGTGCAGCTATAATTACAATATTATTTTATTTTTATTGGCTTATAAAATACATTTAATTGATGTTTTCTCTTTCATTAAAATACCTTTTACATAAGCATAAAGTGGATAAACGTAATTAATTCATTCTACATATTTTTTCTAATCTTGTTTTTACGTCGTAAATAATATTTACATATAAGGATATTTTTTTATACTTCTACGATTATGTTGTTGGTTGTTCTTATTAAAATAAACCTGAAAAAGATGAGTTGGACTGGTGCCACAAGATCGTCTCTCGAAAGTTTTGAAAAATCTATTTACGTGACCAATAACGATAAACAGAAGATACAACTCGGATACCACATATCCGTCGAACGCTCCCAAACACAATATGTTTGCTTACATTGCTAGTATTGAAGCTACATTTCTTTAGGATTTTCAGTGGGTGGGTTAGTTTTTTTAACAAATTTGTCAGGAGTATATTAAAAAACATATCAACAAATTCTGAAGTAATAGTTTTGATATTTTTAAATCAAGCCCTTTCAAACAGTATTCCTCGCGAAATTATCATAAATCATTTATTAAAAAGACTTATGTAGGAAAATATTTAAATAAGTTATCTTTAAATGATTATCTATACTGTATATGTAAACGGTTTTGTCCTGACTGACATAGAATCAACGTAGAGCAAAAAGTACTTACGTGAACATATATTCTTATAGGGATATACTACACTAAGAAAGGATTTTAGTTAAACTAATAATAATTTAACTAATTAAAGTTAACTCTTTTAGTTAACTAATTTTAAAGTTAAAGAATACTAATATTGAACATCTGGAGGTTTAGTCCCAGCCCTATACAAAATAAAACAGCTGATTCGGATCAAAAGTTTAGCGCACTTCATGTTTGTTGATTGCAATTGCATTCATTACCATAGCAACCAACTTGGCAAATTTAGAATCAGTTTATTATTATTCACACAACAGCATTTTGGTTAGGTTAGCAAAATAAAAGTAAACACAAACAAAAATCAACGAAAAACGCTTACTGTATTACAATTCAAACATCTGTTGTTACATATTATGAATAAAACAGCTGAATTGGTCAAAAGCTTAACGCAATTTTAAGTTAGGCCTATACTGAACCACACATTTCTTGAAAGTTTTTACATTTATTGCCTTAGCAACTAACTTTGAACATTTAGTTTTGGGTCATTTCTTTCCACGACTTTAATATTTTTTAGGTTAAATTAATATTACTCCAACTATTAGTAATACCTATTAATATTACTGTATAAAAATAGTCCTTTCATTCACGCAAACATTCTGGCCCTAGTAAGCATGCGTCAGAATCTAAGCCACCGCTACTTCTACTTCACCACTCTAACCCGATATAAGTACCTCTGTCCTAATTAATCGCAATTTCTGTGAAAATATCAGCGTGTACAATAATTTGTCTGCATTTGCTTGACAGCATGCGGAGCCCCTAGTTGTCATGTATGCGTTTTAACTATTTCAAATTATGATAGCCTACCTTTAAGGCCTATCCGTTCCAAGTCAAGTAAAATAAATTGTCTATGACAGACTGTCAGGAACCTTTAAACGTAGATTAATACATTGCTTTTTTATTTTAGGTTCTAAATGTCTATTCTGCGGAAACACGCTTCATACAAATGTGCATGCAGTCCTTAAACTTGATTTGCAATATTTCCACAATTTATATTTTTATTCCCTGTTGTTACCTAATGTACCATCCACTTAAAATTATAGCAATAAGTACAGTGTTTAATTAAAGTACACTGTAATTAAATAAGTTAGTTATAAAGACGAGAGCAATTTATAGGTATTATAGTTTTTACAGAGTGCCACACAAATACTTTAGTAGGCTATTCAGAATCGGATTGTATACATTGAAATAAATGAAAAGTGTTCAACATTTTTTTGAATTTAGTTCAGTAGCAATTCGCAAAACTCCAGAACTAGATAAGATATTGAGTTAAAATTTTATATAAGAATTTTTTATTTTACAATTCACAAGTGTACCAAACACCAAGAATTTAATATGTTTATAATTTTCAAAATGGTGGCCGTAACTCATTTTTATCATGGAATATTTTGAAAACAGCTAATTTACAACAAATGTACAGGAGACAAAATATTTTATTATTTTCATGACAAATAAAATTAATGGTTTTTTCGTTTCGGTAGGTGAAATAATAACCGAGTTATCGAAAAAAAAACGAAAAAACTGAAAACATAATTTCTTGGTAATTATCTACAACATGCAAAACTACCCTAAAACTGACTTTTAGAAAATTCTTATACTTTTAATAAATCACACAAAATACAATGCTCTGAAATGTTGGTTTTAGGCTAATTTTAAATGTTGTAGACAATTACCAAGATTTATGTTTTGAGTTTTTAGTCAATAACTCTTTTACCTTTTGACCTACTGAAACGACATAAAATATGTTTGCTGATGTTAAAAAAAAGAAAAATATTTTGTCTCTTGTACATTTTTTGTTACGTTAACGTTTTTCAAAATATTCCACATTAAAGATTTGTAACAGCCGCCATTTTGAAAATTATTATACCAGATTTTAACTCAATATCATATATTTCTAGAGTTACAGTAACTTATTGTACAAACAAATTGGCGGATTGCTATTAAACTAAGGCGAATTCGAAAAAAGTTAATAAATATTTTTCATTTATTTCAATGTATAGCCCCTACAATCCAATTCTGATCCCGCTAAGATTTTTTGTGACACCCTGTATAATGCCATAATAAAATACCTTCATAAATATGTTTTGCTATTGGTTATATAAAATACGCTTCTGATTCTTATATTATCGTGTAGGCCTACGTAACGCATTCTGCAGTTTGTTGCTCGTATTTTTACCCAGCTGGTTGTTGACCCGACTAGACCATGAATAACGTACATACACCCGTATATTTATACGAATCCAAACACATAAGTCTAGCATTGTTGACAATAGGCGACAAAACAATAAAACTAACCTTACAAAACTACTAACTGATGTATGGAGAGCAAAGATCAGAGACGTAGGCCCACGCCCTTTACCGTTCACACCTCCGCCGCGTACTTTGGACTCTAATATAATTTCTTAGAGAAAGCACCGGTTACGTAAATTACCACTTAATGTTTATAATTTGGTTCTGCATACATTAACTACCGAATCGCAATAGTTTCGTTGAGCAACGTTTAGGAATTCAGATCCGCTATGCACTCAAGGGCGGCGAGATTAGTCGTCATAAAATGCGAATATTAACGTTTTACAGCTGTTTTTATTGAGTAGAAATGTCTTGGTTAATGAAATCTAGGATTTTGGGGCTGAAACTAGACCCAGGTGATTTATTACTGTTTCATTCACTCGGAGCAGAAATGTGGATGTTTATGACGAAATCGTTGTTCATGCATTTTTTAAATACCAAGTTCTTTAACGGATTAAGTCAAGTCAATTATTAAAATTGTATGTTTCTACAAACAAAATGTTTGTACAAAATTCTAGATATTTATCTATTTTGAAAAGTGATTTTATTGTTTACTCATGTATTTGTAAATAGTTACAATCCTGAACACAAATTATTTGATTACATTTTTCTAGTAGAATGGATGGGAAAATGGGAAAAATAAATAATTAATGAATTAATGGATCCTTCAAATATTAATAGAAAGCCCTATATTATTTCAAATATTAGACAGGTC
>JAGFPH010000022.1:834558-852016 GCA_018207615.1 Philaenus spumarius
CAAATATTAATAGAAAGCCCTATATTATTTCAAATATTAGACAGGTCTATGTTCGTACAAATATTAATAGATATGCTTATATTCATACAAATATTAATAGACAGGTACATAAATAAATAATGAGCTTGACTTGTGAGAAGATATAGCCTACTTGATAGAATAAACTTTGACTACATTGAGTTACAATTTGACTATTATTGCAGCTCGTGCGTGCATCACTGAAGATGGCGACTTTGTAGTTGATCGCGTTTGAGTTAATAAACGTAGGTTACGTAGGCCTATTAGTTGTGAGTTTTTGTGTTCAAAGTTTATTCTATCAAGACAGGTATATGTTTATACAAATATTAATAGATAGGCCTTATTCATAAAAATATTAATAGGTACGCATATATCCATACAAATATTAATAGAGGTGCATATATTTATACAAATTTTAATAGTCAGGCATATGTTTATTCAAGTATTAATAAATAGGCCTACATTCATACAAATGTTAATATGCAGGCATAATGTTTATACAAATATTAATAGACAGGCATATGTGTATACAACATAGGTATTTGTATGACAGGCATATGTTTAATATTAATAAATGGGTCTATATTCATACAAATATTTATAAATAGGCTTTATTCATATAGGTACGCATATATCCATACAAATATTAATAGACATGCATATATTTATACAAATATAGATAGATATGCCTATATTCGTACTTAATATTAATATACAGGCAAATTTGTATACAATTACTAATAGGTAGTTCATACAAAGAATATACGAATATAGTATTTACAAACGCATTAGTCTCAGACATCAAATCATCTAGAAAACTAAAGTGATAGTTTTTACTCCAATATCGTTTTATTTATAAAACTCTGGTTTTATACTTAAACAAATTTAATGGTTTATATAACACTTTTCAGTTTCTTATTTTGATCGCTTTTATGACAAGTTTATTACTTTCTGATGTCTTTGTTGTACATTTCATTTATTCAGGTTTAAGTTTTTCGTCAATCGGCCATTTCATGATTTTTCAATAACAGATGTTATAACTCTAGAACGAATAGAGACGTTTTATACTACTTATTTGTAGATATGAACAGAATCATAGCTTAACTCATACCTTGGTAAAAATTATGAACAAAAATGTGAAATACTATTATTTGTAAATCACGTTTTACTATTTCACTATTTACTTGGGGAATATAAATCCGACAGTTAGATGAATGGTCCGCAAAAAATGTGTTTTCCTCTGGGTGCAGTAAAAATAAATGTAATTTAAAATGAAGGAAATTAAAAATCGAAATAAATGCAATGGAACTCCGACTCTCCGGATTAATTCGGTCCATATCCTATCCCTAAAACCAAAATTCGTAGAATTGGAAAGTACGTAAAATCCATATAATTTAAAATAAATGATTTATTGAAAATTAAATTATGTAATTTTACGCTTAACATTTTACATAGAAAACAAGAGATTTTATGAAAAAATCCCACCATATCCAAATCGTTTTCTGGATCATTTGAGGCAGGTGGATAGTAGCTCTAACACGTTAAACATTATTGAACAATTTTTAATCTTTTTAGCGATCCGGTTAGTTGGTACATTCCGGATGATTGGGGTTCGGATAGTCGGCTATTACTGTAATTGCTGAAAACAAAGGTTTTAATGAAATGTAGTCATTTTTAGAAACACGTAAACATATTCCTTTATTAGCGAATTTTCGTTGGAAAAATGAGCTATTGCAGTGACTCTTATGGTGAAACCTAAGATAGGGAGTCGTCAATGAGCACCGATCATGGTCCTCAAAACACGTATTGGGGTGTAATTACAAATTGTATATATAAATATGTATGTGTTGGCACTCTAACGGCCACATTTTAGTCCAATTTGGTATACTCGTCGATTTTATAAATCACAGGAACGCGTTCGTTAGCCAAACAAATCCAACAACCGAAAGTACGTTTTTTACTGTAAGTAATTTTTTTTAGATTTTTGGTACTGAATGAAACTTTTTTGGGTTTATCTAAATAATAATCTATAATCCGAGGGCGCAAGGTTGAGGTGGGAGCGGAGGCTGAAGTGCAAATATAGTCTACTGATATATTGTATGCACGGAGGCACCTATTCAGCGCCTTCATTAGTAGACCAGTTATAATCTTAATTTTGAAATTCGCTCAACTCACGTCAGCGGTTCAGCTGTGCGATTTAATTATTATAATTTGTAAATAATTGATACAAAACAATTCAACACTGAAACGTAAACACCGCATTAAAATATCACGTGTTAGAAACAGCTGATTTAGTCATTGTGTTTCACCGTCTTACAAAACGCAAGTAATAATGACAACGTACAAGAGCAAATCATACGCTAGTGTGGCTGTAAATAAGAAAAGTGGATAATCTTAATAACAATTGTAGGGTAATAGATATGAAAGGAAAATTGCAAAGAAAACATAATCTGTGTAATTAGCAAACGTGACGTCGTAGTATAACTATAGGTAAGTTATACTTATCCAGGGAATAAAGAGATGGTGTTATTAATAGCTTGTTAAAAAATAACACAATCAATAATAGTTGAGGAAATAATGATTTGCATGGTACACAAGCGTAGCGTGTCCGTACAGTGGATGTGGAAGTAAGGACGAATCGTTTACTATCTTCTGATGAAACTAAAATAACTTAATTGTATTTCCACATCAACAATCATGCAACACGAAAGTTTGTCTTATACAGGGTGGTAAGGAAGAAACTGAGAAACTTTCAGGACGTGTTCTACCAGTGAAAATAAAGTTCATATAAACGTAGGTTAGGAAATGAATCGATTTTCAATTATCCACCATTTAGTTTTTAATTAACAACGATCTAATTTAAGACAAATAATCGATTATATCCAATAATCATTTTCAAACGACAGTTGTCTTGAAATGTTTTGTGAAAAGATGCGGTTTTTCGGTAATTCACGTTTGAAATTGTCAAACAGCCGCCATTTTTAATCGAATTATTAGATATAATCGTTTATTTTTCTTAAAATATATCATTGTTAGGTCAAACTTTATGCCAAGTATGAACTCAATCGGTCAAATTGTTCTGTAGATACGAATTATTTTGTAAAAGAAACAAAATAGCAGATATTTGGAAAACGAAGCGTTTTTGGAAACATTTTGTTTTTGATTTTCTCTTTTTGATCCATAGACCCATTTTACGAAGTTTGTGCAGTTGGCTTAAGAGACACTCTGTACATAAATATGTTTCGCCTTTAATTCAACCATCGTGCTGTAGTAAAATATCAATATTGTATTGAACATTAAAGTGAGATCGTGTTTATTCAATGTAAATATAACGCACCCAAATTGAAACAATTCCTGATCCTCAACCAAGGTCAAGACCTGTCTTCATACAAGGACCACTCTGTGGAAGGCTTTGCACAAACACAAACAAACACTCAACGCTTGATGGTCACTTCTGTTTGAGATTTCGCCAATACTTAAAAATGTCGGTGCCTCTTTGTTCCTCAATATTCGACTATTTTTAAATCGGTTCATGACTCATTAAGTTAGTCCGTGGAAGCTATCTTGAAGATAAAGAAAATATCCACTGGCAAAACTTCATTTTACAATAGACTGCTCGCTGATTGGCAGTGAGAAGAATTGTAATGATTTGTTTGTTGTATTGAAATGTATTTATCTATGCTAGCAGTTTAATTGTAGTAATATCATTTAAGAAGTTCAAGCTCACAATGAATTATTTCTTCTAGACCTAGTATCAGACCAGCAAAACAACTAACTCTAGTCGATGTCTTACGCTTAGCTCTGGATGCCTTTTTCTATGATAAACGTGTAATCAGTTGAGTAATCTTCCATTTAGGTACTTCAGAAAACTTGAAACATTTACCCTTTTTCACTTTTAGCTCAGTTAGTAAACCAAGATATCGAGTAAAGTTTTCGAGCTCTATATTATGCTGTACTTTTCTCTCAACTTGTTACTTTCTACCCAGAAAAAATCCTCTGATCACGAGGAAATAAGTTACAATTATTAAACTTATATTAATTATTTGTATTCTTTAAACACATTTATGACATGCACATTAAAATAATGCAAATTAGTTTCTTTAAAACTGTACGTTTGATATTTTACAAATTTCGATTATAATATATTACACACAATTACGCAACGATAAATAATTTTGAAAAATGAAATTGTGAGCATCAGGTGTGTGGTAGAAAGATGAGCGATTCTTGTGTTAAAGAAATTGAGCCAAAGGAATTAGGAAAATAACTGTTTTTTTGTAATAATAAATGATTACATCCATTAAGTTGCAGCGAAACACCAAATGCATCAATTTAAAATGCATAGCTAAGCTGATAGACTGTTTTTTTCAATGTTGGTACAATCAGCTGTTTATTATTTCTCAATGATATTTAAATTTTCATCTGACTTAACAATTTAAATAATTTGTAGGTTAAGATGTTTTTAAATTATTATAATTTTTGTTACATCATAGTCGTTTAGATATTTAATATTATTGGCTTGGGCTTGTGATCCTTTATTTAAAAACATGACAAAATTTAAGTCTGGAAGAAGAAAAATGGTTGGCATGCTTTCTAATACTACATCTTTATATATTATTTCTTAAAGGTGTTTTTTGTGGCTAAGCGATATCTCTCTTGATTCTTCATCAAAATTAATTATTCAAGCATCATGTTAAAGCTTATGTTCTCCAATATTGACGAAAAATAGACAAACAACTTAAAATGCATGTTTTCGTTACAAAAATTGATTTAAAAAACTTTAATATTATAATTCATATTGTTACTACAGTGACTAGAGACAGTGTGGCCAAGTGAGGTCTTGTTTCCTATTGGTCGGCAGCCATGTTTTTCCTAAATTCTTATCTGTTTCTATTATATTTGTTAAATTTTTTGCACGAAAAAACAGAATACACTTTTTTTTAAACTTTAAGAAAAAACACAGTTTTTATTATTTAATTTCAATATAAATATCAAACTGTAACAATTAAATCGCTTGTTTTTCCCTTTATATAAAAAAGAGGTCATTTCTCTTATAATTACAAAGAGATACAACACTAATCTTTACATTATAATTCTGAGCAGATGACATTACTTTTAGGAAAAACATGGCGGCCACTTTCATGTGACCACACTGTCTCTATCTAGTCACTGTAATTGTTACCAATGAAAGACGCTATCTATTAACAATCTGTTTAACTAACTGACAGCAGTTAGATTGTTTACACTCTATATGCAATATGTAATCTAATTCACAAATCAATCAAATTAAACTAAAGTAAATAAATAAACGTAATTTATTAAATTAAGTAGGCCTTTTCCTGACTTTAGAAATATTCGCACGGGTCAGCTAGTACATTGATATAAAATTATTGTTTATTAAAAGAAACATAAACTTGAAAATAATGCATGTAGTTTTAATTTGTTCATATCATTATTCAATACCTATTTACCTATTCAATACCTATTTATTGATCTATCAGCTACCACCTGCTCTTGTCAATACACTTTAGTGTATAAGATCGATCTCCCACAAAACTAGCAAGTAGGCCAAATTAATGTGTTTAGAAAACAATTATATTTAGGGTGAGTAAAACATTGCAAACCTCCTACATTTTTAAGTTCTCGAATGGTTACGTTTTGTAACAAATACTGCTTACTAATTTATTCGCATTGTTTTAAATTTGTTCATATAATTTGTTTTATGGTTTTATAAAACTATTCAGTGCAGGTTTGGGAATTTGAATGAAACATACCAAATAATTTATATTTGGATAAGTTTAAGTCTAGTCTTTATATTATATAAAAAGGAATGTTTCTTCGTTTCTTTGTTCTCTATATATTCAAAAACTATTCGACCGATGTACTAAACATTTCACAGTTTATCCGTATCTTTGCCAGGAGTGTTTAGACATTAAAATTAATACAGTGTAATATAAATTATTAAACTAACTTCCTACAAGCTATAAAACTAAAATTATGTAATAATTATTTTTAAGGTATATAAAAAACTATTTGCAATTTGATTACTTAAGTCAAAGGGATGAAATGGAATAACTATCCTTAAAATTAAGTAGTAATCCAAACACTCGCTTTTTCTATATTCTCAACTAATTTCACTAAAATTTCACAATTTACACATATTAGTACTTGGATATTTGAGAGAATTTGATCACTACAAATATATTTAAATAGGGTAGCTACCCCAACAATAAAATAACATTGTACTAAATTCCTACAAACCATAAAGCTTATCTAATATTATTCTAAATTGATTACTTAAGTCAAAGGGATTAAATGGAATAACTACCCTTAAAATTAAATCAAGCAATAGCGAAGCATTGCCGGGATCACTATTTTTATATATTTTGAACTGTTGAACTAATAAATAATAGCGATAAATTATTACCTTAAAATCACAAGAATGTATTTTCTACTCGTAGAATATTAAGACCGCACCAACCATTTTTCTTCACTTCACGCCACTCCTCTTTTACTCTTTCAAAGTTAAACTAACATTTACTTCGTCAGTCAGATTATTAAAACGCCTGCCTTTATAAAATACTATTCAAAGAAAAGTTTTAAATATTAAACATTTTAGTTTGTTAGTAATTTCTTTTGATATCTTTTGGTAAGGACATATTAAGTCCAGTATTAAAAGTGCTAAAAAGATTAAACAATTTCTTAACATTAAACAAAATTTAATATCTTCGAGGGATTTAGAATAAAAAATGTTTAAAGGACGCCATTTTGAAACAACCAACATAAAATGTCAATACGTTCATTTCAGATTAACGAATACTACAAAAAGTTTTAGAAAAGTTGATATCAATATCTCAATCTAGAATACAAAATGACAGGCAGAACTGCAAAATAATAATTCCATACCTGTGTTTTTCTGGTATTTTTAAAATTTCTCGATCCAAAAATGAATTTTATAAAGAGTTCCCCAAGATGACTTGTATGATAACAATAAGTGTTTATTGATATCTAACTACAGCAAGGAAACAATAACCTTCAATAGTATATCAATGTATTTATTTACACTAAGAAGTCTTTGTTTTGCTACTGTAGACGGGAAGTAGAACATTAAATAGGTTTTAAGAACGAGATTTATAGGTTAGGTTACCTTATCTAGACATTTGCCGTTGACGGAGGGCTGAATGCATTCTGACAGGTAGACGACAGAACTCCAAATTGGATAACAATTTGACGGGTCCAGAAAGTTGATAACAGGGTTAAGGAATTGTCGTGACTACATTAGTAAAGTCCATCCATGACGAGATGACACGCGTGACATCCTACTACGATATCTTTGTCTGCGTGACGCATGAGAAGATCTTCCTCGAAACAATTAGCGAGTCACTGCAAGAAACAGTCTCCCCTTTGTAGCTTGTGAAAATGCAACAAAACTATTGTGTTTTCAATGTTTTAGGAATATTTGTATATATTTATTAGGATTCAGTAGTACGAAATCCTTGAGGTCTAATCATGGTGCTTGCCACATATGAATGTAACAAGTTTTTAATTGTACTTAGAATAACACAAAATGTATCTTTTCACATTACAAATTTAAATTAATACACATTAAAGTTCGTGATTTCCATAAAGCCTCAGTGACGTGTTACGAAAATATTTCATATTATTTTTAAAGTGAAACTTATTTAAAGTAAATTGACCTGGACGAAAATGGAAACGCTTCCGTTTCTCTTACTTCAACCGTCAGTTAAAAGGAAAGATTAGGAGAATCGTTTCTACACTAGCATGCATCGCGTGTACTGTGTTATATGTAGCACAGGGAACTAGTAGATTATTGACCTGGACGTAAATGGAAACGCTTCCACTTCTCTTACTTCAACCGTCAGTTGAAAGGAAAGATTAGGAGAATCGTTTCTACACTAGCATGCATTGCGTGTACTGTGTTAATACGTAGCACAGGGAACCAATAGACGCCTACGTATTGTACTGTACATTAACTGAACACTTTTAATTATTTATTTAATTTTTGTTGAGGTATTAAAGCTAATGGACGAAAATGGAAACGCTTCCCCTTCTCTTACTTCAACCGTCAGTCAACCGTCATTTGAAAGGAAAGATTAAGAGAATCGTTTCTACACTAGCATGCATCACTTTTACTGTGTTAATACGTAGCACAGAGAACCAGTAGACGCCTACGCATTGTACTGTACATTAACTGGACACGTTTAATTATTTATTTAATTTTCGTTGAGGTATTCAAGCTAATGGACGAAATCAGCTGTTATATGTTTGAATCGTTGTTTATTGTTTTCAATTCTTTTCGTTTACTTCGTGAAAAGAAACTACGGGCCAACAAACAACAAACTATACCTGAGTCTATACCGTTAGGGATTTTGAACATGGTAAATGTACAGAGCCTATAATTTAATTTACTCAAATACATTTTTCAAAGAAAACTAAAGATCGTACATTTTAATCATATTCTTACTAATCGTGTTAATTTCAAATATTTTAAATTCAGTTCTTTAGGAAAAACTATATTATTGTTCATTCTACAATTCACTCGATTTTTCATCGTCAGTTAGTAGGCCTATATTTATAAATTAATAGAAGCTCATTCTTGTATGATAAAATAACAATAATTCAGACCAAGAGTCCAAGATAGTTAGTGATGGTTTAAAATTCAGAATTGTATGTTTGTATGCCTAATTTGTATCTTAGATATTAAAAATAAAATAACAAGAAAATTTAAAAAAACCTATCATATATCAAACGTAAAGAGAGCAATGCATAAACTCGACTGTTTATAGAATCTGAGAAATGCACTTTTTTTACTTACGCCAAATGGGAAATTCAAAGATCATTTAAACTTTTTCTGATTCATGTTATTAAAACTATTTCTATAATTGCATAAAGTCATCGAAGATGACAATTACCTTTATATTGAGACAAAAAATTTGTCAACTGATAACGGTCTATAACTACAAAACAAGAATAATGACAAATTAAATATTCTAATCCACGAACAGCGCCACCTTTGATAAAAGTATAAAGTTGTTTGTACAAAATCGAATCCTAAAACGTTGCGGTAAAGTGTGTTATAGGCTATAAAGCCATTTGCAATGATATATGACTCACAGATGCACGTAGACTTTGAAAGACAGCCAGGGAAGATGAGCGATACAAGCTTAGTGCCAAACAATAATAAGCGGGTGATAAGATGTTCTGCCAAGTTGATGAGCCAAAACAAACATAAAGAGTTTCAATACAGGCTTTGTATTACGTTAGCAAATGTTTGCGTACATTGAATATGACAAGATATAATCATACACCAACTGACAGGAGAGCTTTTATTATGTAGATTAGGAGTTGTGTCTTTATTTCCAGTCTATAATAAACTGTAGTTCACGGATTGACTGTTTATGGTCAAGGTTAACACTGTATTAATAGTGTTTACTTTCCTTTGAATGGATTCAGTGGTGAAACGAGAGAGTAGACGTAACTTACACGACATAAACCGTGTTCAACTAAAGGAAAGTCTACGTGAAAGATGTAAATTTAACCTAAGTGATTGGAAGGTGTACGAGTAGAGTTGGGGATCATATAGTGTCAGCAGAGAGCTTAATTTGGTCACGTGACCAAATAAGCCCCGCCACTCGGCCAATGTTGATGAAGCAACGGGTTCGGCTGTCTAGGATCATCTGTGCGTGGGTTCGGGTAAGTTCGGTCCTCTTACACCATTATATGTGTTTAACATGCACTATAACACTGCGTTATATGTTTTTACCGTACACTACAATGCAAAAGTTTGGTTTGGTTCCGCAGGTTCGGTTAAGTTCGGTCCCCTTACACCATTATATGTGTTTAACGTGCACTATAACACTGCGTTATATGTTTTTACCGTACACTATAAAACAAAAGTTTGGTTTGGTCTCGCAGGTTTGGTTAAGTTCAGTCCCTAAGTGATTGGAGGTTTACGTAAAATTACAATTTATCTGTAATCTTTGGACAAATGATTTGTTTAAAACGTGGTGCCTATACTCTCTTACATGTTCTTTGCCATATTCCTTTCTTAATTGCTGTCGCCAGTTATCTTCTGGTATTGGATGGAGGTATGCGCACGGTTACCGCAAAACCGGGGGTATGCAGGACACAGAAACAATTGAATTTCTAGATAGTCTCCACTGTCCTATTCGTTTGAGGAAATGTGCTGAAACTGGGGGAACTTACTGCTGAATGTTGAGGAAACAAAAAAGATGAGACTGAATTATTTAGGAAGAAGACAGTGTTGATGTGAAGATCATTGGGTGGTTTGGACAGTCTCAGTGCAGGTCAAAAATTGGTGAAATAGAAGAAGAACTAGAACCAATAATAATAAAAGCAATGTGTTTTTGCTCAACTTGATTGCTATTCCAACAACTTAGAAAATTTAAAGAAATAATGTATGAGTGGAACTTGAATTCTTCTATACGGCTGGTAAACTTGGAAGGTCACAAAGACCATCAATAGTAAACTGCAGACAGTCATCAACAATTGCACAAGATAAAGATTTTTTGGCCAGACAAAATTACAAATAGTATAAACCTATCGTAAATACGCGAATAAAACAAAACTTTAAAAACGAAACTGGAAACCGAACAAACCGAAAACAGCATAATCGGTTGACCCTTTCCGAAGGAAAGAAAAACTACATCAAAAGAACAGTGGACGTTAACATTTAACATTTAAGTCAACGTTAACACATAAGTCTAACCTAAACATAAGAAATACAATATGAAATCACGAGTTAATGAAAATTAGTCCTTCCATTAGTGGCTGATTAAAACTATCAGTGGAAACTACCAAATATCCAAGCTCATCATATTTACCCTTAAACAAATTTGAACAAAATAAGTGATATGAACCGATGGATTTTTCGTACAAAAAAAAAAAAAATAAAACTTTTTAACATCTTTAACCTTTTTAATAACGTGAATATATAAAATTCACATATATAAAAACTTTTCTATTAGTATGTGTAGTATAAAGTTAAAGACAATTTAATTTAGAACAAAAACAACATGTGACGTTGATCACAATACAAATACAATAGCAGTTACAAACTTGTATAACTTCATAAGATAAGGGTTGTTGGAACAAGTGTTTCAGTCAAAACGTTGTTGTTTAAAAGAATCACGAGCTAAATGCGCGTGCGCTAGTCGTGACGAATCTGAAACACGTGAGTAAGACCACTGTAATCTCGACAACTCCCGCCCGATACGTGCGTGCTTCGGGGACTTGTACGTCTGTAATTCTTGAACAAATTAGGCAAAAACAACCAACTCTTTCTGATTCATGCTTTGTTATTTCTGTACTCCGATGTGAAAACGATGAATTGTACGTCGGGATATCTTCTTGGTCCGTATACTCTCTGGCTTAGCTCAAATACCCTACTGAGCTGTGCTTTCAGACGCTCGTCCAGTCTGCTACAGTTGGAACAATCTAAACACAGTTGTTGTGCAAGTTCTAGTCTAGTTACTGGCGTTCGATGTACTTGCGATGTCGCTGTAAGCCAAAAACTCTGCTTTCCTTTCCAAGTGGTTAGAGATGTTAAAATTAATCGGAAAAGATACAATTTTAGTGAGTTCAAAATGTTCATCTTGATCCATATTCGCAGAGTCAACATTTTCAGAAATACTAAACACCTTGAATTTTTACATGTTTAAGGATTCTTAGCAAATTCCCATAGGAAAAGTGTGCTATTGCAGTGACTCTTATGGTAAGGTCGGGAGTGGTCAATGAGCAACGAACATGGTCCCGAGAACACGGTTTGGGATGTCATTAAAAATTATATATATATATATATATATATATATATATATATATATATGTGTGTGTGTGTGTGTGTGTATTTCGCACTCTAATGGCCGTATTTTACGTCCGATTTGATCCAAATTTGGGACAAACGTTGGTTTTCTAAATCGCTCGGACGAGTTTGTTAGCAAAAAAAAACCCACGGAAGCACGTTTTTGAACATTTTTTTCGAATGTTCGTGCTAAAAAAAACTTTTTTGGTGTATTATCTAAAAAAAAATAAACATATGAGATTATTTTGCAAGTTTTCTTTTTTACACGATTTAATAGTGCGTCTGGTTGCCCTAAAATCGATCAAATCGTAAAATACCATAAAAGTACCCTGACGCAAACTTGCGAAGCGAGTTGTTCATAATCCGAGGCTACAAGGTCGAGGTGCAAACTTGCAAAGCTAGTTTTTTTGTCTGCAGTGGCTCACGCACTACGAAGTAATGCGTGAGCCAGTGCTAAAGGCTGAGGTGAGAAAATTTTACTAATATATTTCGTACACGCCGTCAGCTATTTAGTACTTCGTGGTAGACAAATTTCTCAATTAGTTCGTTGAAACCATAAAATATATAAACTTAATTTTGGAAATTCGTTCAATTCACGTCAGCGTTTCAGCTGCATGATCGAATTATTTTCAAAGTGTGTTAGTTGTAGTAGGCCTAATTCAACTTAAAAGCGATAAAATGTTGTTGTAGCCTACTTACAAGTAAATTGTGTAACCGAAAAAAGCTTGACTCATTCCTAACGGCAGAATTATTTATTTTATTTTTGTATGACGACAAAGTTATTTACCATAGTGTATATTTATACATGTGTTGTTTTACTCCAGACTCGAAAGTAATGCTTTATTGTCTGTGATAACTAGTGTGAATGAGTAGGTCTAGCCTCGCGCACAACGGATGTGACATTGCTTCTATGAAGTTCCGCGAAAACCTTGCAAGTGAAAGTCTCGTTGCACCTCTAACAATAATAATGCATAATATAAGCTGAGTCATATCCTATCAGCTGCTTATGTCTGCCAGTGCCATCGATTGTTAAATTATTCAAAGCATACAAGCACAGCCAAACAATATTAAATTTTAGTACTGTATATTTATTATTGAATTAAATGTTGTAGTAATATTATAGTGTTTATATATTTTACTGTTAGCTCTAGTCTGTTAACACCAGTCTTATTCCGGTTAGACATAAGTATGAGATATCTTTTACCTTTGGTGTAGTAATACATCACATACTCTAGTAGTATCCTATCCATATAACCAACAGTGACACACTTAGTGTTCTGATTTAAGTGAATAAAGAATGTACAGGTGTGGGAAAAGTATGAAAACTGCACAATATTTCGAAAATAAAGAACATATGAAGAGAAATGCGATTGTGGTACCTTCTCCGTTACACGTTTTTGTGCGATCAGTTTAAAAATTTGATCCGCCTTGTTGTAACTTGAGATCCAATGCCACCTTGTTGGGGGAGGGGGATGAAACTTTATTTAATATGTAGATAGTTATGAAAGTTATAATACAATACAACTTTATTGCTTTTAATTTCAAGGGCATTATCAAAAAATTGACCATTTTACAAAAATAACATATTTCTTATCTTTAGTTTTTTCCAACTATTCTTTTTTGGTGAATTTAGGATTCTTATATAATTATGTATAGTCTATACTATTACGAACATAAAACACAATTTCAGATATTGAAATAACACTGAATTATACAAAAAATAATAACATTAGTACATTTACATATTACATTTTAGTTAGTTATTTGAAGATTTTTTAATAAATTAATGTATTGCATTATGTTCAAAATGGATTTTATAAGTTTTAGGCTGTACATAACAAAAAGGTGGATATTTTTCATGGACTGTTCTGAGTCTGAAGTTAAAATTGTCTCCAGATTATACAAATGATGAACCATAAACCTGTAACTGTTTAAATATTTATACGTAAAAAGATTATAAACTTCACATTCCAACAGAAGGTGAGTTATGCTGTCAATTCCTGTTTTATAGATTTCACTCGGGTTAAAGCTATAATAATTGTCCTTGTGTAACATTGTCTGTTGTATTTTTTGCCAGCAAGTCGTAGTTGAGCAATCATTCTGTCTATGTGTAAAGGACAATTTTTTTCAAAATACGATTCACATGTTAAACCACTTATGTCGGTAGTAATAGTAATTACTGAATCTTGACTCAATATCTGAGCATATTAAATTGCCTTTGAATTGTTCTAGTAATTTTTTCTTGATTTAATTACATCACAATGGTATGCGATTTACCATGACTTAAAAATAAAGGTAGATTCAAAATGGGGGACCAAATTTTTAAACTCATAAAATATAAGTTACTGAGAAGGCACCACACTTGTATTTCTCTTTTAACACTTTTCGCCTATACCATGAATGTCAATGTAGTAAAATTTTATTGTTTAGAGTGATACCACCTGCTCCAGCCATCCAACCTGGGGATAACGTTTTTATGCCACTAAGGGGATAACCTATAAAGAAAATGTAGGCTACATTCTTATTTGTTTAACCTTTCTTTTTTAACGAATAAATTATAAAACAATCTTTGTCAATAAAGTAGGTGTACATAGATAGGAATATATAATATTTCATTATGCTAAAACAGTAATTCTTGTCCAATTGTTACCACTTATCAACTAAAACTCTTAGTATAAGAAACTCATAGCAAATATACTCTAGCTGGCTTTTTTGTGAGTATTTTAATAGCCAACATTTCTTCTGCTTACTGTTTTGGTTTATCTTAAACTGTTTAGCCAGTGTTGGGTGTAAACGCACTTAATCGTAGGTTGTTTCAGAAAACTTGTTTAATTCCCTTTAGTTGTTCGAGGCCATTTTGCATGATGAGATATGCCCCGTGTTATCTGTTCGACAAAAAGTAAAAGTTTTGTCAAAACTCGCGTATAAACTTTTGTCTTTTTAAGCATGTAGTATAAATTAAACTAATATTTATTGTGAAACATAATCAATACACTCCAACGGACGAGCAGTATAATTTTATAAAAATAGTTGGCCTGAATTCTTTAACATGTTACAAAATGCCTTCCATTTATTGGGCCAACCATTATGTAGTTAGTACAGTAAGCCTATAAACTAATTGCGTACATACCAAACATAAATAACTAGAACAACCATATCAAAAATATAATTGACCGAACTGAAATAAATGGCTTAGTTTTCAATACATTATTAAAACAACCAGTAGGTGTTGATGGAATACTTCTCAATCCCTACGCAAAACCTGTATGACATCATGTTTCTAACTTACATTACAGCAATAATGTCATGAAGATTCATTTGTACATTTCATGACTCAGTTGTATTCTAAAAATAGGTTTAAACTTTTATACGATTTCCGCCATTTCTTTTACTAAAAACACGACCACTACTTGATAAATAAATGATTTATTTTTTGTCTATCACTTAAAACTTCCCTTTGTTAATACTTCCTTTAAGGTTGACTTAAAATTAATGTGAAAAGTTTATAATTGTAAGGTATAATAGGCAGTGAATCTTGGAGGTATCAATAATTCTTCCGTTTTCTATACTTAAAAATAATACACGACGCATAGACAGTATGGATCAATTCCGTCATCAAGTGCATAAAAATCGCAGCAACCGCGATATTTCAAACGATTGAAATCACGTCCGAAGAAAAGTCTGCTTGAATGCGATCTAGACTAGCTACTAGATCCGGCTTGATTTCCCGCTGATTTTCTCAGCTGCATGCGAGTCTCAAGGTCAAACTCAAGAAGAATGGGCCGAGTTAAATTTTGCTATCTGTTTTCACGCTCATTTTCACTGAAAACAAGCAGTTGGATTCTTACGTATAATCTGCGCAAATAAAATGTATTTATAAACTTAAGTAATAATTCATTGATCTTTACATTTTTGTGTATAATTTTTAATAAACTTTAAATTGCTTAGATAGGTTGAATTTAGGCCTACCAACCGAACTTATTAGCCTACACCAAATTTAATGCTTGATAAATTTTTTTTTTTTTTTTCAAAATATTTCAAACTAGGCTTTTGCGATTTACTTGCACATATAAGTATTGCGCTCATTTCTTAGCTCAAACTTTCCCATCTTCCAAAATTATAATATAGTGCCACATGTAGGAGTTTTAACACCAGCTGGAAAACACTCAATTTCAAGCTGAGTGAAAAAAACTCGTGTGAACTCACCCAAGTATGTTCGTACAGCGTGTTAGGCAGCGGGAGCGGGAAGAATATTGCAAGCATTAAACCTATAAGCTTCAAAATGTGATGTACATAAAATGGGCTTGCATTAATCGTGTTATTTACCTGTAGCTTTTAGTCACTTGTAAACTGGAGTTGATCCGTATTTTCGAAATATCGTATTTCGTTTCTAAATACGTAGCAACAAATGTCCTAATAATACTAACAAGAAAACCTTTTGTTCCTACTTAAAACTAATACCATATTACAAATAATGGCAAAGTTTAAACTCAATGCCAGCTAAGGCCTTCGTGTGATGTATTTTAAGTGCAGTTCTGTGATTGAAATAGATTGTGACTAAGTTGTGACTTTAATGCATTTAATAAATAGTACATCCTGATGTCCTTGTTATCGACCATCGGCCTTTATTAAAACTGGAATATGATGCATGTTAGTGATTTCACGGTTTTATTGTGAAGCCTTATCTCCTTTGTTTGACTATAAATAAGTCCTTTGTGCGAAAGAAGAAAATGTAGACACTGACAAAGGAGTACATACAACGATTCAATGTATACGAAAATCGGTAATAGCCCAGTAAAATTAGATAAAAATTTTCCTGTTTTTATAAAAATTAAGTCACTAGTTTTTGACCTTTAAATCTTTATAATAATGTTTTGTAGTTCTAACTTGAGTTTCAAGTCGATATCCCAAAACTTGCTAAATGAATAAAACTACCTTTACTATTTCTCACACAATACTTGTTTATGGTTTTAGTTGAAAAAGGTTACCTTCCTAAAATTGCATATTTTTTTCCAAACACGTCACAATCGCCATTTTTATTTTTGGTTTTGTTATTTTTGATCTTTTGAACTTATTTAGATCTATTGACCGAAACTATCCATTTAAAACAAATAAACCTTTTGAGTATATTTCCTATTGCTACTTTTTTTTAACTTTACAAGGCTACGAAATAGCGTTATTTATGGAAAAATCATGTTTATATGAAAAATATTAAGACATGACAAAACACATGTTTATGTTCATTGCTATAGCAACCAATTGCATAAAATAACAGATAAAACAACTGATTCGGATAAACAGCTAGCAACACAATTTTAGGTTAGGCCTTGTTTACTTTATTTTATCTGCCTTAACCTCAACATACATTTATTTGTGTGTACATATATTTTCGTGAAAAGTATTTTTCGTCAGGGCATGCTGAATATATACTACCAGGGGAAACACATGCGTGCTTCGCAGGTCATCTTCCTTCAATGCTTTATACTTTATTATTACACCAAATTTTACTTTCTCTTTATTACATACAAAATCCTATTACTCACGAAAAACTCTACTGCGCATACGTCAAGGCCCACGTCACCACTATACCCACCACCC
>JAGFPH010000022.1:852026-907266 GCA_018207615.1 Philaenus spumarius
TCTCTAGTCTACTACGGATGCGTCAAGAGTTAAGTCACCGCTATTCCGACACTACTGAAGTGTCTCTGTCCTAATAAATCGTAATTTTCGTGAAAATGTCAAAGTGTACAATAATCTATTTGCATTTCTTTCGCAAATGAAAATGTAAGATTAATCTTACAGGCGTTAGAGGACCTATACATTATTGTACCAACACTGAACATCTTCAATCAATTGAGCTGTGTGTATTAAATGGAGATTTAGCTTTTATTATTTACAATCCTAAATTATTTTCTTTGGATTTTCTACTTTTCTCGTTAAACTCGAGACTACACGCTTTACGGATTGCGGGCAGCTTCGTTTCGCTCTCAGCTTGCATCCAGTCTCTGATGCAGAAGATGCCCCGAAGGCTGAACGTGGATTTTAACCGGGTACTGTGACGGTATTTTACTTTTTGATCTATATTGAAGGAACAAGACGAGCTATGATAGTGTAAAAAATCAAAATATGGCGAATAATCTCCTCTATTTATTAATACAAAATAAGGTTCATTCTCCTACAAAACAAATAAAAACAAGTTTACATAAGGTCTAAAATACGGCCGTTAGAGTGCGAAGATATACACTGTATACATAAAATATTTAATGACTCCTCAAAACCTTTTCTTGGGACAATGATCAGTGCTTATTGACCTCCGGTCCACCATAAGCGTCACTGCAGTAGCTCATCTTTCCTATGGAAATTCTCTGATAAATAGAATCCCTTTGAGTCCCAATTTGAAGATGTTATTTAATAATTTCAACACAAATTCAATCATTTTTCTGGACTTTTTTAAACTTTCAGATGTGGAAAACACAAGATTATTTAGAAACTTTAAAATATAACTATAGCATAACTTAAAAACTAAAGCAACAGATAATTCTTTAGTATGTCCTCGGTAGTCGGACATTTTTATAGCTCAAGCAATACTTACACAATTACCTGCTAACTTAATGAAATAAACAACTCATGTTATATTTCTATGTTTATTTCTAGCCTATTGTCCTTCAACTTACACTTCCGCAAATGCCAGCAATTTACGTTACGTCATAAATTATTTAGACAGTTGTGTTTTAAATTAATTGCCTCCCTTATAAAGACATAGTATTTAATTAAGGCCGTATAGCTTGCTCATTGAGTAATTTTCTGGTACTTCAAGATTTAATTAGTTAATTGTTTTAATTACATACATTATTATAAGTACTCGGACAATATAAAAGGCAACTAGAGAAATCTGAATTATTTTGAATCAATGTAATGCAACCACTTTTGTCTGGTTTTTAAATGTTGTTTCCAGTAGTATACTACTAAAGGAACTCTAATTTGAAATCAAATTAGGCATTCAAAACTCTTTTGTGTGATCAGCACATTGGGAGTTATAACAGTAATACTATGATTCTCCAACAGATTTTGTCACGAACTACATCCCCCCCCCCCATTCATTTCGCACTATTATGTTAGTGCCATAATAAAAATTGGATGAAATTTTTGCAGCAACCATTAAGTATATAGCCTGAAAGAAGATTTTAGTCTGGGCACATCGAGATTTTCTGACACTATCATAACCCTCCAATTTGTTTTGCACTATTATTAGATGTCCATTAAGTATTGCTGAATTTAAAAGAATTTAAAACACTGAATCGCCAACCACAAGTTCGGAAAATTTATTGATTATGTTGTTTTCTGTACTTGTATTTGGGGATTCAATTTTTAAAACACTATTTTGTTTGTGCCATAAAATGAGGATGAACTTGGTTCAACTAGGATATTGCATATAAGATGACTTTTAGTCAAGTGATGTGTGGTCAGCTCCTTAAGATCCATAACTATAGGTCTACCAATATCTTCCAGATTTCGAGACTGACAAAAAACTCAAATTTGTTTTGTATTTTAATGTTAATACCATAAAATGAGGATGAACTTGGTGCAACTATCATTAAGGAAATAGCCTGTAAGATGACTTTTAGTCAGGTGATGTGTGGTCAGCACTTCGAGATCAATAACTGTAGGTTTACCAATCTCTTCTAGGTTTCAACACTAACAGAACTCCAATTTGTTTTGCACTATTATGTTGGTGCCATAATATGCTGACATACTTTATGCAACTTTCATTAAGGATACATCCTTTAATATGACTTTAAGTCAGGCGATGTGTAGACAGCACATTGAAATTCATTAATGTAATAATGTATACAGTACTATCATTCTCTAACATATTTCGACTCTAGCATAGCCATCCAATTTGTTTCGAAACATTAGGTTAGCACAAAACTACTCAACATTTCATACATTCACAAAATTTACATAATATAGGCCCTAACGTTTTATTAGTTTCAATAAAAAATAATTCGACCACGCAGCTGAACCGTTGACGTGAATTGAGCAGATTTCCAAAATTAAGTTTATAGGCCTATGTTTTAGGGTTTCAACCAACAATTTGGGAAATAGGTCTACTCACGACGGTGTTAAATAGCTACCTGTGTGTATGAAATATATTAGTAGAATTTGTTTGCACCTAAGTCTCCAGCTTTGACTTACGCGCTCCTTCGTTACAGTAGCAGTGGAAAAACTCGCTTTGCGAGTTTGCACCTCGATCTTGTGGCCTTGGGTTATGAGCTTCGTTTCGCTAGCAGCTAGGTGTGGCTTTGAACCAGGTACTTTAAGATATTTTACGTTTTGCTCGATTTTTGCGTCGCGTAAAAAAACAAAATGTGCAGAATAACACCCTACATTTATATATATATTTATAAAAAACTCGTAAAAAAATTCATTTTCGCAGGAAAAATTTAAAAAATAGTTACTTCCGGTCAAAAAGGGTATTCCGGTTGTTGGATTTTTTGGCGAACGAACTCGTCCGAGCGTGTACGCAACCAACATGTGTACCAAATTTGGTCCAAATCGGACTTAAAAAGCGGCCGCTAGAGTGCGAACACATATATACATATATATTATATATGAATTTTAATGAGACCCCAAAACGTATTCTGGGAACCATGATTGGTGCTCATTTGCTACTCCCGACCTTAGGTCTTACCATAAGGGCCACTGCAATAGCTTATTTTTCCTATGGAAATTCGCTAAAAACAACAAAATGTTGTTTAGCTATTTTGTCATTCTTAAAATTATATTGACTTAAAATATCCTAAAAAACGAGTAATGTTTTAGCTTGTTCTAATTTTTTAATATTATTACCACTAATCTTTTAGTATGCCAGCAAAAGGCTTCCTGCCAATTTGGTGTGTGTAGACCCTACTGTATGAATGCCCAGAAAAACTGGGTAAAATCTTGACGTCGTAATTGTTGTCCTCCTTTTTCGATGAGCATAAATAACGTAAACATATTTTTCAGCGAATTTTCATAGGAAAGATGAGCTATTGCAGCAACTCCTATTTTTAAGGTATATGGTGGAAATGGTTAATGAGCACCGATCATGGTCCCGAGAACACGTTTTGGGGTGTCATTAAAAACTTGATATATATAAAAATGTATATATGTGTTCGCGCTCTAACGTCCGCATTTTCGATCCAAATTTGGTATACACGTTGACTTTCTAAGTGTATCCAACAAAAAAATACACTTTCTAAGTGTATCGAAAAAATATCCAACAACCGCTAGTACTTTTTTGAACGGAATTAAATTTATTTTTAAATTTTTCGTACTAAAATGAAACATTTTGGGGTTTTTATATACAAAAAATATAGGAGATTATTCTGCACATTTTTGTTCACGACCTTATAGCTCGACTGGTTCCCCCAAAATCGATCAAAACGTAAAATACGATAATAGTACTTTTGGTTCAAATCTATGATGATGGAGATTTTACCGTATGGCAGCTTCTACTAGGCCGACGGCCTGGATGCTGTGAGCGAAGGAAAGTCCAAAATTCTAGGCCGCAAGCACGAGGTGCAAACTCGCAAAGCGAATTTTTCTTCTGCGATTGGAACGTAGCAACGCAGGCTTGAGGCTGATGTCTAAACAAATTCTACTAATATATTTCGTACACTGCCTATATACAACGTCTTCGTGAGTAGACCAATTTCCAAAATAGTTGGTTGAAACCTTAAACACATGTCAACGGTTCAGCTGCTTAACCGAATTATTTTAAAACTGTTAACAAATTGTTAAATTTGTTTTGTTTTATATAACTGTTTTTGTTTTTTCAGCGCCGCCTACGATAAAAGTTAATCGAGTTGGGAATATCCAAGGTCTATTTTAGACGATAACTTATGTCTAAAAGCCAAAATAATGTTAGTGCTGGGTCATTTTAACCACTACCTATCCGTATAAGGGTTTAACTAACGAAGACGTGCTGCTAATAATTTCAATAGCCTTGTTATAATATAGTTGTTTATAATAACCAAGTAAAGCACTTTAAATAAGATTTAGAAGACGTTGAATACTTACTGACCGCGCGCAGAAGCAATTAGGCGATAACGTCGCAGCTGATGGCGGGAGCTGCACCTCATCAAGTGTCCATGTCATTAACTTTGCTTCCCAAATTGCTACTGTAGTATAACTTCATTCATAAACACACTGAATAGGGAACTTTGTTCATCGCTGTTAGTGGATTTACAATGTAGATAATGTATTAATAAACAAAATGCACTTGTTTTATCAAATTATCTAACATTATTAATTTTGAGTTAATTGCTAACTCACACAAATCTGCGAACAGAATTTCAACAATAAAACCTTTTTTATCTGTTCATGGTGGATTAAAAGCATTTTACAATTTTTGGTCTTTAGGTTGTCTATTTCTTTTCCCTTAATATTGTTAGTGTTGCTTCGGAGTTCTCTATGCCTATTGTTGAGTGTTTTCCTGAAATCCCCTAAATACATTCTAGGTTTTTGGTCATCTACTCCTTAATTTTTAATTATAGGGTACAATCGCCAGTAAATAGTTTCAAAACTACGCCTTCTGTGGGTTGGAAGTTCCAACTGTAGTAGACTGGAAAAAATATTGTAAAGGTACATGACCAAAAACAATAAAAATAACGAAATAAAATTAAACTATTCTAGCATCCTATAAGATTTCTTTAATCCCTTCGATGTAGTGGAAGACGTTACACAACTATATCTAATACTTCCTTTAGATACAAGTGCGATTCTATTATTAAACTAAGCAGTTACTCATCCTAGTCGACTTCCCAATTAATTCAAGACGGGTTCAAGTGCGAATTATATCTTAATTTATAGCTGGTGGGAGTAACTGATGAAGTTTACTTATTGCATTATGAAAGTTAACGTTTCCATGGCAACATCTGCCCGTCCGTCTATTCGCTCAAGGTCGTGGTGATTGACCGAAATGTTTTTTATAAAATCTGTTTATATTCTGCTTATATAATTATAGGCCTATCAATTAAATATAAAACTTTTGATACAAATAATGTACATAATGCATATAAATATACGCTTTAAATTTTAAAAATTTTTAGCGTAGTTTTACCAATCCGAATCATCCTACGTATTGAAGAGAAGAGCATTTACAAGGTCCTTTTGTTCCATATTTCAACTCTACATGATAAACTTTATTTCTTTATTTAGATGTCATTGGGGATTAAATTTATCCAACCTATTTATTACAAATTCCACTAAAATTTCTTAATTTTGTATTAAGTTTTTATCATTTTAAAACCAATTTGTATGTATACGGTGTGTTTATACTGAAGGTGAAAATATGTAATTTGTTTATTTATTATGGTTTAATGTTGATTAAACTTTATTAATGTTAAAAACAATTCCATCAGTTATCACCAAGCTAAAAAATTAAACTGGGTCGTCATAAAAAAGTTGTATAAAACAACTTGTCATTTGGGGTTTTTACTTTGGTTAAACAGTTTAAGGTAAATTAAAACATTAAGTGCAAGAACAGATGGCAATGCAGTGATTGTTTTATTTTACAATAACTTTCGACTAGCAGTAATAATTTTACTCTGAGGAACTTTATAACAATTGCCTACTAGGTAATCCCGTTCGTCAAAGATTTTACCATTCGTTTTGAGTGAATTTTTAAACATAACCTTAAGGGTTAGCATCTGCAACACCACTCGAATAAATTCATCGAAGTCAGTGAATGGAGTCAGTCTTGAGAAATATAATACTGTATTGATAATCCACTTGAGCGCGACTAGATTATCGCTTGTTAAGGTAAGCCGTTCGATTTGTCGATGTTGGATTACATTAAATATTTTCACAGTTAAACCAGTCATAACTGTTTAGGCTCTTAATTTCTCATAAATTAAAAGTGAATAATTTATCAACACGAAGAGTAAACGAACATGCCACTCATTTTGCATATCATTTATTTCCTTAAATAATACATAAATTACAAATATATTTAACAACTTAGGAACAAAAACTTCCCACATGGGCCAATGCCCATTCGTTTTCTATTTTCTTACAACTTTGAAAAAATTATTATAATAGCAGTTTGTCATCATCGATCCAACCTTCTTTTCCTACAGCTGGGCAGTCATATTTGAAACAATTTTAGTTCATGTACGCAAAGATAGTTCATTTTAACCAAAACCAACACATTTCCAATTAATTGGTACGTTACCGTTTAATCAAAACAATTAACAACCCTAGTATCACTGTATCTCAAAAGCTTCTTCATTGTAAACGATAAATGTATTATCAAGAACCACATGAAATAGAGTGTACTGAAAATCAATTTCCATGAATCGTGAGATCGTTGGCCCGATAAGACCTTTGTGTAACACGCATTATTGTGCAGCTTGGTTGTGCTTACTCACCGTACAATAAATTTACTTTAGCTTAGATCGCATCTTGCTACTTGTTGTTACTGGACCGATCTTGGTGACGAGGTTCTATGACTATCCATAACTAAGTCCCTTATCTGAGTCTACCCTCCTACTCGATCGTGTGTATAAAGTTCAAAGAGCTTGTATATACTGCGTATAGTAAATATATTTACACATTTGTTTTCACTCTTAGCTAAATTATAATTGTTTGTACATTTTGCACTATACTAGAGGGCTCCGCTCCCAGCTCGCTTCGCTCACCAACCCCCGCGGCGAAGCAAATGCAAACAGATAATTATATACAATAATATTTTCGTGGGAATGACGATAGACATAGATTTTTTCGGTATAACTATATGACTATTTGTCATTTTTAGGTGTCTTACTGCAGTTTTAGGTATTCACCCATCATCAGGAATAATAAAAACACAATTAGACATATACACATAAAACATACACAAAACACATTTCACTCCATGCGGAGGTCGTAACAAGTAAAATTATTCGGAAGTGTATTATTCTGACAACGTGCACGTTATATTGTTGAGACGATACTAGTTTGATGAGGGACCTAAATTTTACCTTGATGTTATTTTTCCCATTTCGTTCTTTAGCGTGTAATTTAATATATTTCCAAATTCACATGATATGTACTTAGTTTTTTTGTTCATTCGTTAACTTTCGGGTCTTTTGTTTGTGTGTATTTTTATTAGTTTGTCAACGATTGAGTTTTTATAACCGGTAGCGACGGCGATGTGTTTGATTATATTTTTTTTTAACGAGAAGGGAAATTCCCTACGCACAGAGTTTGGGATTCCCCTCGACACGCCAGAAGGCTCTACATACCCACTAAAACCCACCTCACCTCTTGCCCGTTTAATGATCATAGTTCAAGACTACCCAGAGGCACACCTTTCGGCATAACTTCTCTGGGAAACACGGACCCTTATACAGTTATCTTAACTGCTCTTCCTTGATTTTTTAGTACTTCTATAAAATATGCTTCAATGTACTTCCATTTGTATACGTCTTCCATCATTTGCAACACCATATTGACCGGTGTAATGATCACCCCTATCTGTTCTTGGAGTCTTTTTTTCTGTACATCCCTAGCCTTGCAGTCAAACAGCGTGTGACAAACACCATCTCTATCGGACCCGCAGCTTATACAGGTACTGACTTCTGCTCTGTGTAACCTCTTTAGATAGTACCTAAAACACCCATGACCCGTAAAGGCCTGCGATAAGTAGAAACTCATCTCTCCATGTCCTCTACCAAGCCAACTCTCTAGATCATTCACTATCGTGTGAGTCCACCTACCAGACTGTTCTTCATCCCAACGAACCTTCCATTTTTGTATAAGCCTTGCTCTAGCTTCTCTCTTTACCCGGGCTGTAACTTTATCCTCATCTTCTGACCTCAAGTAGTCCCTAAGTCCAAAGTACATATCCCTCCTTTCTTGTGCTAAGAGGTCAATAGGCGGTGTTCCTGCAAGGACTAAGACTGCGCTTTCCGACAAGGTGGTGTAAGCTGCCACTATCCTCAACGCAATGGTCCTCTGGACAGATATCAGTCTTCTTTTATGGCTCTCCTTTTCCAGGTCTTCCGCCCAAATAGGCGCTGCATACAGCATTTAGCCTGCTTGACGCTTGCCAATAGCCTTCTTTTCTTCTCTTTAGGGCCTAATATATTTGGCATAAATCTTGCTAGCCTTCCTTTAGTGTCGTCTTTTCAATGTGCGGCCCGAAGGAAAGATTCCAATACAGTTCCACGCCCTGGTATGTTAACTGTTTCTTCCACGGGATGAGTGCTCCATCTATTTTAAGTATTGGCTGCCTATACGCTCTTCTTTTTGTTATCAATACAGCTTCAGTCTTGTTTACCACCATCTACAAGTTTTTACCTTCGAGTCACCATCTGACTCTTGTGATAACACTATCCATTTTTGCCTCTAGAAGATCTTCGTTTTCTGCCTCTACTGCCAGGTTGACATCGTCAGCAAAACACACTATCTTTACCCCTTCCGGTAATGTAATTTCTAACAGGGAGTCGTACGTCACGTTCAAGAGAAATGGCCCCAGGCAAGATCCCTGAGGTATCCCGCATGTCATCGTTTCTCTGATGGTCCAGCCATCTCCTTCAAAAATAATTGTCCTTTCACTTAAATAACTAGCTACCATATTATTTAAAAAGCTTGGCACCCTTTTTCTTTCGAGAGCCATGTGAATGTCCGTCCACTTAAGGGGAATTGAAAGCATTCCTCACGTCAATTGCAATAAGTATATTAACTTCTTGGTTATATTCTTCTTGTTGCATTGGCAAAGTTAAGAGGTGGTGTATGAAGCTGTTATAGGCTGCCATTTTTTCTGAATGAGGATGATGGGAATTTGCATGTATTGTCTGGTCGGTGGATGTAGGTTTTCTATATATGACAAAAATGATAGTTTTTCTAGGTAGTTCAATGTGTTTACTGTTTCCAGTTCCAATGTGAATGTCAAATTAGGGTGTATGTCATTTATGTAGTCTTTGAGGAGTTGCAATTGTCTAGCAGTTCCGTTGAATAAAATGATGTCATCCACGTACCTGTGGTAAAATGTTATTATATTTCTATACTGATGGTTTAACTTAGAAAATATGTGTTTGATTTCGATATAATTGAGAAAGGTTTTAGACAAGATACTCGACAGGGGGGGGGGAGGCGCATAGCTAAGCCTTCGTTTTGTGGGAAGTATTCGTTGTTGATGCTGAAATAATTTTGGCGTAAAACTCTGTTAAGAAGGTAGATTCGTCTGTGGAATTTTGGGTCAGGTTAGATTTTGTTTAAGTTTTTCTCTTATAATGTCAAGGGTTTGTTCTATGGGGATGTTAGTTTATAGATTTACAATATCGAATGTAGCCAATTTGTGGCTAGGTTCGAGTTTTTTCAATTTTATTTTGTGAATGAGGTCCAAACTGTTTATTAGGCTGTGGTTTGTCTCAAATACGAAATGTTTTCTTAAGGTCATGTCGAGTTTTTTTTTTTTTGAAGTGTTAGATCCGGGTACAGAATTAAAATTGACTAATGGTCTGATGAGTAGGTTAGGTTTGTGAATTTTAAGCAGTTCTCTCGAGGGGCGTGGGGTTGATGGTTTTTGAATACCTCATTACTTAAAATTGGTTTATATATTTTTAGGCTTTCCTCCAATTTTATTTTTCTGACAACTGGCAAAAACTAAATATGTTAAAACAACTACACAATGTCTCAATGCCAGACTTATTTATTTCACAAAAATTAAACATTTTCATGAGTTACATTTATTGAAATCGTAATGTATTTATTACAATTATATACAATGTAGTGCAGTAATAGTATTTTGGATTAGTAGCTTCGCTGACCGCTAAAACAAAAGGATTACTACTTGATATATTAATTATATTTTAAAATGTGCACGCTACAAAGTATTAATTAAAATTCAATAGGTATTCTTAAAGAGAGATATTAAAGACTTCAGAGACAAGTATTCTGCCGACCTCCCCATTGTTTGTCCGATGAAACCGTCTGTCTGCAGGGAGGGATGTACAAGTTGCAATTTGTTGAGAGAAGCAACACGAGTCGTGTACACAACATAATGCACAATAGAGAACTTGTCCTCGAGCTGGAATTTACGACTTTGGTCGTCCTACACAGGCGCCCATCCGCGACAAACCATTCATATGTCATTCAATACCTCAAGTCATCCTGGGGCGGCGCAGTTCGAGTCCTGCGGCAAATATATGATTATCAAAACCTCTTTGCAAACGTCTGTTATTATATCTTAAATCTATAAATTATTATTTATTTTGAACTTGGTGATTTGTAGAAATTTTTATTTTTATTTCAGCGTTTGAATTTCTGTATTAAAAAAAAACGTAGTTTAGCTAAGATAGTAGACATCTTGAATGTTGTTTTCAATGTTTTAAGTGAAGTCGTATGAAGAATACTTTTACAATGAACGAAGAAAGTAGGCTGTCATAAAGAATAACCTACTGTTAAACAAAGAATGGAACCCATATATATAATTGTCCGCTACAAGGGGGGAAATAATGCGATCGTGTAGCTGAACCACTGACGTGACTTGAGGGAATTTCCAAGAAAATGTTATATGTTTTAGAGTTTCAACCAAATATTTGGGAAATTGGTCTATTCACGAAGACGCTAAATAGCTGCCTGAGTGTACTAAATATATTAGTAGAATTTGTTTGCACTTCAGCTTCCAGTCCCTCATCAGGTTTGAGAGTTTGCGACTTCAGATTATAAAGTACTTAGCTTGCACAGGCCCGGTCTGGGTCGGGTGGCTGCCTACCTGGTGATCGCCAAGGGCCCCTACGCAAAGAGAAGTACATTTATCAAAATCAAAACCACTCCTTTTATCAAGATTCAGGTAAACACATAAAAAATGACAAAAATACAAAAATTCGTCCACAAATATATATTTTCAGACACTGAAGCTTATAATTTGCCAAATACTTCATCTTGGCATCTTCAGTCTGTTGTAGAAGGGAATTTCTGATTTTAGGTAAATTATCTTCAAGATAGGTAGACCTAACTTTATCCCAATTTCCCTCTCTCTTTTACTACTATTGGAAACAATACTCATTAGGTCATCCTTGTTTTAGGATGGGTAATAAATACATTTTTGATTACTCACGAATCGGTCAATTTTTATTTTGAAAATAAAGTGCATCACAAGATACAACCTACATTAATCAAAACAATGAGGAAGAAGAAAAAGGATTTTTTACGTTTTATTAAGGCAATAAGATACACATGTAGGTTTTCTTAGTCGCTCGGACGAGTTTGTTAGCCAAAATATTCAACAACCGGAAGCACATTTTTTGACCTGCAATAACGAACTTGAATGGACGTTTTTTAGGGTTTTATCTAAAGAAATAAATACAGGAGATTATTCTGCACATTTTGTTTTGTTTTTTTACTCTATCTTATAACTCGTCTGGTCCTCCCAAACTCGATCAAAACGTAAAATATCGTAACAGTATCTGGTTTAACCGATTTTACCGTTAGGGTCCTTCTGATCCGGGATGCAAACTTGCTTGTCCGCTACGACAGAAGCAAAGCAGTCCATAATCTGAGGCCGCAAGGACGAGGTGCAAACCAAAGCGAGTTTTTTTGCTGCGAGCGGAACGAATCAGCGAGTGGTCCGGGTCTGGAGGCTAATGTGCAAACAAATTCTACTAATATATTTCTTACACACAGGCAGCTATTTTTAGCGTCTTCGTGAGTGGACCAATTTTCTAAATAGTTGATTGAAACTGTAAAACAGATAAACTTAATTTTAGAAATTCCCTCAACTCACAATAGTTTTGCTGCGTGATCGAATTATTAGCGAATTTCCATAGGAAAAATGAGCTATTGCAGTTTCCCTTATGGTAAGACCCAAGGTCGGGAGTAGCAAATGAACACCGATCCTGGCCCCCAGAACACGTTTTGGGGTGTCATTAAAAATCATATATTTATATGTATATATGTGTTCGCACTCTAGCGGCCGCATTTTAAGTCCGATTTGGTTCAAATTTGGTACACATGTTGGTTGTCTACGTCGCTCGGACGAGTTCGCTAGTAAAAAAAATCCAACAATCGGAAGCACGTTTTTTGACCGGAAGTAACTATTTTTTTAGATTTTTCCTACGAGAATGAATTTGTTTTTGAGTTTTTTCTACAAATATAAATGTAGGATGTATTCTGCACGTTTTTTTACGCGACCTTATAGCTCGCTTGGTTTCCACAAAATCGATCAAAACGTAAAATACCATAGAAGTACCCGGTTCAAAGCCTTGTGGTAGATTCAACCTTTGGATTGGCGCGCGAAGCACGCAATTCTTTATTTATTGAAGATACTCCAAATATGGTGGTTGGCGTGCGAAGCTCGCAATGTTTTGTGTGTTGAAGATAATCTCAATATTCGGAATTTCGTGCGAAGCACGCAATGCATTGTGTATTGAAGAAACTCCCAATATGCGGAATGACGCGCGAACCATTTTGCAGCTATTCAGCACCGTCGTGAATGGACCTATTTCCCAAAAACATAGGAAACCCTAAAACATAGGCCTATAAACTTAATTTTGGAAATTTGCTCAACTTACGTCAGCGGTTCAGCTGTGTGGTCGAATTATTTTTATATATAATGAAAACCTTTGTAAGATTTTAATCAAATAATATTTTTAAGGTTTAATTTTCTTTCTCCAAAACAAGTACATTACTCAATACTGTACATTCCTGAAGCGATTGATTAGGCCCCGAAGAGTTCAGTCTATCAGTCTAACGACCCATTCTATGCTAATCTTTGTCATCAACAATCCTGCCCTCCCTGATACCTCTTCCTCTTGTCCCACTTTCCGGTATCTTCGTTACACTTTTAATTTCTGGTATGCAGCACACTTGCGTATTATAAAATCACTTCATATCAGTTCTGAATATCTGTTAAACTGTTTTCTACAAATTTTATTAATTTATTTTACAAATTAGAAAACACAATTTATGGGTGAAAATTAAAAGGAAATCTAATTATTCTAAGGTTCACTTCCTTAAATTTTGTTAGAGACAAAGTCAAATAGTTTCATATATATAAAAATATTGAGCTAGCTGGTGGAACATAATACATAATTTAAAGTAAATTATAATACAACAAATTTACCAAATCATTTTATAATCTCTATCTCTTTTATAATGTTTACTATGGAAAATAAAGAGATTAAATTAATAAATAACTGTAATACTGTTGGTAACAAGTAAATAAAAGAGGTTTAACATTCAGCACAATAATTATAGTACAAGGAAACCGATATGTATATTTTTGTTTAAAAATAAAACGATTCTTACAAATTCCTGAATATTGTGTAAGAGTTACTTATTTTACACCATAAAACCCGGATGCAACTGCTAGAATATTATATCTAGATGGCAAGTACCAAGAGCATAATTAAATATTTTTAAATGTAAAAATCCGCATTTTTCTATATACAATCTTGGGATAATAGTTGCAATATTACTCGAATAACAACTCATCACATTATAAAAACCTGAGTCTATAATTATACGTCTATAAAAATGTGACGTATAATTTATAAACGCCTGAAACTGTTTGTAAAGATTCGCAGGCGGAGCGGCGTAGCGTGACTGCTAATTGTTTTACTAGGATGTGTGTTATTGCTTGTCTAATTGTGCCTTTACAGCGTAATAGTGCGCCTGCGCAATGGGTAATCATATGATCACGGGTAAGGTGTCGGTATTTACCGTGACCTAGGTTCGAGTCACGGCTACGCCAAGGTTAATGTCACTTCAGTGGATTCATATCAATGCACGATATTATTGCAATAGCTTTGTCATTTGTTACAGCGCAACGATCAGATGAAGAGAAGAAATGTTATTTATTTCTTTATTTACAATAAAGTATATTTCTACACACACTTCGAAAACCATCTCTGCATATGAATACTTGTCTGTATATAATAAAACCCTTCGATACATTCACACACTCAATTGGGCGGTTAAAATTAAAATGTAAGCGAGTCTATACACACAATACAAAAGGAAGAGTTCATTAATACTAAGTATTAAAATACCACTTTGTATCTAATATTTAATGTCAGAGCGCAATCTTCTTTGATTTATTGTGGGATTTTCTTTTCTTAAAACTGAGTATGTTTTGTCAGTAGCCCATAAGTTCGTAATCCTAACTGCAGTTATGGCCGTAAGCTTTGTTTTAGTTAAAAAAAAGGATGATTAGTATATAAGATTTTTAAATTGATTTATTTATTCACTTTTATATACTCTATTACAAATTCCGGAACAACAACATATCGTTCACCAAATATAAATAGGAAAAAGTAACAGAATAAAAAATGTAGTATGTGCCATAAATAATAATTAAGGTCCCTTGGATTTTTCCTGTTTAAGACTTTCATCTATGAACTAATCAAAATCAAGATACTGCCTTAACTCAAAACAAAGTAATTACAAAAAAATTTATGCAAGACTCGTACTTTCAAAACATGTCCACACAGATTTCATTTTTGCTGACGAGACATAATTTCGTTACGTAAAAAACTGACGCATGTATCCTTTTTTACTTTAGAGTCAACTTAGTTGTAAAACGTGGAACTTTAAATGTATGAAAATGTTGATGAAAATTATATTAAGGTTGGGGAATGAACAATGAACTGAAATTTCTAACTTTGTATGTATTACTCATAATATTTGGTTTTCGATGGTTCAGAATAAAAAATATTGTTAATATAAATATGTTTTAAAAGAAAATTTTGAAAATTCTTAAATGTTTCAAGTTCAGTTTAACAAAATCACCAAAAAGAAATACTTCAAATGGCGACCATTTAAAATGTTTAAAGCCATTAATTTTACAAAGAATACAAGATGCAATTCATATTGTTTTTTTCTGCAACACAAAAGATACCTGAGATATCGACAAAAATATGTTTTTTTTTCTTTTTGTAATTGTTATTTATAAGTTGTTTTTTTAAATGCTGTATCATAAACCATTTTCCATAAAAAGCACTATACAATAGATTTAGCCTTCACTTTTAGGTATTGTAAACAAATACCTAGAAAAATAATCATTTTATTGTTTTGTCCAGAATTACTAACGATTTGAGCTATAGCGAAAATTAAAACCAAATGTATCTTGTAAATTTATTTGTGTAATTTGGTTTATATGGTCGCCATTTTGAAAATATATTTTTAAAGTGTTTTGTACTTTATTTTTAGTGCCCTTGTAACAACAAAAATAATGTGAACATAAAAGTTGAATTTAATACCTCAATTAAAAAATGCAGATGTACTGGAAATTACTTATTTAGGATCCATGTTTGTATGATTTTTTTTGTATTTATTTTTACATGGAATTTTACCTCCTGAAGAATCTGCATAACTTTGTTAATCACCTTGTCTGTGACTAAAATGGTATCTAGTACACACATAAAACTCTGCATTTTCATAGTTACTATGTTTATTTGCATGCAGTTACACTAAAATTTTGTCGAATAGTTTTGTTTATTGCATCATTGAACATACCGCATCACTAATTTTTAAATTGCTCGTCTTGTTTCATCCGCTGTAGACGTAATAAAAACCAACACAATTATCCACAATAAAATCAACCTTTTTACTTTACAATTCGTACGCGCAATAAACATTCGCAGAGAAGGTAATTGATTTGTTTTAGCACTGCCGTGGTCAGGTTATGCAGGTTTTGCACGTCCGTACACTCGGGGATACATTTATTAGCGGTCGTATTCATAGTGTGCGATACGGTAATAGAATGCGTGCGTGGGCGTCAATCGAAGGGAAAAGATACAAGGCGAAAATAAGAAAAAGACTGTTTTAACAATGACATGGCCACACAAGCGCGGAACGAAGATTGGGATCCAAGAAGCATCAGAAACAGGAGACTATAAAACAAGAGTCTAGTCCGCTATCTTCATCTTTGTTTTCGCATTGTTTTACTTGTAAGACCATCCTTGTTATTCGAGCGTGTTCTGGATATATTTTCCAATAATATGCACGAGTTATTATAGAGCAGTCTGCACGCAGTAAAGTTGCAGAATCGAAGGCAATAAAGGTTGTCAAAATGAGTTAACAAGTTTAGCTAATTTGTGTTGACAGCGTTAACTTTGCCATGCACGTTATTAGCGAATTTCCATAGGAAAGATAAGCTACTGCAGTGAGACCTAAGGTCGGGAGTAATAAATGAGCACCAATCATAGTCCCCAGTACACGGTTTGTGGTGACATTAAACATTTTATATATGTATATATGTCTTCGCACATTTCAAGTTCGATTTGGTCCAAATTTGGTACGCACGTTGGTTGCCTAAGTAGCTCAAACCAGTTCGTTGGCTAAAAATCCAACAACCGGAAGCTCATTTTTTAACAGGAAGTAAGTAACAATTTTTTAGATTTTCGTACTATAATGCAAATTTTTAGGGTTTTATCTAAAAAATTAATGTATGATATTATTCTACATATTCGTTTTTCTACACGACCTTATAAATCGATCAAAACCTAAAATACCATAAAAGTACCCAGTTCAAAGTGCCCAGTGGGGGGTGTAAAGCGAGTTTTTCCGTTGCGAGTGGAACAAGCAGCGCTTGAGTCAAAGATGAAGGCTTAGGTGCATTAAATTCGACTAATATATTTCGTAAACGGAGGCAGCTATTGAGCACCTTCGTGAGTAGACCAATTTTCCACATTGTTGGTTGAAACCCTGAAACAAATTTAATTTTGGAAATTCGCTAAACATAAGTAAGCGGTTCAGCTGCGTGATCGAATTATTATTGAAGTAACTTTTGTAATATGAGCTTTCAAATTGAATTCAGTGCATAAAAGATCAAAATGACCTAATATCGGTAGAAATAAACACAAGATATGCAACGTATGAACACATCCTAATACTTCGGAAATAAAAAAATACGTGGTACCATCTCAGTCGCAAAACTTTATTTATGTTGGTCAACCATTTTGAAAGTGATATTAATACAATGGTCATGCTATACATGATTTGAATGCGTAATTTCAGATAAAAATTTATGTTAACAAATGAAAACTGTAACTTAAACTGTTTCGTAGATATTTACCACAACAATTGTTTATCATGGGTAACTGTATCTAGCCTTCAAGAATAGACCAAAGCAACCTTAAACATCATAAAAAGATGCTAGTAAATACTAGTAAATCCTCAGAGTTACAAAGCATTCATCAGGTAGTCGAGCTAATTGATCGTGACACACATACACACAAACAGTGAATTGTCACCAATATTAAGGCTAAGTAAGTATATATATTCATAAGGAATTGTCATTGTCGTGTTATATATATATATATATTTGCTGTGCTATTAAATCAACTTCCAAGGTACCACTTTCCAATATTGTTTATTATAATTTATTTATAACCTTCTGATATAACTCTTTCAAGTACGTTGCATATTATAATAAAATAGTTCTCACAACTCATATTTCGTTGGCGTTATACATGATGCTATAACCTACGTACGAAATGGCATAACGACCTTGAAATAGATTTGTTCCATGAATAACAACAATAAAGTATAAAACTGCAAACAGTGAACCGCCTCTCTCGTTGTCATGGATACGAAGGTCTTCACGTTCTCTGCGATATTACTGTACACAATATAAATATTTAAATATAACAACATGTAAATAGTTTGATATCTTCAAACTTCAAATTTGGAAATTACTTTGTGTATAATTAGAAATCAAATATTACGAATTATATTAATACAGGTTGAGTGACCGATGTAAACTGTTGCGTAGATTTTGATGTAACTATTATTGCAGTCGTTAGCATGGTAGCTTACCTTTAATTTATATCACTCCAAGTGTAAAATTAAAATCCAACTGAATGCTGACAGTATAAGCCTCTAGAGGACAGAGAAGACAATTTTATAAAGTATCTCAGTTCAAAACTAAACAAATATTTGTCGCGAACACCATAAAATCGTTACTCCTAAAGCGGAAAATTACCATTACTTGGACTAAGGATTCAAATTGAAAAACCAACGTGTATGAGAGACGTAAAAAATACTTTATATCCTAGCATGCGACGTTTGTCAACGTAAATTACAATTGAAAAACCAACGTGTATGAGAGACGTAAAAAATACTTTATATCCTAGCATGCGACGTTTGTCAACGTAAATTACAATTGAAAAACCAAAGTATATGAGAGACGTAAAAAATACTTTATATCCTAGCATTCGACGTTTGTCAACGTAAATTACAATTGAAAACCCGACGTTTAAAAAAAACGTAACATTAAAAAAGTGTTACTACCTAAAGCAAATTTTAACTACAGATAAACAGAAACTTTCGGATACCTTCTAATCTGAAAGACTCCCATTTGAAATACCTCCTATCTATATATATAAAAGCGCGCTCATTCATCACGATTTCTCAAAAACTACCAAACGAATTGGAATGAAATTTGGTATGTAGCTTCCTCTAGGACCATAGGTGTTCACTAAGAAAGAAAGGGTTTGAAAAAATTCGAAATTTTAGGGGGGATTTGGGGGGGTCGAAGTTATTAAATCAATATTTCTTCAAAACTACCGAACGGATTGGAATGAAATTTGGTATGTAGCTTCCTCTAGGGCCATAAGTGTTCACTAAAAAAGGGTTTTAAAAAATTGGACATTTTAGGGGGGTTTGGGGGGTAAAATAACTAAATCACGATTTCTCCAAAATTACCGAACAGATTGGAATGAAATTTGGTATGTATAGCTTCCTCTAGGGCCATAGGCGCTCGCTAAGAAAGGGTTTCAAAAATTTCAACTACCAACCACCACGGGCAACGCCGTACGGGTCAGCTAGTATAGTACTTTATAAATTGAGAGGATTTCAATTTGTACTTTTGACGTATTAACAGCTCGCAATTAGCTGGATGTTTATCCGGCCTCGGGTCTTCTGTATACTCGATGCAGTCGAACGCGATCAATCGATCTAAATGTTTGTTTGTTTTTAAAACCATTCGATTGCCGGCTAAAACATTAATTTCTCAAATTAAAATAGCCCTCGGTTTATTGAACAACTGACAAAGTATATTTCTTTTGGAGTGCAATTCTATTTGGAATTCGATTAAATACGAAAATAAATATCGTTTGCCAACGTTCGCAAGGTCTACGTACAAAATTAGAAGTGTTCGTATTTATTTTTAGAATTTTGCAATTTTTGTAAGTTTTATTTTTGAATCTTAGTTTTTTAAGTATTAGTTATTTTTCGGTGTTGTTGTTACATTTTTGGGGTCAGGCTCGTAGCCAGGGGTGGGCTTACATGGCTGCAGCCCACCCCGAAATTTCCTGATACAACAATTTTTTTAATTAGGACTATTAAATTTAGATATAGAGTACAAATAACTTACAGTGTAGTGTAATTTTGTAATATATGACGGTATTTACAAAAGTGTAGCACCCCGATGTGGTTTACTATCATTCGAAATCAGCCCACCCCAAACAAAAATCCTAGCTAGTTTGGGGTTAAGCTTGATTAACACATGCATTTATACGCATAGATAAAGTGATTAGTACAGCCTCATTATCACTTTGACCAAATTCTGTACATATTTATTGATTACGGCTAAATAAATAACTTCTAAGTGAGTGCTCACTTAATGGAATCCAGAGTCAACTAAAATTTTCAAGTTTTTCTGAACACTGACACCAAAAATGACTAAAATGTTAATTTACAACCATCCTTACTTTAAAATAGAAATGCTTAGAAAAGTTAAATGTTTCTATTTCACGTATTTGTTTTCCAAAGAACGAATCAATCTTAACAAAAGGCTATTCGTATTCTGTTACCCACTAGCTGGTGGATAACGGATGTATTTCCGTCACAAATACAAAAGCTATTAGACCGATACAAAGCAACTCGTTCCATCTTGATAAGCTAAACGAAATGTGCCGCATTTATAATAAGCAAACATCATCATTAAACAATATAAAAGGACAACCACTACGGAATGTTGCATCTGTTAGGCCGTGGTCCGAAATGTCTTATTTAAATTTCAAATTCTTTCTTGGCCCGAGACAGAACTTTGTCCCGATAGAAACAAACAACACAGTAACTTTGCTTTACCACTTACAAAATGTTACATCGAACTTGTACTTTTCCCCTCAAATTTGAAATGATAAGCGTTTAAAATTATTTGCCTTCAGGTCTTTGAAGCTATATAAAATTATGTAAGTAATTCTGATACTGGTGTTCGGTTATTTATTATTAATAATAAAGGTTTTCATTCTAAATATATATTGTTTTTCTTATAGCTTCATTTCAGGAAAATACAAAGAAAATTATGAATTTTTGTATTTAAAACTCATTTCTATTATTCAAACTTGTATGCAACATCAATTTTCTTTTTACAAAATAAGTTCGATGTATGATTAACTTCCATAAATGATTTGTTGAGATCACGTACTCCATTAACTCAAAACAGTTTTAAACGAATCCTAGCAAGGAGCATTATGAATGATTTTAAACTAGAATTTTGCCTAAAATAATAATAATATGTCTTTATTTAACATGATATACAAAATGTTTTAATATATAAAACAATCATAGCTCCTGATAATACTCTTGGTCCAAAGACCGTTAAAAAAGACTCATAGGAAAAGTAAAGAAAAAATGAAAACATATTGACCGATTAAGTTATTTACAGTCCTCTCATTTCAGCTAAAAACTACTCTTAATATACAGTAGGAAGAAAGAAAACAATAAATAATAATACTAGAAATTAATAACTTAAAAATTCAACTCTTTGGTTACCGCAAACTATATGCCCAGGCTTTGCTGCAAAATTAACTTACTTAAAAGTCCAACGCCTTCCATTAAAGTGATTTTATAATTCATGTAGCCTACGGATAACACATTCTTTCCGAAATGTTGACTTCTAAACTCCTTGAGTATGGAAAACCACAGATAAATGAAACTATCTAGTTATTCTTTTATCTGTGGGAAGACACAGCAAGGAAATGTCGGATGTCTTCCTCTTCATCGACATTCACAAGGCACAGAGTTTAGATGTAGCAGAATAAGAATTCTTATTAAAATGTAATCATTACGTCCTGGCTTTTATGAACCAAATAATTAAATCAAATTTCGCTTTTTAAATAATCTGCATAATTGTTCAACTGCTTATATATTAATGAACTCTTGTTCAACAATAACTCGTAATTTGATGTAATTGTAGTTTACATTTTGTCTATAACTTCTTCAATTAAAAAATTAGAAAACATAATTATGTGGAATGTTAACTCGCATAAAACTTGCCACTCTTCATACAAGTACACCTTTTAGCTAATACCTGCTTTAGTAGGAGATTTAGTTATCGAGTTGAGGGTAGCTTCATTTGATGTACAATTTATATACGGCAAATGCAATTTAATTGTGTACACAAAAATTGGATATATTTCAGTTTCCAGAAACAAAGTGTAATTAGGAGCATTAGCAGGCAATTTAAACATGTCCCTTATATACAAGCGCTGTATCACTTCCACTGATACATAGCCTAGAATTAATATCCCCACACCTGGGCACCGTAACTTATTATTGATCTGATGACAGAAATAAAAATTATCATTTTATTTTCAAAGGATTTTTTTTTTAATTTTACAGTTAAATGAATTGAAAGAAAATTTGGCTACTGATAATTTGTTCCTAAAATGTTCCATCAGAGACAACTTTGCTTCGATTTCTGGTTTCCCGTAATTCCACGAGGAGATTTTGCCTAAAATATGTTTTACTAATTACTAACACGATTCGACAAAGGAAATTTCAAAAGTGAATGTCGAGTTTTACAGGGTTGGCGTGCGAAGCACGCAATTGACTATCCTAATTATTTCCAATTTCCGAATGGGCGAACAACTTTTCCAACAATTTGTAAACGCTTCTCTTCAATTTGTAAATTTAAATAGTCAGAATCTAAATTATTTATTTTTATTCAGAGAAGACAAGATAAGAAAGTACGAGTTTAAATAGTTGACCCATCCCCTTCCACCCAAACTGATTCGCTCTGCCGGAACTACCGAAAATTAGCTTGCATTGTGTTGCTGTCAATTTCTTATCAAAGTTCATTAGGATCGATTCGAAAATGAACTATATTAGTTTAGTTGGGTCCTTATTGTTTACATTCCTAGTCGCGCTCCGGTTTGCTAATTCGGTGTTAACAACCTCTCCGGGGTTGAAGGTCAAATTAGGCCACGCCCAATAGTTGCGCTGTGATATGCCTAATAATGCGAAAACAAATTTAAGTCAGTGCTGGACTGTTAGGAGAAGTACAAGATTTGCGTTAAATCCCATTGATCATTGCTTAATTCGATTTTAGTTTAAGTTTATTGTTAAACATCTAATTAATCTCTTAGTTTAAAAACTAAATCATAACTACTCACTGACAAAATATTTCAATCTTTTAACTATTATGTTATAATCTTGCATTTTATTAGTCCACTGCAGTAAAATATCACTTTTAAATTTTACTTACATAAAGGAGCATTGTAAATCTTTATTTCTTACTCAATTTCGATTAGATCTTCATCTATAATAAAATTATGAACCAATTTTAAGCCTACTGACTAGATAAAGTTCACAAAATGGTTATAATAGTCTACTGGAAACATTGTTATGTAGTATGTTCCGGAAAGAATGAAATGTTATGTAGTTTCTTGAAATTTTCAAAGTAGCGTACAATTTAAAATACTGTACTTATGTTAAATAATATGATTCTAGAGTTAAAATAAGAAAAGTAGGTTGAAGTCCACCATTTTTGGCACATACAAAAAAAAACTAAACAATAAAGACATATTGTTTACATTACATGCACACCATATTAACTTGTGCACTTCATTTGCAAGTATGACTTTATGGTAATATTTACTTGAACGTTTATAATGTTATGTTTATAATTAATTCATCCATTGTTAAAAATATTCTACTATATTTTTTGTTTTTTTTAAATAATCTACTAATAATTATTTTTGTGATGTAAAGATTATAATGTTTGATTGATTTTGGTGTTTTTAGTAGTTCATCAATCTATACTTTTAATTCCACCAAAAGTGTATTTTTTATGGTTTTTCGATTATAAAGATAACAATTATTGTATCGATTATAATGGAGTTTTTAATTATTTAATTATATTTTACTTAATGTTTTCTGTATAATGTACTGACTAAAATATTGTTTTAAAATGTATGAATTGATTGTATGTAAAAGCCAAATCCACTGACTCACTGATCATGATTTCTCAAAAACTACTGAACGGATTGGAACGAAATTTCGTATGTAACTTCCTCTAGGACCATAGGTGCTCACTAAGAAAGGTTTTCAAACATTCGAAATTTTAGGGGGGGTTTGGGAGTGTCAAAGTTACTAAATCACGATTTCTCCAAAACTACCAAACGGATTGGAATGAAACTTGGTATGTAGCTTCCTCTAGGGCCCTAGATTCTCGCTAAGAAAGGTTTTCAAAAATTCGAAATTTTTAGGGGGGTTTGGGGGATCAAAGTTACTTAAAACCCCCATAAGAAATACATAGTATAACATATTTATTGGTATAATATATTTTTTGTTAATATACATTTAACTTTGATTTGTCTATCCGTGCAAAGCCGGATCGGACCAGCTAGTTCTTTATAATATTGAGTCACCTTCAATTTAAATGTAATGCTGCGCATGAGATTCAGAACAGAGTAAATGCCACACTTGTTCAATATAATGTAAAATTATACAAGTCGTCAACACTACAAGTGGCACCACACACAACTCCTGCGTGAAGATTACTTCATGCAACTGGCTTATGTAACAATATTTATCCAGCCCAGTCAGGGATTCCTCATTGAAAAATAATAACAATGATTCCCCATTGCAAGAGTAGGCGTTGTACATGCATCTTCGTAAACAATGAGGCAAATTACTGTGCTTACTTGATGCATTATTTGTGTAGCCTCGAAACCAGACACGTTAGCTTTGTTAATTCACGACGTCCGTACATTCCCTTTGCCTTTACTCAAATACAAAATACTTACTGTATTTAATTATAGAGTTTGGTTTCATAATTAATTATAATTCTCAGTTATTAATAGAAATCTGCAAAATTGATTTTTAATTACATATGTTGCATTATATTATTTTAAAACTGCGTTTGAGTAGACAAATTTTTAAAAAAATGGCAGTCAATGGGTATTGCCGACAGAAGTGAAAACTTAAAACTATTATTTAACAATTATTATTTATTATTTAGTTTGTATTATTATCAAAATAAGTGTGTATCAAAAATTTACATTTAATAATTTGTAAACTAAAATTATTAACAATAGTCTTGTTTTCAAATCTATCGGCACTGCGAACAACAATTATATACATTTTATATGGTTTATTTATTAATCAAAACATGTGATGGACTGCGAAAACCCAGTAAAAACTGTCATAATATAAATCATTGGTTATATTGATGTAATCCGAAATTTGGTCATTATTTTTATGTTGTCCCGTTTAAAATTGAAATCTAAAACATAACATAATCATGATTGTCTTTAGTCAAATAATAATAACATAATTTTAGGTTAGGCCTATGCTGAACCAACACACGTTTCTTTAATGCATTTACATTCGTTATCATAGATAGCAGCAAGTTAGCAAATTTATACATTTACACAAAAAATGAGAGAGAACTATGTCCATTTTAGAGGTATCAACAATGATTAACATAACTTGCAAAATTAGGAAGTGTAATGTCCATTTCAGAGGTATTGCCAAGTAAACTATTTTAACACAACTTACAAAATGAGGAAGCTCAATGTCCATTTCGTCGGTGTTTGTCGTGACTAAATTAACCCATACTTTTTATTTTTTTTGTGTAATACAGCCTTAATCTACACGCACCTAAAATACAATGGCACGGTCCGGTGAGCGAGATTTCATTCGAATACTCACATGTAGTTCTGAACGGGTCATAAAAAATTTTCATTTTAAAAACTATTATAAGCAACAATAAGTTTTTAACTAAATTACAAGTAATAAAACAAGCACCAAGACCGGGATTCGAACCCAGGACCTTTACCATTCCGTGGTAACGTTATGCCAACAGATTACACCAGATATTAGACGATGTTACATCACTTGTACAGATTACTGAATTTTTTGGAACTAATAGTCTGAATGCCTCATATGAAACAACATTGAAAATAACCTTAATTCTATTTGAAAAATACATTGATGTTATTTATTGTTATTTTTTATTTTGTAATAACAATTACAAGCGTTAAATATGAACCAATACCGAGATTCGAACCCAGGACGTTTACCATTCCGTGGTAACAGATTACACCAGATATTAGACGATGTTATATCACTTGTACGGTTTACTGAATTTTTTAGAACTAATAGTCTGAATGCCTCATATGAAACAACATTGAAAATAACCTTAATTCTATTTGAAAAATTCACTGGTGTTATTTATTGTTATTTTTTATTTTGTAATAATAATTACAAGCGATTCGAACCCAGGACCTTTACTATACCGTGGTAACAAGATTCACATTAATGACTTTTTCATGTGTTTTAGTGACTTTTAAATGTTCACTAGAAATTTTACAACAATGTTGACCCAATGTTACGGCACACCTTATTGCCGCTTTAATCGTTTACGCAATTCAACTATATCTCACAGCAGTTAGCCTTTACGAAATATTATCTTTTTATAGGTTAACCACCTTGCAAGGATTTTCAAAATGTAGGACAATCGATCTAAAAGTTGATAAGATAATCCGCGATGAAATATTTACAGTCAAACAGGCAGTCTAAAATAATTTACATTTGGAATCATTAAATTCGAATATTTACCTTATATTATAATCGGAATTAGGCTAACCATCTTATTTATTTGTAGGTTAAATCTCACTAAAATATTATGGTAAGTATTCACTCAAAACTATTCCACCGATTTCACAAAATATTTCACAGTTTATCCACATTAATGCCAGGAGTGTTAGACATAAATTAAACTAACCTCCTTCAAGCTATAAAGTTAAAATTATGTAATATTATTCTTAAGTTATATACAAAACCATTTGCAATTCGATTACTTAAGTCAAATGGATGAAATGGAATAACCACCCTTAAAATAAATAATAACTAATACACTTACTTTTCCTATATACACAAAAACTGCTAAACTAATTTCATTAAAATTGCACAATTTACACGTATTAGTACCAGAGTTGTTTAGAGAATATGGTCACTACAATCGAGGAGATTAAAATGGGGTAACTACCCCTACACAATAAAAATAAATTACACTAACTTCATACAAACCTATAAAGCTAAAATTGTGTAATATTATTCTTAACTGATATAAAAAAACTATTGCAATTTGATTACTTAAGTCAAAGTAATGAAATGGGATAGTTCTCTTAGAATTAAATAACAATTAAAATGGGATTGCTACCCATATAAAATAAATTGCATTACATTAAAAACCCATATGTTAAATACGCGCACGACCGCCTGCACCGATTATAAGAATCTTATTTTAAAAACAAGTCACTTCAAAATTCATTTGTCAGTACGCTCACTACATTGTGTTTAATCTAATCATGTATGTATACACTAATAATCAAGCAATAACGAAGGATTGCCAGGCCGTCTAGTCAGTAATAAAAATACCGTTTAAAAACAACAAACTTTGTCTACTCCTACCTTATTATGCTGAGGGAATTTTTAACTGGTAAATGTGTACAATTATAAGGATAATAAAACTGTATGTCTATTTGTTAAAATGTGTATTTATCAAGCATTGCCGGGTTCATAGTGTTTAGTATTTGTGAAATAAATCTGATTATATTTTTAATTTACCACAAAACCCTTGTACCTTACATGACCTCGAAGTAAAATCCGTTTTTATAAAGTTCGTAATATTTTTGACTTCTACCTGAACTACAAACGTATTTCAGTAAAGTTCCACCCACGTGTCAATGAACCCAATAACTCGAGTACAACTGGAGTACAAAACAGAACATAAATTAAATTAATGATTATTCTCTTTCCGACCAAATTTGGTTCACAGCGAACTTTGTATTGTATTGGAAACAATACGTTTTACCTTATTACTCGCTCAGCTTGTCACTTAAGATTATCTGGATAATCTAAGATGTGATTTTATCTGTTTACAGACAGGACACATTCGGACGTCGAATGGCAGCTACTTCATTGAACCAAGAGAAGAATGGATCGGGCCTTCGTCTCCGATCACACACGCCGTATACAGAGTACCTTCACCTCTTGGGGACTCGGGTCCTTTCGATTATTCATTGTCACCGAGAAGAAAAACACTTCATGGTAAGCAGGATGTTAGTTCACGGTCATTATGTTTGCTCATTTGCATTATATTTTAAGTGTATACAACTGTTTCTGTGATTAGTATTCAAATCTTCACATTGATAGCGTCGTCCCAATGTCCAACTCTATTACTATTGAAGTTCCAATGTCCAGCAAAATATTCCGTTAAATTGTTATTTTTAAAGCTCTCTTGCATCACATCATATTTTTTAAAATTATTTTAAACGTATCCATATTTACGTTTACAATACCGGTATTTATTTTACATTTAAAATTGTAAAAACTTTTGTTCTCAGACGGATTTTTTCTTTTTAAATGCAGTTTCTATTAATCTTCATAATATAACACAATATTATTAAAATGTAATAGGTTTACTTAAATTAACTGTATTTAAAAAAATCTAGTTAAAGCCCTTCTTTTCCCTGGGGAAACTCCGAATGTATAGTGTAATTTTAATAAATGACCTTGTGGTGGCGCGAAGAAAAGCAGGGGATGTACGGACTATGCTGAACTGAAAACATAAGTATCAGCGTCTGCTAATCACCCACTTACCGTTCAACCACTCTGAACACCATTCAATATAGTGATGGGCAATACGACTCTCTTCAGTTAGTCGACTCACATAACTCAGCTGTTCCAAAAGAATCTACTTTCAAAACTCAGATCTCCTAAAAGAATCGACTTACAAAACTCAGCTCTCCTAAAAGAATCGACTCACACAACTCAGCTCTCCTGAAAGTGTCGACTCACAAAACTCAGCTCCCTTAAAATAATCAACTCACACAACTCAGTTCTTCTAAAAGAATCTCCTTACAAAACTCAGCTCCCCTATAAAAAAAATCTACTCAAAACTCAGCTCTTCCAAAAGAATCTACTTACAAAACTCAGCTCTCATAATAGAATCGACTCACAAAACTCAGCTCTCCTGAAAGTGTTGACTCACAAAACTCAGCTCCCCTAAAAGAATCAACTCACAAAACTCAGCTCCCCTAAAAGAATCGACTCACACAACTAAGTTCTTCTAAAAGAATCGACTCACAAAACTGAGCTTTTCTAAAAGAATTTATTCAAAGAGTCAACTCATCTCACTGAGTAACGTAATTTCTCCTCTACCAAAAAGTGGCTACCAGCAGGCTGTTTCACCCACAGCTAGATGACTTATATTTTGGGGCCAATTCATGCAATAGCATCACGTCTGCGCCTGAAGTAAGAATATTCTTAATTGTTTTATATTTTAACCTCTAAAATTCAAGTAATATGAACTTAAAAGTATTACAGTTAAGTTTGCAAAATTAATTGCTTATTTGTCTGTTTTTCAAGAAAATATAGTTTAATAATTTTACATTAAATTATTTATAGTCAGACGAGTTGATTGGATCGTTTGCATTGAACTAAAGTGGTTCTAAAATAATTCAAATTGTAAAAAGCAAAGTTTATAATGTTATTTACTTGAGATGTTGCCAATTAAGAGTAAAATAATTTTGCAATGTAAATTCTACACCGTCTTAGTCGTTTGCCCTACTGCCAAACTTAGCAAGAGAAATAACTCTTTTAAGTGTTTAATTACATTCATACATCGCATTAAAACAACTTACTGTTGGAGTATTTGTCTCTTTTCTAACACTTGAGTTGGTTGAAAAGATGAAGCGGAGGAGTGAAAAATAATTGAGTTCTTTTCGTTCAACCACTGAGTCGATTAAAAGTAAGGACTATCTAGATCAAGGCGTCCAATACACGAGTGCTCGAGATGACTTTTGTAGGTTGGCTAGTAGCGCCACAGCTGGCTTGAATGGCGAGTCGATAATGTTGAAACATGCTTTCGTAATCTCGTGTTTCCAATTCTTTCTATAAATAATCAGAGAAATAACTTTAAATTATTAGGAAGGCTTGATATTGTTTACCCGAGACCTCAAAATGTGGAAATTATTGTTTTAAACTCTAAAAAATATAATAAATTGCACTTAATTAAATTAAGTTGCGGTCGATTTCTTTTAATTATGAGGGATGAGACAAGAACACGTATCCTTTGAGAACAATATAAGAGGTTTCACAACTTTTTAATTTGGAAAACGGCGTCCGTAACACCCAATACCCTTGAATGTGAGTTTTACTTGCGCGCCTATAATTCCGTAAACATAATCCATTAAAAACGAAAGTATTCCGGTTGGTTTTTAAATATATATTTTTCACTTTTTTCTCTCGACTAGATGCGGAGAAACATGGTCTATGGCTAACCAAAAATCTTGAAGATAGCTTTAAAAACGGTTGAGTTAATGAAATAAAATTAGGTTTATTCCTTCTAAATAAATGCAAAAATTACAATACATTTATTCGGAATAATACATACCCATCCTTCTTCAGTTTAGACGGGTATCAGTTTAGCTGATAATCTTTTAGCGCACTGCAGTGCATGACCATTTAGATGGTATAGTTTACTACCAATTTAACTGTAATGTAGATTGCTGGGATACAACTATTATATTTATTTCTAAAAGAGTGGGTTTCAATTGTTGATACAAAATGAATTTTATGTCTATGATTGGAAATTATCAAATTAACAAATACACATATACAAACATGAAACATACACACACTGTGTATTAAACAAAATTGTACTGTATTCGTGTTAACTAAAAGTTAGAATAAACACATGTGGAGCATATAACACATTAGCAACACTTCGTAATACTAAATTTGTATACGTCGTTGAGCATTAAAATCTCCAACATAAAAGACTGTTGACAATCAGACAACGCCGTGAATGTATGCAACCCCGCACATCTTCCTGACGCTACATTGCTAGGTCAAGAACGGCGCTCTCCTACTTGTCTGCTCTTCTACTTTAATCACGCTGCAGTCTGTTCAGCTTTAGGAATTAAATTTACCAACGTTAGTAATTCAATTACAGATTTCAGTTTGTTTTACGTCATTTATTTACTAAACATTTGATTATGCTATGTACTATGTATAACCACATTTTATTAATAATATAAACATCAATAATTTCAGAAAAAAAATAGTAATCGGTACGAAATTGTACAGAACTTTTTTACCATTAATTGTAAAAGTTGTTTTGTGACATTTATCATCTTTCACAGCTCATAAACATTACTAGGTAAAGTATTTAACAATTTTCTTTTATTAACACCAAAAAATATCGGTAAAAAATTTAATAAACATCTTGGTTATTTACAACAAAGTTTTTCTTGAACATCCAGCACTTCAGTGTCAAATTAATATATATTTCTACAGACTTAAAACTTACAGACGAGTACAAAATTAAAACTTAACAAAATAAACGGTCCCAGGAACATACTTTCTCACAAACATATTAAAATTATTAAACAGATTAACTGTGACTTCATAAATGTAGAAACAACCCCCTTTATGGCCAAAAACCCCCCAAAAATCAGTTATTATTATTATTATTATTATTATTAACTAAATGAGAATTTGTAGAAAGATGTGGTTTTTTGTATATGGTAGGGTACAATAAAGGCTACAAATAAGCCAAATTTTATCAAAATCGTTAGAGCCGTTTTTTTATTAAAAAATAATAACAGATTTTGCCAAAAAGGAGGTTGTTTTTCAACATTTTTTAAACCCGTTTTTCATTGAAACTTGTTCTAATTGCGTTAAAGAATTGCAATTTACTTGGCCAAACTAATCGTTCATCGAATGCATCGATAGATAGTTTTCTCACACGAGGAAGCTAACATCTGCATCGGTTGCACAACACAACACAAATACGGAGCCGCACCTTTTACGTCGGGTGGAATATTTACATAAAGGATATCAGCAAAATATAAACCGATTGCTGATCTGAAATGATTGCAAGGTGGAGCATTGTTCGAGCGGTGACCGGTTGCACGGAACCAGTTTTACTTTACTTACTAATTCACTCCATTGTTGGGAAACAATCCGTCGGATACTCTTTGTTGGTGAACTGTCACATGACAAGTCTAGGCGCAGGCGCACCCGAGCGTTGGTAATCTTCACGTCTGAAGGTTTCTGCAAAACAGTCACGGGGTCACACTTTATAATATTTGAACGGTAATATTATTACAGAGCTACACAGTTGTGGAAAACCCTTTGGTATTGTTTTAGGTAATGAAATCTAATAATAATTATTGCACTAACCTAATGGTCTTGTTGTATAGTTGTAGCTAATCTGCTATATTTTATGTGTACATTTTTATCCTTAATAAATCAGTATTTATATATACATAATCCAAATACCACTCACTGACTCATAACGAAATCTCAAAAACCACCAACGGATTGGAATGAAATTTGGTATGTAGCTTCCTTTAGTAGGTGCTCGCTAAGAAAGGTTTTCAAAAATTCGAAATTATAGTGGGGTTTGGGGGGGTCAAAGTTACTAAAAAAAAAACCACCGAACGGATTGGAATGAAATTCTGTAGGTAGCTTCCTCTAAGGACCTGGGTGCTCGTTCAGAAAGGTTTTAAAAAAATTCGACATTTTCGGGGGTTAAAGTTGCTAAAAATCCTCATAAGAAATACATAGTGTAATATATTTATTGATTTTTTGTTGTTGTTAATATACATTTAACTTTGATTTGTCTATCCTCGCAAAGCCGGATCGGGCAGCTAGTTGCTTATAAAAACAACTCAAAAACGAATCTAGATGATTTATACAGGGTAATTCAGGAAAAAACGGAGAAACTTTCAGGACGTGTTTTACTAGTGAAAATAAAGACATAAGTTCGTATAAACATAGTTTCGGAAATGCTTCGTTTTTCAGTTATCCACCTTTTTTTGATTTGATTTTATTTTTTTTATTTTTTTTGACAAAATAATTAATATCTTTATATGTAGGAAATATACATTTTAAATAGCTATTTGGTAAGACATCTTTTATCTATGTACACAAAACCAAAAGTTTTTCATATATTTTCAAAACGGCGGCCGTTTAAAAATTGTAACGTAAAATATCTCGAAAACCGCTAACTTTACAAACATATTTCAAGCACACAAAATGTTTTTTTAATGACAAACAAAGATTTTTATTATTTCTGTAACTTAAATACAACCCAGTTATTTTAGATATTATGGACAACTACCAAGCTACCAAATTTTTACTTTTTAGCCCATAACTCGGTTAACTTAAGGCACAGAAATAATACAAAATCGGTTATGTTTAACACTATAAATGTACATTTGTTGTTTCTTTAAATTTTCTGCGTTCTGTTGAGCTATTTATGTTTAATGTACAAATGCAATTTTTTTAGTACAGCACATTTCTTGAGATTTGTAGAAGAGCATATTATGTATTCTATCTCTATGAACAGAGATAGAGAATTACAGTATTGCACATGATTATACCTTGTGCTTTTTCTGTTATGAAACAATCAACTACCTACCACCAATTTTGACTGCTTACATCTTTTTAGGGCTGATTTGCGCCATTTTCGTCAGAAAAAATAATACTTTTAAAATGAGGTACAACTCGACATTATAAGTTATGAATAAATATTGTTTTCCGAAACCTGGTCGGCCGTCCCACTTTGGCTCATTAGTCAGGGTCGTTAAATACTCGGAAAATATTTTCCTTTGCACCAATCGCGATGTGGTAGTTTCACATATCTCAATCGTGTTATTCTAAAGTTTTTAATATTTATGGATCCGGACTTTAAAGACACCATGTACAGTACAATATGCATTAAGTATTACAGTACAGTATTACGTTCTTTTATCAGTTTTACTAGTTAAACTCCGTTACAGAATCGATATTTTTTAATACAAATATTATTTTTGCATCTAAACTTCCCAAAATAAATCTACAAAACCAATTATTTAGTGTCTGATAATTATATACCAGTTCCTATCTGTGATACAAAATCAAATTGTTGGATTTTAAATTTTTTTACGATAGTTGTTCAAATTGTAACGCAACATTCTTCTTTACTATTATTTTAATTGAATATTTTAAACAGCTGTAAAATAATTACAGACAAGCACAAAACGTTTGGAATTCTTCAACAGCAAAACACAATTTAATCTACATTTTTGTAAATTTTTTTAGAATTTATAAAATAATAATAATAATCAAGTTTTTAAGTTTACTTTCTTTTTGTTGTTTTTATAAAAATAACGTGTTTACCTTTATCTGTAATCATACATTGAAACGGAACATTGAAGTCGAATTAGCCAAATTGCAAATAGTTGTTCCGTATTTTGTCGCACTGTTGCCAAGTTTATCCCGGCCTGCATTCTTCACATTTAAAAACCGATCCGACAATCTCCGTTGTTTCTACAGAATTAATAACATTTTATGTTGTGCAGTTATTATAGCGCTCCTAGCGGGAGGTTATCCAACTAATTACGTTTTGTAACAATGACATTGGGTCGGTTTCATTACTAGACACAGCTGGATCATCAGCCAAACACTTGTTTGTGCCGACTCCGGCAGACCTATGCCTTAAGTCATCTTGAGTTTATTCATAAATTTTATTTTATTAACACTACATCCGCCGAGCGGGGAAAAGCAATGAAATTCAATTGCTATGACGTAATCAGAACCGTGAATTTAAAATTATACGTGTATACTTACCAGTGGTGGGAAAGGTTACTGACCTCTGAAGGCGGTAATGGCAGATGGTAACGGTCGAAGTGATAATTACCATAACCAATTCTCTTTTTATTAATTGCAAAAGTTGTAACACAATACTACCTAACTTCAAAATCGTTTAAACTAACTCAATATCACTTAGAACTACTTAAAGGTAGCTTCCTCGTTGCCGATCTAAATTTCCTGTATTTCTACATTTATCAACTATGGGTCAGAAGCAAAGTGGTATAAGTCATAATTATGTAGTTTTTCAGGGCAGAGAGTTTTGCGTTTTGTCGCCTTAACAATAAAATATTGATCAAAATGTGAAATAAAAAATGTTATTAAAAACCTACCGAAATTACCATCTTGAACAAAAAAAAAACCATTTGCATTAACTAAAATTAATAATAAATTGCTTAATTAACATGTACCACTTTGCCCCAAAACTTTAACTTTACAATTTCAACAATTTTGACTTATACCACCTTTACATCCTGTAATGTACACCATGTGTTATGTCATTTATAAAAAGATCAAGAAGGTAGGTTTACATTTTATCAGTAAAGGCAACAGTAAGATAAACATTTTTACTTTACTAAAATCAGGTTGACTTTTTGAACTACCTCGTTTCCTTCTTGGTTGCGTTTGTTTACTGCTGGTGAAATATTCCAAAGGAATGCTCATCTTGTTAAAAAAAAAAACATTCTTTTGCTGTGCATTATGGAAATTTAACTTGACTTGCACCACTTTTCCTTGGACAAGCTTACTTATATAGGCCTACCACTGTCGTCCGGAAGAAATAGAGATAGCATTAGGACCACTTATTAAATGCTGCTACCAATTTAATTTAATTAGTTTTATAAGTAGACTTAAACCCGTTACCCTCATAACCGATACTGATGTTACAAATCGAAATAGTGGAATAATCCAAATTTAAATTTTCTTCACTTGTACCACTTTGTTTCTGACCCATCTTACTATAGAAGTTCAAACCTAAATACCCGAAGTTCAGTAAAACTTATTAAAAATAATTTCATATAATCCTTCTGATGTAAGAGAACAGAATCCGAATCCTTTAAAATTCTTGGTTTTAAAATTATAAACAATATTACTAATATTATACTTGTTTTATAATTATTTATTTTGTATGTCTTAATTTCTGTATCGAGTATACTGTAGAACAAGGGTGAGTGAATAGCATAAATAATCGCAGTAAACTAGGTTCGAACCTCGAACTTTGACCTTCGATCTCCAGTCCGATCTACTGCGAAATTACCGTACCTAATCGGTTCTGTCACGCTGCTCATATATAGCTCATTGCAAAACTCGCGACACTTAGCCGGGTCAGAGATTCGTTTAGCATTCTTAAACGACTACAATTATATTCTGAATTATTCTTAGTAACTTCTAGGTTTAAAGGCAAAAAGCACTGATGGGGTGTAATTTACTGATACATAAACTTTCAGTACTCTAACTACAAAATAATCTATGGTTTTCACCTGAATTCGAACTGGTTACTTCAAGCTTCGGAATCAGGTATGCTAACCACTGAGCTACAAGGCTGCTATAGTAGGATTTATAATTTCCATCTTTGGTTTATGCGCAATTTATCAAAGCTACAAATAAATCTAATAAACCAGAGAAGTGACTCTTCCTATAAGCGATGTCACCAGCCGTCTTAAATTGCAAATCTTAAATCAATTAAACATGTAAATTGATAACACCAACTTTTCAACAAGCGATATACTCAATAATAACCACTAAGGGGTTAAATCATACATTTGTGTATAGGTAACAGAGAAAGAGATGATGGCTCTCAACACACGGTTTTATAGTACTGAAACAAACACATATTTTTCATGACAAAAATTTCTGCTATAATTTTCCTTATTAAAAAAAATATCTCAGATTCTACGAAAAACAAAATTCGTTAAATAATAATTTTGATATCTTTAAATAAAATACTTTCAAACGATATCTTAAACAGTTTTATATTGATATCTATATGTTTAACTGAAGTACCTGTATAGTATAATATTACTTAAGTTTTTCATACAAGCGGCTTTGTTCATTCTGACATGGAATCCAAGTAGAACAAAACTACTAAAGATAAAACGCCGAAACATTGAACGCATATTTTGTAAGGGCTCGTAATCGCCCACTAAGCAAAGCTTATCCAAAATTTTGATTTCAAAACGTAAAAATTGCGAACATTCAGGGGTTTATTCCCAGCAATATAACAGAAAACAGCTGATTCGGATCAAACGTTTAACAACACAAATTTAATTTAGCTTACTGAACCAACACACGTTTCTTGAATGCATTTACATTTATTACTATAGCCATTAACTAAGTAAATTTAGAATTAGTTAATTATTCTTCACAGCCCAGCTTTTTTAGCTTAGGTGACATAATAATACAGTACTACCAACCCTGGCGGTGGCGCATGCAAACAGATTATTGTTTACTGTGATATTTTCACGGAAATGATGATTGAACGGTGACATAGCTAATATAAGGCAGAGATCAAAATAGACCATCCCCAATATTTCGAATATGGCTTTAGTTGTAATTTCATCATTAATATTTAAATAATCAATAATCAACATTTCAAACAAAATTCAAACCAACTAAAGGAAACAACATAATATGTAACACCAGATGTTTGACTTATAATACTGTAACCCTTTTGTTTTCTTTTGCCCAATCTAAAACTAAAAAACTGTTAGTGGCGAAGAATAATTACCTGATTCTAAATTTGCCAAATTGGTTGCAAATAAACGTGTTTGGATAAAATAAAATCTGAACGCAAAATTTCACAACAAATACGTTCACTAACTTCAAACCCGTTTCAACGTCAATGACGCCATCCTCAGTAATCAAACTATAACTAGCCGGAGCATCACTGAGGATGCTAAATGTTAAGTTTTGATTTAAATCAGCTGTTTTATGTATAATATGAAACAACAGATTTTCGTTTCCGTTTGCTTTTAGTTTGTTAATCCAACCTAAAAAAGCTGTTGTTTGTGAAGAATAAACTGATTCTAAATTTGCTAAGTTAGTTGCTATGGTAATGAATGTAAACAAACATGTGTTGCAAAGCTTTTGACCCGAACAGCTGTTTTATCCGAGTTTTCACGATTTTTACGCTTTAAAATTCAAATTTGGAAAATATTTTTTTAGCGTACCGGTACGTCTATGACTCCACAAGAATTTACCTTTAAATGTTCGTATTAATAGTGTCTTAAGTAGTTTTTGCTCCATGTTGATTCAATGTCAGTCACGAAAAAGCCTCTACATAGATAAATAAAATAAATGGTTTTCATGGATGAGCAGAAACTATTCCAGCATAGCTGTAACGCATGGGCCAATTTCAACCAAGCTTGGGACACAGATGACTTACTACTTGGAAAATAGTATTTTGAGCGTAAAACACAGATAGCACCCCTAGGAACGGGGTGGGAAGGGGGTGTTATGTAAACTCAGACGATAACTGCTGTTATTACAGTCAAATCCATAACGTTCATAAAGTCCATGAGACCATAAAGTCGATGAGTAGAATAGTAACACTCCACAAATAATGTAATTAATATTTTCTGCAGGAAAACTAACAATTGTCCCTTAGCAAAGCAGCTGTTGCGGACAAATTACATGAACCTATAACAAGCATTCCTAAAATTGAAGCACAATTTCGTTCATAATGTTACTTGCGTATTGTTTAAAAGTTACATTGTTACAAGAGTTCTTAATGCTACACAGATGTTTAGAAAATATTGTCTCAAATGTCACCAGGCTGAATTTGTCATATTGTCACCAAATGTTCACTCTAGATGAAAGTAAGAAACAAGTTTCAATTAACATAGATCCGGAAATGCTTGGATTTCGAATTATCCGCCATTTTTTGTTCTAAATACTTAATATCTTTAGAAATAGAAACTATATTGAGCTGAAATTTGGTGAACACATTTGTTACGAATTATCCTTGTAAAAAAAACCAAAACGCCCTTTTTTATAGTTTAAAAATGTCGGCCATTTAAAAATTGAATGTGAAATATCTCTGAAACCGCTAACTTTAGAAAAAAAATGCATAAACAAAAAGTTAATATTTACTGATTTAAAATTTTTCCAATAACCGCATTATCGACTAAAAACTAAAAACATAATTTCTTGGTAGTTGTCTATAACAATACAGAAACAACAATAGTACAATAGTAGCAGTGCTATTTATGAGCAAACTAAAGGAATTTTTTCTATGTATGTTGCGTCCCCTGTTTAGCACACATGCATAGGCCTATATGCGCCTCCTCATATATTTCCGCACTCTTTTATCTGTCGAATACTCTCAATACTATTCTCTATGCGTTGTCTGAGATCTCGAATTGAAGCTACTTAGCTGTATCATCTTCCTAGTAAAACACATGTTCCATCTGCATAGAATTTGCTAAAGCAAGCTATTGCAAAGTATACTTATAAACAGTTTTATGTTTGTTGTTTTGAAACGGGTTAAATTTATTTGCATCTTTATGAAAATGTGTACTCAAAGTTTGTTCTAGTAGAGACTATAAATACACTTCATTTTACAATATTTAAATGGATGTTAAAAATGGTACTACATAACTTCTGCTTCCATTACGAATAAAAACACAAAAATAGCCGGGGCTTCTGCCGGCGGTGTAAACTTAAATCAATTAGTATTCACTAGGAGAGGTTACACGTAATCCTAATCGAGACCGCAGACCCTCTTGTAGATATGATAAGTTCTTGAGTAATCGAAATACAATAGCGTTGCATTTCAGTAAATGCCTTTATGTAATTGTACACCTATCAACTACATTATTACATTAAAAGAACCTAATCGTGTACAATTAGCCGAGTAAAACCGAAGTAAAAGTAAGAATGAATGATGAGACGAAGCCACGTGGCGAGGAATGAATGGTTGGGACCGCGCAGTCTAGAGACCGAGAGACCCCGAGGCCAAACACCTGCACCGGCCGAACCCACTTCACTTCTCTTCACTTTCTTCTGCAAATATAACGCGGCAGGATGCCTAACTTCGCAAATTTTCAACAACTACTTGCTTAGTTTATGGCGATTTTTTAATTATTTTCTTTGTAATAAAGTCGACGGTCGAATGGCCGTTGCGTGATCGCGCGTTGTCCGGAGACTATCGTGGGAGGTCGTGGATTCCGCAGACGCGAATAATGGAATTCAGTTGTTATTATAGAACAACTTGGTTTTGTTATTACTTTTTGGTTCAAATTCATTTGTCTGTTCTAAAATTATTAACGGATTTCCATAGGAAAGATCAGTGACCCTTATGGTAAGACCTAAGGTCGGGAGTGGTCAATGAGCAACGTTCATGGTCCCCAGAACACGTTTTGGGGTGTCATTACAAATTTTATATATATATTATGTATATATTTGTTCGCTTAATAACGGCCGCATTTAAGTCCGATTTTGCTCAAATTTGGTAGACACGTTGGTTTTTTAAGTCGTTTGGAAAATCCAAAAACCAGAAGCACTTTTTTTGACAGGCAATACAATTTTTGAGATATTTCGTGATAAAATAAAACTGTTTAGGGGTTAAATCTAAACAAATAAATGTAGGAAATTATCCCACAAATTTTATTTTGCACACGACTTTATAGCCCTTCACCTAATAATATAAGCTTCTAATCCGAGGCCGACGGCTGAGGACGGCAAAGCGCAGTTCATATACGACGGCTAGTTTTCCGCTGCGAACGGGACGAAGTAGGGCATGAGACGGCCGTCGCTGGATTAATTCATCGTTTTCGTGAGTAGTCTAATTTCCCAAATATTTGGTTGAAACCCTAAAACATACAAAATTATTTTTTTAATTCGCTCAACTCGTGTCAATGGTTCAACTTCGTGATCAAATTATTTCTTTTATTTTAAAACTAATTTGTTTTGTCTCCAATTATTTCTGTATTTTATTGTGACTATAATTTGATTTGTGCAATAATTATTACTATCGATTCTCAACAAACATAAAAGCCAAACCAGTTCTCGAAGGACAACTTGCATCGACAAATAGTTAGAACAATCCTTTTCTGGTAAATATTTTAAATACGAGATATACAAATTACATTAAATCCAGCTGTTGGTATAAACACCGCAATGTCGTATTGCCTTAAGAAGACATTGGTGTCAGAAGTGCTTAACATGTTTGTGACACTTATATTCGAGAATCTCCTGATTTCGCTCACACCAACTAAGGTACCGCAGCGAATACACATTCTGTGCATTCTTATGATTTACTTTCTATTTTAATCTATTATGTAAATGTTATTTTATTAGGATCGTATTTTAAGATTTAAAAGCCGACGTAAGTTGGTAGCACTGGAAATGGGCATGACTGATACCGGGGCTGTCAGTTACGTCACGAAATGATCCGGCTGCGTTGCGTCAGTCAGTGCGAACACGTATGTTGACAGGCTGTATTAAACCTAATAAAATATTGACCGGGCTGCAGTTACTTTTAGGTAACAAAACGAGTTTACAAAGATAATATCAATTATTTTCCACATGTTTTGTCGATAATCAATAGCGTTTCAGTCAATTCAGTCGCTTTGACACTGCCTCATTTAAAGCCATTTTATAAGTCCATCTTTTGTAATTGAGTACTGAAAAAAAAAACTGAATATTCTTTATAAAATTTCGGATCTGGCTTGCAAATTACTTTTCACTATTAATTTTTTATTGTGTTAGGAAAAAAATTCGAACTTTGTACTTCCAAAATGTCAATTACATAACAAAAGAAAAGCATTTTTTTAATCTAAAATGCAAAACGGATGCGTATTGTAATTGTGCTTAAAATGAGACCTTGCAACCAATTTTATTATAAAAAATAAACGAAATAAACTGTTTGAAATTTAACATTGCTCTTATGGGATACAAATCCAAGATGGCCGCCACTACAGCAGACCCTTAAGCGATAGCCGAGCTCGGAAATTTGATCAAGGACCGGAATAACACCTTCGGTACGAGTGATGAACAATACTTTTCACCATACGCTGTAAATAATAATAAAAGAAGTGTACTTTATCAATATAATGTAATTACCCTCAAAAAAGATATAACTTTTTAACCAAACATTATAGATTATAATTTCTACATTTTAAACTTTATTTTTTTATTGGCAATTTACTTATGAATGAAAATTATATGAATATTGCATTTTTAATTGTTACTTATGTTTATTCATTTGTAGGGCAATTTATACTTTGGGATATTTTATCAGGATAGCTCACAAAATAATGACAACAATAGTGTTTGCTTGTTTTTACCTTTATACTGCTAGTTAAATTAATAAGAACAGCTGATATTAAGTACATAATTATTACTGATAATTTGATGGAAAACAAAATTACAATGACAATTTTATTATATTCCTCGTTTCCCTCTTTCATTGGAATCATTTTTTTTTTGTGGTTTAACGTCCTGCTGTTTTGCACTTAAGGCTAATGAAGACGGGACCTACAGTTTTACGTGGAATCCGAACCACAGCCAACGTAATTCTAAGAAATCTTGCGACAGAGTTTCCCCTTTTTTCTGGAGCAGGAAAACTGAAAAGTTCATTAAGGAATAAGCTTATAAGAATACCGTTTTCTATTCAGCCGTTTGGATGACAAGGAGTATCAGATAGACAACTGATACGTAAAAAATATTTGTGTTCGGCTCCAATTCTACCTATTTGACCAATAACTTGTTATTAATCTTTTTAACCTGACACAAATTTACTAAAAGGTTTTTATTACCTAAAGAAGACTTTATATTTTCGGATTTATTTATGAGATAGCCTACGTAAAGTTCACGTCAACGATTGTGTCCTTTCCGAACCAACGGTAAGCTTCCAACGATTAAAGCCAGCATGAAAACGATCCTTTAAAGAAAAGGGGAGGTTAAGGCGAACCATACCGACTGACTTTACACAAACATCCATGGTATTTACTCAAATTCGAACCAAAACTTGTAAGCTATCCTCCTAGCTACAAGTCCATGTTTGAGCTCTTCATATTCATCTCTTCTAACAAAACATTCCTACTTACAAAATATTTTCCGAGTCTACATTTATTTACAATCCCTTTGTTTTTTTTTCTCGTGACTGCACGGTTATCTTTATTTCGAATGAATTTAATGAATCATTAACTTTCAATTAATTATTTAAAGTAATTATATTTTAATAAACACAAAAAATATATATTTTACAACAGTTTTATAGATTTATCTTTTTCCATTTTTGCCTGTTCTAAGGAAACGAAAGAAACCAAATAATTCGATCACGCAGTTGAACCGATGACGTAAGATTAGCCAATTCAATTTCCAAAATTAAATTTATATGTAGGGTTTCAACCAACGATTTGGGAAATTGGCCTACTCACGAAGGCGCTGACTAGCTGTCTGTGTGTAAGAAATATATTAGTAGAATTTGTTTCCTTCTATGCCTTCAGCTTCGGGTGGGAGGGGGGTGTAAGAGGGGTTAACAATTTCAAATATAAAGATAGGTCATGTAATACACCATTGAAAAGCTTATTAAAAGAGAAACAAAATGGCGCAAATTAGAGCTTAGTATCTTGCTTCGTTTCAAGGTAATGGACAATCAACGTTCTGGAAAATGATATTTTTATCATAGCATCAAAGCAGGTTATTAATTTGTTATTAGGAATAAGTAAGTTTATGTTATTTTCCAGAACTTTGATTGCCCATTGCTTTGAAACGAAGCAAGATATTAAGCTCTAATTTGAGCCATTTTGTTTCTCTTTTAATAAGCTTTTCAATGGTGTATTACATGACCTATCTTTATATTTTAAATTGTTAACCCCTCTTACCCCCCCCCCCCCCAAGCCCCCCAAAATCATAGAGGGTCAGATATTTCAAAACATTTGTCCTGTTATGCAACACAAGATATATACAAAGTTAACTTATTAACTTATTAATTTATTAACTTATTTTCAGTAACAAAAATAATGAGGGGGTTAAAGGGACTTTATGAACACTGTATATAAATAACATTTTTAATTGCACCCCAAAAACTGTTGTGGGGGCCATGATCGGTGCTCATTTACTATTCCCGACCTTAGATCTCACCATAATAGCTCATCTTTCCTATGGAAATTCGCTAATCGTTATTTTAAATTAGCAAACCAAAGAAGCTTGTAGTTTAAAGTGTTGTTTGTAGAATACATAATTATAATACACGAATATGTAGTATGTTTCTCTGTAAGATAATGACTATTACGATATCCACCAACAAGTTCTTGTTGCATTATTAAAACGAAGTAAACCGAGGTAAAGAATGTGCACGGCCTCTAGCGTGCCGTATATCCGCCCACCACTATCGCTAAGCCTACGCAAAACGTAAACAAAAGCACTTAGGGTAAGATAAAAGTAAGATATCCGAGTACAGCCGATATAAAGAAAGATAGGTAACAAAAGCATTCCTGAGTCGGGGGCCATCTCTTGAGATATGATACAGCATTCGTAGCACACCAATTTACACGTCCGTCCGTCAGCTGAATGATGTGAAGTAAATTTTCGGAACGAAAGTAATGAGAAGGGTTCATTGTCAGGTCACGTGACCTCACACGTGTCATTAGGATGACCCTGCATCGACGCTGTTTATGACATCTTCTATTCAAAGTTTATGGTCTCAAACGTATAAAATGTTTCATTAGTTGTTTTACTCGGGTTGTAAATTACTGCCCACTTCGTGTGGATGTAGGATGGGTTGCAAAATGCTGAACGTGTAGGTTTGTAGGTACGTCAAAATATTGTAAAATAGTTAGCAGTACGCTTTTATAAATATAATCCTCTCATACTTAGTGTACGGTAAGGGATTGGCGTCATGTGATTTAGCCTACATGAACTTTCCAATAATCGGAGAAAGAATAAAACATAGGCTCGAGTTGTTTGCTTGAATCTTGAAATTTAATTACGGGATCCTTGTTGTATAGCAGTCAATCGTATTCATCCATCCTTCTCTCTCTTTCCAGGGATATTATTGAGGTCCATAATCTACAGCTAACTATTGTCTCCAACCAAAACTATCCGTCCGCTAGGGTTCTCATACACATTATTAAGGAATTACTACATTAAAAATAAATCTAAACACAATCATCACACACTAATTATAATTTGTCACAATGCATTTTGTTCTATTCTTCCAGATGAAATAGACGAAGAAATGGATGATGAAATTGATGACGATTTTCCTTCCGGCAACCGGAGCTCTCAACGCCATAATAGGCGGAAGAAAAGGTCGCCTTTTCAAGAACACTTCATCGAAATTATGGTGGTAGCTGACAAAAAAATGGTTGAATATCATGGACCTAATCTCAACTTTTACGTACTCTCTCTTATGTCAAGTGTAAGTATACTATGTTAAAATATGTATTTTTTAATCATTGTAACAGGAAATTTAAGGTGATTAAAAATGGCTAGAAAATAAATATATATCGATAAGTTATCATAAACTGGCTTCAGAAAACTCATGATTAATAATTAAAATTGTATAAAAATAAACGGTATCAGGAAACTGACACATACTTTCTCCCTCATTATAGAAACTTAATAAAAAAATACTATTACCAATTTATTGTGATGTTTTTATTTTTAACAGTCATTTTCCCATAAAAATCCATAAAATAATGGAAAAATCAACTTTTCTCAAAAACGGCTCGAACGATTTTGATTAAAATTTTACAGTTTATAGTACTTTAGGTCCCTAATAAACTGTAAAATTTTAATCAAAATCGTTAGAGCCGTTTTTGAGAAAAGTGAATTTTTCCGATATTTTATGGGTTTTTATGGGAAAATTACCCTTAAAAATAAAAAATTCACAAAAATGAAAAAAACGCCTGGAGATACCGTGGATTAGTACCTCCATACCAAATTTCATCAAAATCGGACGACTGGTTTAGGCTCTAGGTCTGATAACATCCACACAGACACACAGACACACAGACACACAGACACACAGACACACAGACAGACAGACATACATACAGACACACACACAGACATCACTCCGAAAACCACTTTTTTAGGTTCAGGGGGACCCAAAACGGATATTTCCACCAAAAACTCAAACTCGAAAATTTTGACGAATACAATACTTTCTCCATATACTATGGTATAGGGGGAGAAAGTAAAAAATCAAAAAATTCTTCAATTCTTTTACCAGCCTTAACGGCATCATACACACATAATTTTAATCTTTCAATTGTCGTTTATTATAAGTTTGTCTTTTATACCAATATTTTCTGTTTCCATACGTTTAATAATAATGTATTATATAATAATACGTTATTATAATAAAGGTGTAGAATTAATTATATGACCAAAGCTAAGATGGTAAATACAGTTAAGGTCCATTCATTGTAAAAATACATTCAATAAACATAAAATCTTGGTTCATCAGTCTAGGCCTAACCTAAGGTTTTTGTGTGTATGTTTAATTTATTTTACCTGTCTTATAACGGCAACATATATACAATAATTTTATGTTAGGCCTAGGCTTAAAATTACTTTCTAGGCCTAACCTAAAATTTCAGCTCTTGACGATAATATCTGAACTACGCCGGACGAAACCGATCGTCTCTTAATTTAAATTGATGAACCAAAACACATGTTTCTTGAATGTATTTACATTCACTGCCATAGCAACCAATTTGGTAACGCTTTTTTCATTACTCGTGTTTTATATTTTTGCCATTGCCAAAGCTACCAATTAATAACACTTTTTTCGTTACGTATTACATTGTCTATTTGTTAACTCCTACCACAACCCGCGTTAAGGAACTTCGTTCCAAAATATTTAGAAAATAAATATATTTCGATAAGTTATCATAAAGTGTAAATCAAAATAAAGATATTGAAGGTATAAAACGTATTATTCTTCTAGAAATAAAAAAAACTACTATTTAAACGCCCATACATAATATTAGAAATACAGAAGAGACCAGAAGAACATAAACCGCTTCAGAAAACTGACGGTTAAGTAAAATGATTAAATTTGTATAAAAAAGGAACAAAAACAACATTTCAAACTGGTCAAATTTATTCAAACAATCTACCAAAAATGTATGGAAGAAATGTCTTCTATGAAATACATCTCCTAAAAATGATATCGTATTAAGACATCTGATATTTGTAATTGTCTTCAGGTAGCCCAAATCTACAAGGACGCGAGTATAGGAAATCCTGTGAGTATTACAGTCGTAAAACTTTACAAGCTGATGGACATAGAGTTGTCCAAGAGGAAGAGACACGAAGAAGGTATCTCTGCTCTGGACTTGCTGCACGAGTTCTGTAAGTGGCAACAGAAACACAACGACAAGGACGACAACAGCGTCAACCATCATGACTGCGCACTCTTGCTGACGAGGTAAGTTGCAGAGTAAACCTGCATTTAGCAATGAACAACCTATTTAATTTTCCGAGGCTTCTGAAAGTCTGTAAATTTTATATAGATAGTGTGTTAGTATTAAAGTTTTAGTTCAAAGAAATCAGATTTCCACCATTATAAAAGATTATGTCTAGAATACTCTATGGAGCAAGTTGGCCAATCTTAGCTCAAGGAGCAAATGAAGGTAATGTCCATCTTATTCAACAATTTTCCACATACTTTTGTAGCTATAATCTCACTAACGGTGCTGCCATCTTTACGATTTACGATAAAATTTTACCCTTCCAAATGGGGAGAGAGGTAATAGCTCAGATGGTAGTTTAGTCGTTTATATATTTGTTACCTATTAAAAATATACAAATTTAACCTATAAATAAATAAAATTTGTAGCACATACTAACATTGTAGATCAGAAATATCTTTATAGGTTCATTCAGCACAAAATAGTAAACAAAAACTTAAATTTATATTTTTGTTCGAACGAGGTGTTTTATTCTCTATTATATTAGCGAAACCTCTGGCCCTTCTGCGCATGCGTCAGGATTTAGTCACTCTACCTCGATCCAAGTACTTCTGCTCCAATTCAATCGCCATTTACGTGAAAATATATGTGCATAAAATAATCTGTTTGCAATTGCTTCGCCGCGAGTAGGCGCGGTTGTTGGTGAGCTAAAGGGAGAGCCCTCTATTACAAATTAATGATTTGTAAAAATAGCTTGAGAAGGGTATTTTTTTCCATACAGCCGAAGCCTGGAACGAAACCATGTAATGAATTAAAAAAGTAGAGCAAAATGTATTACAGTAACTACGAATGGATTACTTCAAGAAAAATAATAGTTTCCTATAATATCTCTTACCCCCTCGATGTCAAAATGGGCTAAAGATGCGCAGTAGTTTTCAAGTAATATTATCCTAAAATACATCGTTATAAATATAGTATTATATTGTAGTAAAACCTATGTTGGATACAACGGCAAGAAGTAGGACATAAAAGCAGTTGGTAAATGACTGGAAATACGACCTTGGCTTTGCCAGGAGTAATCTATATCGCTTTCAATATTTGTCTACTCTGCGGTGGAGTCTACACAAACAATAAGTTATCAAATTTCGGCTGCGATGAAGAATGGTGGTGCGTGTGGCGCCCCAAGTGCAAGACCCTGAAATACAATAGGCTCTTAAACTTGTTTACCGCTATCCTGTCATGCAAGGAAGACATCGGCTGTTGCATCCATTGCTGAATGGCGGCATGATACTGTAGTCTAATTTAAAACAATAGTTTATTGTAAAAATATTACACTGTTACAGACACGCAGAGTATTTTATTGTGTGCATCTACACGATTGACCAAATGTGTTACATTATCATAAACAATTAAGTTATGAAAGGAAAGAAATGAAAACTAGATAGTGTGAGTAGTCTTCTAATATTACATAATTAGAAAGGTTGGGTTAGAAAAAGAACAATCACGGGAGTTATTATTGTTATTAATAACAATTTAAAGGATTTTATTTAGAGAAGATTGTAATTACAAAAACTGGAGGTATACACCCCTGCTCACTTCGCTCATCAACCCCCGCGACGACCCGCGGAGAAGTAAATGCAAACAGATTATTGTATACGCTGATATTTTATTGTAAATGCCTATTGATTAGGACAGAAGCACTTGGAATTTTGCGTGAATGACAGGATTTTTTGTATATATTAGAGAAATTAAATTAGTGTTATTCAAGTATTCACAAAAACGAAACTGCATGAAATCCAGAAAATAATTTGTAAAAACTTGAGAGCCTACAACAAGATCAATGAAACATTTGTTTTACTATATTATTAAAAGTGAGAATCTTTCCTCACTGCATTACCTACATTTTTTTAAAGTTTATTTTCAAATGTTGTCATTTCAAGATAAATGTGTATATAGTAAATATATTCCACCAAAAATTACCTAATTAAGTTTCTGATTATGAAGATTTCAAAATAAGGCAAATTTTTCAAAATTTTTCTTCAGATTTTTACAAAATTCGAACTCTAACGGCCGCATTTTACTCTCGATATGGTATCTCCAATTAATTCGGACGTTTTCGTTAGCCAAAAAATCTAACACCTGGAAGCACTTATTTTGACCGAAAGTATCAGTTTTTTTTAGATTTTTCGTAATTGAATTAAACGTTTTGGGGATTTTATGTAAACAAATTAATATAGGAAATCATTTTGCACATTTTTGTTTTTTTTACACTACTTTATGGCTCGTCTGGTTTCCCCAAAACCGTGGGACATCTTCTGTTACGAGGCCGACGGCCTGGATGCAAACTCGCAAAGCGCAGTCCGTAATACGAGCGTAACGAAGCAGCTCGGGCACCGATGCTGGTTTCTGAGCTGCAAACAAATTCTACTAATGTATTTCCAACACTCGGGTAGCTATTCAGCGCCTTCATGAGTAGGCCAATTTCCCAAGTAGTTGGTTTGAATCCTAAAACAAATAATCTTAATTTTGGAAATTCGCACAACTCACGTCAGAGGTTCTGCTTCGTTATCGAATAATTAATAAATTGACTCAAAAACGTTTTCTTGATTTTTTACCCTGAAATATATACGAAACTAGATTCTCCCACCAGTTAAGGATACACGTTGTTTTAACAATCATTCTATATAAACGGTCCTTGTTAGTAGTTGAATCAGACAACAAAAGTAATTTTATAGCAACTAAAACTACTATAAATATCCTTCAAAATGAATAGTATTTTAACGGATACAATTAGTTTAGTTAAATGGTGCTTGTAACTCGATCTTATGTTTTTGAGAACGTTTAAAACTCCACGCGAGACGACACGACGACGCACAGAAGTTGTTCTCAGCTGATGGTATCTGAAGTCCCCCTAGACGTGTAGGCAGTGTCTACAACCTACGTACTCCACACAAGTTGGAATAGTTGCATAGTAACAAGGCAGTAACAGCTGTTACATCCAACCCATTTCATGTACACTTGTTGTAATACATAATAACAGCGCATCTTTGGAACGAGAGGTTTTATCAGTATTTAACAAGACACGTTTAGTTATACAAATAATATAAATCACAAATTAACTCAATTCTGAAATAAACGAATACAAAACTGTAAACATTTATTTTATTTACGGAAGGAAAGTTAACGTTGTTTCATAAAAAATCTCGTTTTCCCTCACTCTTTTGCGGGGGACTTTTTACCAATTTTTTTATAAATCTAGACTATTCAATTGTACATAAAGGCTTGTCTAAAATGTATGCCAATTATGCAGATTGAAAAGAACAATTAGTTTCAAAATTGTGTCAGATTAATTTTTTTTTTTTTAATTCAAGTTCTTTAGTTTTACTAAAAACTCACAATATCAACACAAGTAGCGGTATAAACCCCAAAACTGTAATATTTTTTTAAACAGAAAGATGAAAAACAAATTTAAATTGCAATTATATTATTGGAGGGAAAATACTGTGTTACCGAAAAAGATTAAACAAAAATATATTGTTTTTAGTCTATTTGTTTGTGTTGTAGACGAATACAAAAAATCATGTTTTTTTATCCTCAATCACTTTCCGAATTTTTTTTCAGAAATAAACGTATTTAAGATGTAGTAAAAGTAGATCTGAAATAATTGCATGGATATAAATAGTGGCGTTCTAACAATAAAGATGGATGTTATTAATACAATGTAGATAAGACAAAATACTTACCCTATTTATGTAAACCATATAAACATAACGAACCTATTTATTAATTAACTAGCTGGCTTCGCTCGCGGATGTAATTAAATAAATACGACTATCGGGTAAATATTGTGCATTACCACTAGACGAAATAAAAAAAAACTATTTTAGGTCCGAGTTCCATAGCCCGAAAACGCACAATGAGTTTTACCCAAATCGATCTATGTATCCATTTCAGGCCTACGTAAATTTATTAACTATGTACCAATAAACGATAAAAATGCCGTTTTTCGCCAGTTTGTTATTCATAACTCCCGAACGAACAAAAATACAAATAACATTTTGAAGTGTATGTAACATCTATGAGTACTTTTCTCATTAGGGCATATTGTTTTGATATATATTTAAAGGTTAAACCAACATATACAGTAAATTAAAACACAGACAATGTTTTCAAAGTATTAAGCTTTTGATCCAAATCAGTTGTAATATAATGATCGCGTGTCACGACCCGCAAAACCCCTAATTTTGAACATAATTTAAATTTTTTACAATTTTCAAATAGGAACCCTAAATATTTCCGGAACAAAAAGTAGCCTAGTTTCATCTGTGAAAAGTCCTCTACATGCAAATGAAAGTTTCCTCAAAATTGGTTCAGCTATTTCGGAGATTAGCTCGGACAGACAGACAGACAAACATAAAACAAAAAAAATCGTGTTTAGGTTTAGGTGTAAATAACCATATGAGCTTAGGCAAAAGTATTTAGTACTTTGAAATCATAGACAGACACTTCAATTTTATTTATATGTACAGATTAGTACACTGATTTAAATTTTTTGAAGTTGTATTTCTTCAGGTAAAAATTAGAACGGAGCGAAGCGAACTCTTTATCCTTTATGCCCAATAAACAGTCAAATTTTTGAATTGAACTTATGAAAAACTATGTTCATACTTCTGTAATTTAAAACTTAATGGATTATTAATACACTGACGGTAGTCAAGATAGTTTAAAAACTGTTGCCTTTTATTATTATTTATCTATAAAAGTTTAACAAGCGTACAATAGGAGGACATCTTACTTTTTTGGAATCGAGGGAAAGCAAAAATATTCGCAAATCATTTTTAGTGCTACTACAATTTGTATAGCAAGTATAAGTCTATAACCTTTGTGGTGAAATTTTCCATTTGTGTAGAAGGCATAGTCACCATGTGCTAATTTTATCTGCAAATTTGTATTTTTATGTTCCAAAGTCGGCACCATCGTTGCTTGTTCTATTGGTTGACGCAGTAGGAGTGCAGATAAATTACAGAATGAAAAATACCAACTGGGTCTCTGTAAGACAAGTGTCCATACACCTAATTATTTTCGGCTTCCTCAAATTATTATTTATATTTACCACTCAGCATGATACACGTGTGTGCTTAGTGCTTTACGCAACTTCCTTAAAATTATGTTACCACACAATCAACTTATGAAATGTCTGGCACGCAGGCACGCACGTTGCTGTTTTAATACAAATGTCTTCCCTGACAGATTATAGATTACGTTCCTCGACGTGCTTGGGTACAAGGGTCACGGCGTCTCTTCTCTCGGCTCGAACGGGAAAATCGTTTGGAAATATTTAATTAATTGTCTTCGATTTCAAATATTTCTGTAGGTTTAGTAATAATAGTTTAGCAGATGTGTTTGATAATTCACAGTATCCCGATATTATTCCGTAAATTCTTTTACAAAATAAACAAGAGTTCGCGAGCCAAAGGTTCTGTGGTGTAATCCGTTTCAAATGTGTATATTTCTAAGAGGGAAATTTGTGCGTAGCTAAAAATGACTATAAACACACGCGGAATCTGTAACACTCGTTCTGTAAGCACAATTGTGTAGACGGCTCCCAAACAAAGTATTACCTTAACAGCTCTAGGAGAAAATAAATACCATTTTCGACACAATAGTTTTTTTAAGATCCTCAATTTTTTTTTTTTTTTAGATCCGCTATAGGCCTAATTTGTTTTATATCTGTAATCAGTTTTTTTTATATTCGCAATGGTTTGTCTTTTAGATTCGAAATATTTTTTTCCAAATCCTCGATTTGGTTTTATAGTTCTGCAATATTTTATTTGTTTGTAGTTCCGCAATAGTTTTTTTTTTACATATATAAGCATCTCCAACACCAATGGATATTTTCGAACAATTATCTGCATCACTTAGAATCGGATTTCCTGCAAAATAAACAGAAATATCGAGAAAAAAAAACTCAAAAATACTTTTGATGTCATTGAAGCATTTTTAAGCGACACCCCATACAACAGCTACTATACTGTACGAGATTGTTTATACCTAAATTTGGCTCTTCTTCTTAAAACATCTTCAGTAAAATATGTGTTGCGATCATACGAACTAACCGATGTTTACATCGATCAAATTTAATTAGGTTACATTTATCCTTCAAAGAGAAAACACACTGTAACAATCTTGGATTGGAGTTTTTTTAATGGCAAGATAATCGAAAGGCATATAGTTCAAAATTCTTTAGATTTTTTTTACTTAAAAGGAAAAATGAATCATTATAATATCATTCGTTTGTCCGCTTTTCTACCCCACTCGATTTCTCAGAAAAAAGTATTAATATTTAAACTGAAATTCAACATAGTTAAGAAACACCAAAACCCTCACATATTTCAATGATCAACTTCATAAACATATCTTCCTTTGAATTTTAGAGGGTCAATGTTTTGGTATTACTGGAAATAAAATTATTGTATGATAACGATACTCTGATTGGAATGGAAATCAAAACAATTTTTTTAAAGTGTTGTAACATGTAGTTTTTTATATAGGGTGTCAGTGGGCTATACAGGATCATATTCTACAAGTTTTTAGTAAAAAATCAAAATGGCGGATAAATCTAAAACTTTTATTCTTTTTTTACATGTAGAAAATTCTGACAGTATTTTCTATACACCCTGTATAGTATCAACATTTTTTAGATCCAAACTAATTTTGTATTCCAATTGTGTGTTTTAAAATTAATTTTCTGGGCTGTCTTGGACCCTGATAAAGCCTACGAAATGTTCCGTCATGTCAGACATTTTGTTTAACCAGTTTGTTACTGAGGCGTTGAAGGATTTCATAATTACTTTTGGAATTCGAATTAATCCGCAATGTCAGATTGAACTCAGCAGTTAATTTTACATTTTATTTGAAACGTCCGAGAGTGATAATTAACCGCAACCTTGAGATAATATGTGCATCCTTTTACTTGAAGACTTGCAGGGAGAGGACCTAGGTATAATAGACTTGCTGTTCACGACAAATATTTCTGCTCAAGGTTGAAACCTCCATACCTTACCTTTACTGCAGCTGTTGTCGGAATGCATTTATAGTAGGCTACTCGGTTTACTCTCAAATAATGTTAATTGGCTACACAATCTGTGCTCACTTCATTCCGTTACTTTGTCACAGGGGAAAGTTTACATTATACTGCTGGAATACTTTGTTTCTACAATTATCATGACGATTGATGAACTCAATAAGTCAATAAATAATTATTTTAAATAGTGACTTTGTTTTAATTCAGACAATATGAGTGGGTTTACGCTTTATCACTTTCAAACTAATCAATAAAATGGCAGTATGTCGAGACTTGGTGCCAATAAAATGAAATGTTCTAAACCTTAAACACGAATTCTCACAAGTAATGTTTTTGAAGTGAAAACTTCTTTAAGCGTTTAAAGTGAGACGCTTTGCGTTTTTGATTTCGATGATCATTTCTTCTTCTTTGGTTTTCACGCGTATTAAAGAAGAAGAAATCGACGAAATAAAACAGACAGTGGTAAATTAAAAGGCTTAAAACTCAATACCTGTGTGGGTTTAGTCACGTCACGCTAACGATGAAATGGACATTGTGCTTCCTCATTTTGCAAGCTGTGTTAACATGTTATTTTACTTGGTAATACCTCTGAAATGGTCATTGCACTTCCTAATTTTGTAAGTTGTGATAACTTAGTGTAGGCCTACTTGGTGACATCTCTAAAATGGACATAAAATTAAAACCATTTATTTCGTTTATTTTTTATCATAAAATAGTTTACAAGGTCTCATTTTAACTGCAATCACAATTTTTTTCAAAATCCTGTTTATTTGCTATGCAATCGCCTTTTTTTAAGTATTAAGATTGAATTTTTCCATGCACAATAAAAAATAATTAATAACTAAAAGTAAATTGCAAGCTGAATCCGCAATTTTATAAAGAATGTTTAGATTTTTTCACCACACAATTACAAAAGGTAGATTTATAAAATGGTTTTAAATGAGGCAATGTCCGTTATAGGGAGAAGCGCTGGAGTGGTAGGTTGTTTTCTCTTTTGCTGGAGCAGACTCTTTTTTTGTGATTATTATGCGTGCTGTATTGCATGCTTACAAAAAGCAACCAAAAAATATAACTTAGTACACTTATTCGTTTCGGAAATTATAAACTGTGTTATATGTATTATTGTAGGCCTACCATTTTCCTTTTAAGAATTTAAGGTACTTAAGGGTCTGCTCCAGTAAACGGGAAGCAACCGGAAACGCAAGCGCTTCTCTCTAAACCGTATCTAAACAGTGCAATTTCTTGCAGCTGAGCGCTTTGACATTGCCTCATCTCAAACCATTTTATAAATCCATCTTTTGTAATTGAGTACTGAAAAACAAACTGAATATTCTTTATAAAATTTCGGATCTGGCTTGCAAATTACTTTTCACTATTAATTTTTTATTGTGTTAGGAAAAAAATTCGAACTTTGTACTTCCAAAATGTCAATTACATAACAAAAGAAAAGCATTTTTTTAATCTAAAATGCAAAACGGATGCGTATTGTAATTGTGCTTAAAATGAGACCTTGCAA
>JAGFPH010000022.1:927266-943696 GCA_018207615.1 Philaenus spumarius
GACTTTGGGAAATCGATAGACTGGTAAACTTTTTTTATGTTAATCTACATACTTTAAGGTACTTATAAAAAAAAATCAGCCGTACTGCAAACTACTGGTAGTTTTAACCTATACCGACTGGGCTATTACGTTTTTAGATTCTGTATGTAATCAAAAGCCTTTTTTAGTTTTAGCGTTTTTTTACAAGTTCAAACTTTTTGAGTTAATTTGGACTTGATGTTTGGATTTGTGAAAGATTCTCTAGTAAACTTATACCTTGAATATATTCAAATAACAATTATTATTAAATGTATTTTTACTACGTATGTATTACATGCCATGTTTTACTATTAAAAGTTAAAACTTTATAAAAATATATTTAGAGTATATATTTATACCCTATATAAATTAAATATAAAGTTATAGTTCTGTTTTTGAGATCGAAGTTGATCTGGCGCGGAAAATATTACAACTCATGTGGCTCAGAAACCTCTAGTTGATCAAGGCGTCTTAAGTTGGACAAAACCAACTTAAGACACCTTAGAAAAGTATATTATTTATATGCGGCTCTACTATATATCTTTAGAAATCTTACTCAAGTTGGTCAAAGTAATATACAATCCCAGTACCTAAATTAATTACTACTTCTGACTATGCGATTTCAATGAAAAAGCTCTTAAACTGTTTGTATTTACTTAGTGTATTGATTAAAACATAAATAAACATCATGGTATATACCCAGCCCTGAAATTACTACAATATAGTATTGTATTACCCGTGACTATGCGGGTAAAAAAATGGTTCTGTACTTTTTTTGCTGCGATCAATAGTTTTGGAGATATGGCGGGGTAAAAGTAAGGTATTTCTCTAGGATTTTTTGAAAACGTGTTGAAATTGACAATTTCCTGGCGATTTACCGCATAATTAACATTAAGGGGTAATGTTTTGAAAATACGCCCTAAAATCTTTAAAAACACACATTTTTTGCCCCTTACCCCCAAACCCGACGCTATATCGAAGGAGACTTTTTACCACATTTAGAGCAAAATGTAATGAACAACTTCAAACAATCAGACCTTTGTTTTTTTTATTATTTTTTATTCTCCAGTTTGGGTCTAATTTCACTGTACTAGAAAGTGTTGGCGTGGTTTCCCTTTTAAATGTTGACAAGTTTCAACCATCTGAGGAGAAAAGGTTTTGTTCGTCCAAGAAAAAGTTTTGTTTCAAAATTATAAAGAATTTAATTTTTTTAAACTTTTGTTTCAAACATTTTTGTGTGAAATAAACAGTTTTTGAGTTAAGTGCCATCTTGTGTTGTGTATTTATAAAAACTGTGCATGAATGCGCTATTATCACCTTTAGTTCCAAAGTTTTGGGAACAAACGTTAATAGAGAATTAAATTCTCTATAATTTTTATACGAAACCTTTTTTTCTAGGATGCACCAAACTACCTAAAATAACCTAACCATACTTTCACTTTTAAGCATATTTTTGTGTTATTTTCGTCAAAAAATGAAAGCTGTATTTTTTTCTTAAATAAAATATATTCTGGGTATTGATTGCTTAAGTTTTTTGCAATATCTCTTTTTGCAACTCAGCAAAAAGTTAATAAAGTTTACTATTTATACCATACGTTTATGAAAACAATAAAACGGTATTTGAAAATGTATTTGGCAATCAACATCCGCATATGACAGTACTGTAATTCAAAATGCAACCCCTTTTTTAAATTTATTCCACGAACTAACAGAAAAAATTACTTATTATTATGGTCTTATGGAAATTAGATTCAATATGGCGGACAAGGTATCCTTCCAAATTTTTAATAGGGGCGTAATCTTCAAAAGGAAATAATATAAGGAAGATAATTAATTGTGAAGCATTAAATGATGACAGTAGTAGGCTACAACTCCTTATGTTCATCTTCTTCAACAGTTCACTCAAATAAACAGTTTTAAAGTTCCTGAGTGGAACTTATTAAAGGGCAGAACGTGCAACTTTTTAAACTTGACTTATTTCAAATGTTGACAATGGTTTTTTGGCAACTATTAAGCTTGTTTAATCCAATTTTTTTACGTTATTAAATAATTCAGTGTAGAAAATAGAACACTGATCATCTACGTTAAAAGGACTTCATATGGTATGACACACAGCTAGGGGAAAATAAGACAACTCTTGCTTTGAATGCTTACTTATTACATGCACCAAATTAAACAAAATATCTTAAATAAAAAATCATGTACTATATAGTAAAATTACATATCGTCTTTCATTATTCAATGTGAGTATCTTTTGCTTATTTTGCATAAATAAAAGTAAGCTTCAGAACGCTGTTAACAAATGCTTACAACTTAAATAAAATAATAATATTTAAGATGCAGGACAAAATACTTGAATAGTACTATTTCGTCTATGAATGCAACCGTTTCAAAATTATATCAAATTGGTAGGTTATTAACAAAATGCGTTTCCATAAGTTTGAGTTTAAACGCTTTAACGAATCAAGCTAGATTGTAATGTATACGTTTGTATAATGAATGAAAAGATTAACCATTTTTTACAATATGGCGCTCTATCGTTTCAAAGTTACTGCGAGTTTGAACTGTACAAAGTCTTTTTATGTTCCTTACGTTACTGCCTAATAAAGGTTGTTCAAACTACAGTGACTAGTTCAAACCAGCTAAGACGAAATATTGTTACAACAGCGAGATGCCGCCTTTTCTAGAGCAAGACAAAAAACATGGGTTGACAATCTACTCAAAACATATGCTTACGGGTCAGTATTATTTGTTCTCAGAGGGTCAGGTACTTGTACGAAGGTTCGTCTGAAAAAAAGCAAACAATACTGCAAGCTTCGAACTCCTAAAACTAAAGTTTACTGACCGGGAAAAGGTAATAGCCCTGGGGCGATCCTTTATTTGTTATATTGTGGGGGCAATAAACAACGGAAATCATTCGTAGAACTTTACTAGTAACGCTGCTCTGTAAACTATTTGATGTGTTTAATGATATTTTAAAAATATATCCTTCAATTTTGCTTAACATTCTTATTATTTCATAGAATTAAGAACGGGAAGGTAAATAGCTTACCGTAAAAGCCATCGCCAATAGCCGGATTTGAATATAGGCCAACTTTAGTAAGAACCATAACCCGTTCAAATACTACCCAGTCAACTCTTCTAACACATTTCCTTCAAAAACAGTCTTTATTATTTACCATGTATTTCATTTGAATGATGTCTTAATTAGATTCTATTTATAAAGTATTATTATTTTTATTCTTGAAGCTGCCTTTTTTAACGTTTGTTTATTTTGATTAAACTATGTTTAATAATGTACAGAACAATATTTTATATATAGGCCTACCATCTTCTGTTTTGAAATATTTTTATTAGTAGGCTATTCATATTTTTCAATGCCATCAAATAACAGTTTTGGTTGAACTTTGTTTTGTAAAAGTTATTTAATTACAAGCTATTAAGAAAAGCCAAACAGACAAATTTAGAATAGTAGGTACTACAGTACTTGCGTAATCTACTTGTTGAAATATTTTTATTAAAATATGAAGTGTTACTAACTTGTTTACAAACTCGAAAAATACTGTTAGTAGAGATTTATGTTAGTATAGTTCAGGGTTTTTTTAGATTGAATCTGAGTCTTGATAAAAAAATTATTATTCTAAAATTTCGCCAACCAACATTTCATGTTTTATTGCTCACTAGGCCTATATAAAACCTTATTGTAAAGGCCCTAATATGTGTGGGCTTGGATATTATATGTTGAAGTAAATTTAATCCAATACTGAACAACTACTAATAAGCAATGTCAGAAGTGTTAAAATGTACAATAATTTATTACTAGGGGAGACCCCTGCGTGCTCCGCACGCCAACCCCCGATGGAACCTTCTCAAAACATATGTTATGTTTTATTTATAATAAAGGGGTAGGATAAATAATAACCTCAAAACTAAGATGGTAAATCATGGTAAATCATGTTAAATGTTCAAATCTAATTATTTCGTACATTTTATAACAACAGTTATAATAAAGGTTAAAAGAATTAGTAAGGCACAGGTCAAAAGTGCGATCTGGGGATCGCGCAGACCATGGAACATCAACAAACCTGGAAATCAAATGTCCCGGAAACACTTGACGAAAAACTTTCGTTGACTCGTTTGATGTCACACCATCCTGTTGGAACCAAATACAGTTTGTGTCGATTCCTAACTCACGTAACTGTGTCATCAGAAAATTTCTGAGCATGGCCATATAGCGTTCTGAGTTAACAGTGACAGGCATTCTCATATCGTTAAAAAAAAAATATGGGCCAATGATAACAAACCGCACTACTCCACACCAAACAGTCACGTCTGTGGATGGAGTGTCGTTCATAAAGTTCTCTTGGTTTCTCGACAGACAAATATCGAAAATTCTGTTTATTAACTTTTCCCGCCAATTCAAAATGAGATTCATCCAACATGACCGCTTGTACTTAAAGAAGATTCGCTTCATTCACAAGCAGCAGCAGTTAATGGCTCATGGTAAAGCATCAATCAATTTATAATTATATAATTATAAATTATATATACTTATAAATAAAACAACTAATTTTTACACGTTTTGTTTACTAACAAAAATGTGTCGTTTCTGTACTACCCCTTCTCAAAGAGACAAAATATGGTATACAGCAAATCAACCTGTCCACTATGTTACATAATTGTAATATTTCTCCCTCATTTTCTTTCATCTTTTATATCACGAAAGTGAATTATTACATGCATTTTCAATTAATATGGTATGTTTTGTTCATTGGCTGCCCTTCAATCGTCTTCGTCAACGTATGTTTGCTGAATAATTTAAATCAATTAAAAATAAAGAATTCAGAGTGAAGAGCGTCTTCTTTTTCAACCGCTAAATCTACAGACTGGTAAATCACAGTCTTAGCTGGATGTTGCAGATCGAACAGATACGACTTTAATATGCGCATGCATAGATCGGGATGGATTTGATCAGCTTTACGCATTTAAATATTTCCTTTCAATTAATAAATAAAAATTTAAAATCTCTAGCTTTAAGGAAAGAAAACCAATTAATATTTATAGTTTTTAGGAGTTGTTATCACATTTTCACCAATTAGCAGCACGTAACAAAATGGGAAACTGGCTTAGGCCTACTTTTTGTGTTTTTCAAGAAATAAATGTACAAAATTTCAGCTTTCTCGCTTTAAAGAAAATATAGCAAACAACAACTTTTTTTAGGGGTTGTTTCAACTCTTAAACGTTAAATAGTTAAAAATTATTCTTATTGCGTCTCTAGTACCTATGAGCATATGTGTACCAAATTTCACGTTCCTCGACGTTATTCAATTAATATGTATAGAGGTTGTTACTACTTTTCAATCCTTTAGCATAATGTTACAAAGTGTAAAACGTTTTTATTTTATATGCATCTTGTAAGAAATTAATGTACCAAATTTCATCTCTCTAACTTTCAGGAAAGTATAAAAATTAATATTAATTGTTTTAGGGATTTTTACTACATTTCCACCCCTTAGCAGAACGTGACAAAAAGTAAAACTGGTTTACTTTTTATATGTGATTTTAAGAAATAAATGTACAAAATTTCAGCTTTCTAGCTTTAAAGAAAGTAAATAAATAAAATGTATAGTTTTAGGGGTTGTTTCAACCTTTTGAGGCTATATATTTTAAAATCCTTACTTAGTGCGCCTCTAGTACCTGTGGGCATATGAGTACCAACTTCCGCGTTCCTAGGCCGTATGGTTTTTGAGATATAAAACAAACAATATTTATGGTTTTAGTGGTTGTTTCAACCCTTAAACTCGAAACATTTCAAAATTCTTTCTTAATGCAAATCTAAAGCCTAGGAGCAATATGTGTAACAAATTCCACGTTCCTAGGCCATATGGTTTTTGAGATATAAAACAAAAAATATTTATGGTTTTACAGGTTGCTTCAACCCTTTAACGCGAAATATTTCAAAATTCTTTCTTAGTGCTGCTCTAGGGCCTATGATCAATAAATATGTGTACCAAATTTCACATTCCTAGGAGGTATGGTTTTCAAGATACTGTGATGAGTGAGTGAGTCAATGGTATTTCAGCTTTATATATATAGATATTGTTTGTCACAATATTTGAATTTTAAATACTTTCCTACTCGTACAGACGTTATAAAATTCTAAACCTACCCGAAATTACTAGGTGCTATTTGCTATTTTAGCAGGTAGAAAACTCTTAAAGATTGCAGTTAGGGAGGGTTGGGATGGTACAGTTTACGAAATCGTAGTTATGACTTTAGTTGCAAAACAAGGCCATAAATATTTTGACTGACAACTTATTGCCTGTTAGGATATTTATTGCATTGGCTAGTTATTCCGACAAAGTGGAAGTATTTTTGTCAAGAAACTTAAAGTGTTTGCCAAAAATAAAAATATTCCCACGTTTGACTTGCACTTTGAGCAGGTAAAAAGGATTGGGAGGTAATTGTTAACGAAATCCGTTTTATAACTTTAGTGTCAAAATCAAGGCCAGACATTTTGACAGACGACTGAACCACACCTGAAATATTTATTGCATTGTCGAAATATGCCGACAAAGTAAAAGTATTTTTGTCAAAAACATATTGTGTCTATTCTTGGACGATTTTCGTACTATGTAATTCATCTAATTCCAAAATTTCGTCTATAATGTATTTTTTATCGAATATATTATGTGTACGAATCCTTATAAATGGACCAAGTGACATATTATAGTCAATAGCATTTTTATATAAACCTGTATAATAAATAAAGAGTCACTTGAACCATCATGTTAGTGCAGAGTTTACAAGACATTCACCTTCTGCTCAATCATGAACATACAATACAGCAATATATATACTGCAATATATATATTTTTACAGCAATATATACTGTTATATTTTGGCCGATAATACAGCACCTCACAGTTATTTTCACTATAGTTTCGAGAGACAAATTTAATGAGACTTGTATCGATCATAAATTATATTCGGTTCTGCATAAATAATTTCGAACAGGTTTTGCATCTCTGCATAACATATTTCTCTTACTGTCAAGCTTTACTATGATGCTTGACTTACTATATTGATTTTAGTGAGTTTATTTAAGTTGTATACTGAATGATGGGTATAGACATTAAATTAAATTAAAAGAGTTTTGGTCTTCCTAATTTATTTTACTCAGACATTAGCTAAATAATGTAGGCGTAATACCCTAGTCTCACCATGTGGTATTATTTCAAAGGAAAATTCGAATAAAGAGCATGTTGTTTGCTTTACAAAAAAAGGTAATACAATAATTGATAATGTACCAAAAGACCTTCGTTTTTGAAAAAAAGGTACATTCAAGATGGCGGACAACATTTTTTAACACAAATTTCAATACAGTGAAGAATGCAATTTCAATACAGTGAATAAATTTATTTGCATTCATATAATTTTATTATGTTCTGGAGAATAACATCGCTTGTTTGCAAAATATTTGGCCGTTCTTGAACTTCCGAGACACCCGGTATATGTTGTGTTGCATAACAGGTCACATTTTTTTGACATATCTGAACCTCTATGATTTTTTTGGCTTGAGAGGGTAGGGGGTTAACAATTTCAAATGCAAATGTAGGGCATGTAATACACAGCTGAAAAGTTTATTAAACGAGAAACATAATGGCGCAAACTAGAACTTAGTATCTTGCTTCGTTTCAAAATAATGGACAATCAAAGTTCTGGAAAATTATATTTTTATTATAACACAAACGCAGGTTTTTGTCCGAAAAATTGTTAAATTTTCTTCATTTGCGTGACTTATTTGTAAAAAGGCAAAACTGAGTGCTATCACAATAAATATTAGGAACAAAATGACGCAGGTACAGCTATTATATCAGTACATGAAAAATGTTACATGAAAAAGTTTTTTAAGACATAAACTCAGACGAATTAGTGGTACCTTACTATATTTACTTACAGTTTCTATTTTTAAAATGTGTTACATTTAACATCAACGTACAACTGACTTACTCCAAAATTACAAAGGGTCAGATACTAAGTAAAAAAGTTATGAAACTCAAGATATATACAAAGTTTTATTAACTTATTTTTGTAACAAAAAATAAGGGAGGTAACAGGACTTTATAAACACTCTGTACAGCCTAGAGATAATGTAAACTTTAAAAAAAATTAAAAGATTAATAATTGGGTTTTTTAAATACAGATGTGTAGGTGCTTTATTCATTCATCTTTTACTTTATTAATAGAGGAATTAGCTGGTTAAAGCTTGAATTTAGAAAACATTAGTCTCAAATAAAAGTCATACAATATTGTATAACCTATAAAAAAAAACATTAGCAACGAAACATATAATATTTACCAAATAAAATGTAGGCCTTCATAATTCTGACCCGAAGACCATATATATGACTTTTTTTTTTAATGTCACGTGTTATAAACTAATTGGTTGAATAAACTAATATGAATAAATTAAGAATAATAGTTTTTAAGTTTAGCCTACTAGTGAAACTCAAAGCCAATTTTTGTAAGAGAGCAATTTTTAAAATTCGTATTTTTTTAAACAGTTACAATATGTTGTAGGCCTATCTGAATTTGTATTCAGAAAACATTTAAGCATATAAGTGTATAGGAATAAAACTAATCGATTAAATTTGGCCACTTCCTGATTGATTATATGTTTATGAGTTTAAATGCACGATGTCTTTCGTTTTATAGGTTGGGTCTCAATTTATTACATTTTATACAATTAAATTATAAACTATGTAATATTTTAGCTTAATGACTTTATCCGCCTATAATACTGTTAACTGTAATTTATTTTGGGAAGCGATAGTTTCACTAGAGGACACATTATATAAACTACCTTGAGTGGTTTCCTTAAATTTACATTAGTACACTATTGCAAAAAGAAATTTGACAATGCTCTTTGTAATTTAGTACATATTCCAGTACGTTATTACATCAAATTAATTTTAGTTATACATAAATATTATAACATCGTGCAGGCCAAGAATTCTGGCTTTAATTAAAAGTTTACTACCATTATTATAGAAAATAACTTACTGTTTAGAATAACTTACTTATAAAACAATAATGTTTTCAAAAAAATATGACATCAGCTACTAATGTTAAATAGCGTATATACTTTTATAAATTACGATTAAAAGAAAAGAAATTACAGTGGTCTATATTACAAGTTTTATTTACTGGTCTTAAAATAAAAAATACGAATTAATTTCCAGATTACGTGCAAAACATTCTGAACTTTTTGAATAATTTATAAGTTTTAAATACTAAAATGTATGATATTACTGTTCCTTGTTCTTTTAATTTCTTTCGTATATTACAACGGAAAATCATTTGTAACGTTTAAATAATTCGATTGGTACCAAGCAAGGTATACAAAACTACTACGGCTGGATGAACCATCCGTAGTAAGTTGTAGAGAATTGAAGCGGCAACACTGTACCAAGTACATTTTGCCGCGAAATCACGACAAATCAGCTTACTACGTTAGCCGTTAGGAGCGCTATCACACGGCGAAGTCCCAGTTGCTGCAAATGCGTAATGTTCGACCTTTTTACACACCGGGAGAAAAACTCATTTATGGCAACTGACTCTTATATACCTTATTCTTCGATAAGAATCATAAATATAAGCCAAATAAATTGTGGCAACGTGTGTATGTTGCCACAATTTTTTATGTTGCCACAGTGTGGTCTGGTACCGGTGAATGATGCCACAATAGAGTGTTTACCAACGCACACACACACCCACACACACACACACATACACACGGTCGGACACCTCGGCGGGAATAGTCAGAATGGCTTCCTGGGACCTCAAAACGTGGAGATTTAATGAAAACTCGACTTTCGAAAATCGGACCGAAATCAATAACTTCCCTTTATTGGTAGCGGGAAGTTAAAAAAACCGTGTTTAGGTTTAGGTGTAAATAACCATATGAGCTTAGGCAAAAGTATTTAGTACTTTGAAATCATAGACAGACACTTCAATTTTATTTTTATATGTACAGATTAGTACACTGATTTAAATTTTTTGAAGTTGTATTTCTTCAGGTAAAAATTAGAACGGAGCGAAGCGAACTCTTTATCCTTTATGCCCAATAAACAGTCAAATTTTTGAATTGAACTTATGAAAAACTATGTTCATACTTCTGTAATTTAAAACTTAATGGATTATTAATACACTGACGGTAGTCAAGATAGTTTAAAAACTGTTGCCTTTTATTATTATTTATCTATAAAAGTTTAACAAGCGTACAATAGGAGGTCATCTTACTTTTTTGGAATCGAGGGAAAGCAAAAATATTCGCAAATCATTTTTAGTGCTACTACAATTTGTATAGCAAGTATAAGTCTATAACCTTTGTGGTGAAATTTTCCATTTGTGTAGAAGGCATAGTCACCATGTGCTAATTTTATCTGCAAATTTGTATTTTTATGTTCCAAAGTCGGCACCATCGTTGCTTGTTCTATTGGTTGACGCAGTAGGAGTGCAGATAAATTACAGAATGAAAAATACCAACTGGGTCTCTGTAAGACAAGTGTCCATACACCTAATTATTTTCGGCTTCCTCAAATTATTATTTATATTTACCACTCAGCATGATACACGTGTGTGCTTAGTGCTTTACGCAACTTCCTTAAAATTATGTTACCACACAATCAACTTATGAAATGTCTGGCACGCAGGCACGCACGTTGCTGTTTTAATACAAATGTCTTCCCTGACAGATTATAGGCCTAGATTACGTTCCTCGACGTGCTTGGGTACAAGGGTCACGGCGTCTCTTCTCTCGGCTCGAACGGGAAAATCGTTTGGAAATATTTAATTAATTGTCTTCGATTTCAAATATTTCTGTAGGTTTAGTAATAATAGTTTAGCAGATGTGTTTGATAATTCACAGTATCCCGATATTATTCCGTAAATTCTTTTACAAAATAAACAAGAGTTCGCGAGCCAAAGGTTCTGTGGTGTAATCCGTTTCAAATGTGTATATTTCTAAGAGGGAAATTTGTGCGTAGCTAAAAATGACTATAAACACACGCGGAATCTGTAACACTCGTTCTGTAAGCACAATTGTGTAGACGGCTCCCAAACAAAGTATTACCTTAACAGCTCTAGGAGAAAATAAATACATTTTTCGACACAATAGTTTTTTTAAGATCCTCAATTATTTTTTTTTATTTTTAGATCCGCTATAGGCCTAATTTGTTTTATATCTGTAATCAGTTTTTTTTATATTCGCAATAGTTTGTCTTTTAGATTCGAAATATTTTTTTCCAAATCCTCGATTTGGTTTTATAGTTCTGCAATATTTTATTTATTTGTAGTTCCGCAATAGTTTTTTTTTACATATATAAGCATCTCCAACTCCAATGGATATTTTCGAACAATTATCTGCATCACTTAGAATTGGATTTCCTGCAAAATAAACAGAAATATCGAGAAAAAAAACTCAAAAATACTTTTGATGTCATTAAAGCATTTTTAAGCGACAACCCATACAACAGCTACTATACTGTACGAGATTGTTTATACCTAAATTTGGCTCTTCTTCTTAAAACATCTTCAGTAAAATATGTGTTGCGATCATACGAACTAACCGATGTTTACATCGATCAAATTTAATTGGGTTACATTTATCCTTCAAAGAGAAAACACACTGTAACAATCTTGGATTGGAGTTTTTTAATGGCAAGATAATCGAAAGGCATATAGTTCAAAATTCTATAGATTTTTTTACTTAAAAGGAAAAATGAATCATTATAATATCATTCGTTTGTCCGCTTTTCTACCCCACTCGATTTCTCAGAAAAAAGTATTAATATTTAAACTGAAATTCAACATAGTTAAGAAACACCAAAACCCTCACATATTTCAATGATCAACTTCATAAACATATCTTCCTTTGAATTTTAGAGGGTCAATGTTTTGGTATTACTGGAAATAAAATTATTGTATGATAACGATACTCTGATTGGAATGGAAATCAAAACAATTTTTTTAAAGTGTTGTAACATGTAGTTTTTTTATATAGGGTGTCAGTGGACTATACAGGATCATATTCAACAAGTTTTTAGTAACAAATAAAAATGGCGGATAAATCTAAAACTTTTATTCTTTTTTTACCTGTAGAAATTTGGGACAGTATTTTCTATACACTCTGTATAGTATCAACATTTTTTAGATCCAAACTAATTTTGTATTCCAATTGTGTGTTTTAAAATAAATTTTCTGGGCTGTCTTGGACCCTGATAAAGCCTACGAAATGTTCCGTCATGTCAGACATTTTGTTTAACCAGTTTGTTACTGAGGCGTTGAAGGATTTCATAATTACTTTTGGAATTCGAATTAATCCGCAATGTCAGATTGAACTCAGCAGTTAATTTTACATTTTATTTGAAACGTCCGAGAGTGATAATTAACCGCAACCTTGAGATAATATGTGCATCCTTTTACTTGAAGACTTGCAGGGAGAGGGCCTAGGTATAATAGACTTGCTGTTCACGACAAATATTTCTGCTCAAGGTTGAAACCTCCATACCTTACCTTTACTGCAGCTGTTGTCGGAATGCATTTATAGTAGGCTACTCGGTTTACTCTCAAATAATGTTAATTGGCTACACAATCTGTGCTCACTTCATTCCGTTACTTTGTCACAGGGGAAAGTTTACATTATACTGCTGGAATACTTTGTTTCTACAATTATCATGACGATTGATGAACTCAATAAGTCAATAAATAATTATTTTAAATAGTGACTTTGTTTTAATTCAGACAATATGAGTGGGTTTACGCTTTATCACTTTCAAACTAATGAATAAAATGGCAGTATGTCGAGACTTGGTGCCAATAAAATGAAATGTTCTAAACCTTAAACACGAATTCTCACAAGTAATGTTTTTGAAGTGAAAACTTCTTTAAGCGTTTAAAGTGAGACGCTTTGCGTTTTTGATTTCGATGATCATTTCTTCTTCTTTGGTTTTCACGCGTATTAAAGATGAAGAAATCGACGAAATAAAACAGACAGTGGTAAATTAAAAGGCTTAAAACTCAATACCTGTGTGGGTTTAGTCACGTCACGCTAACGATGAAATGGACATTGTGCTTCCTCATTTTGCAAGCTGTGTTAACATGTTATTTTACTTGGTAATACCTCTGAAATGGTCATTGCACTTCCTAATTTTGTAAGTTGTGATAACTTAGTGTAGGCCTACTTGGTGACATCTCTAAAATGGACATAAAATTAAAACCATTTATTTCGTTTATTTTTTATCATAAAATAGTTTACAAGGTCTCATTTTAACTGCAATCACAATTTTTTTCAAAATCCTGTTTATTTGCTATGCAATCGCCTTTTTTTAAGTATTAAGATTGAATTTTTCCATGCACAATAAAAAATTAATTAATAACTAAAAGTAAATTGCAAGCTGAATCCGCAATTTTATAAAGAATGTTTAGATTTTTTCACCACACAATTACAAAAGGTAGATTTATAAAATGGTTTTAAATGAGGCAATGTCCGTTATAGGGAGAAGCGCTGGAGTGGTAGGTTGTTTTCTCTTTTGCTGGAGCAGACTCTTTTTTTGTGATTATTATGCGTGCTGTATTGCATGGTTACAAAAAGCAACCAAAAAATATAACTTAGTACACTTATTCGTTTCGGAAATTATAAACTGTGTTATATGTATTATTGTAGGCCTACCATTTTCCTTTTAAGAATTTAAGGTACTTAAGGGTCTGCTCCAGTAAACGGGAAGCAACCGGAAACGCAAGCGCTTCTCTCTAAACCGTATCTAAACAGTGCAATTTCTTGCAGCTGAGCGCTTTGACATTGCCTCCTCTCAAACCATTTTATAAATCCATCTTTTGTAATTGAGTACTGAAAAAAAAAACTGAATATTCTTTATAAAATTTCGGATCTGGCTTGCAAATTACTTTTCACTATTAATTTTTTATTGTGTTAGGAAAAAAATTCGAACTTTGTACTTCCAAAATGTCAATTACATAACAAAAGAAAAGCATTTTTTTAATCTAAAATGCAAAACGGATGCGTATTGTAATTGTGCTTAAAATGAGACCTTGCAACCAATTTTATTATAAAAAATAAACGAAATAAACTGTTTGAAATTTAACATTGCTCTTATGGGATACAAATCCAAGATGGCCGCCACTACATCAGACCCTTAAATGAAAACCATGTCTAGAGATAAGAATAAAATATAAATTTTTCTAAGATTTGAAACAACCAAAAATATTTTACGATTTCGTATAGGTTTGGCCGATTGACTTGTAACTTCCCAATACAGTTTGATCAAAAACCCTGCTTTCAAAATTAACACTACGTTACCAACATAGGAAACATTAATATCCAGATTACTTAACTCCGCCTTCCATTAAAACGGCGAACTAAGGTTAACTCAAGAACTCAGCATGTTCGCATCGACTATTGTTGAAATCACGTCTCAAATCGGTTAATGGACTGTAAATAATTTAATAACCCGTTAAAGATTTAAGCAACGCATTCAAAACTCAAAGCATTGATTAATGTTTTGACGATAAACAGTTTTTTTGTATCGCCGAGGACGACGCGACGTTGTTTCGGCGGAACATGTTATATAACTACGGCTTTGAAGTCGCCGCGTGCTCTTGGGTCGATGACTTACACATTGCATAAATACTTGTACTAAGTTTGTTTACAACTGACAAGGACTTCAAAAGGGTAGCTGAGGTCGGTAAATACTTCTTGAACCGGTTGCTACGCTCATTACCGGTCCGCCACTGGAAGCCATTACTTCTCTAAAACAAGGCACCGGACTATATTTATTGATACTTCGCCACTTAAATACAATAAACTGTCCGTTCTTCAACCACCTGGGGAAATTGCTGTTATTAGTGACGTCGATAAAGACTTCATGTTAAAAGAAGAAGATCTTTGCTAAAGTATTTGCACTAGGTGGACAGTGAATTAGTGCCTCGATAAAGTCTTCAAGTTGAAAGAAGAAGATCTATGCCAAAGTATTTGCACTAGGTGGACAGTGAATTAGTGCCTCGATAAAGTCTTCAAGTTGAAAGAAGAAGATCTATGCCAAAGTATTTGCACTAGGTGGACACTGCATTAGTGGCTCGATAAAGTCTTCAAGTTAAAAGAAGAAGATCTTTGCCAAAGTATTTGCACTAGGTGGACAGTGAATTAGTGCCTCGATAAAGTCTTCAAGTTGAAAGAAGAAGATCTATGCCAAAGTATTTGCACTAGGTGGACACTGCATTAGTGGCTCGATAAAGTCTTCATGTTGAAAGAAGAAGATCTTTGCCAAAGTATGTTTACTAGGTGGAAACTGCATTAGTGCCTCGATAAAGTCTTCAAGTTGAAAGAAGAAGATCTTTGCCAAAGTATTTGCACTAGGTGGACACTGCATTAGTGGCTCGATAAAGTCTTCATGTTGAAAGAAGAAGATCTTTGCCAAAGTATTTGCACTAGGTGGACACTGCATTAGTGCCTCGATAAAGTCTTCATGTTGAAAGAAGAAGATCTTTGCCAAAGTATTTGCACTAGGTGGACACTGCATTAGTCGCTCGATTATGGAAATAATTGTTCGCACATTAAGTAAATTTTAAACATTTGATAGGCCTATGTACAAAAAAGAGCAACATCAACTAGGCTTGAACCTGCGTCAATGTGTTTAAGGTTCCAACCGTAGCAAGCTCAGAGCAAGCTAGGGGAGACGATGGAACTCCCCTAAATTCCGTCAAAACTTATTTCCGTTTAGCGTATAGGCCTACATCTGAAAATTTGTATTTCTGTGGTTTAGGGCCTTAAGGAAAAACAAAACTTTCAGATAGTTATATAGCATTGTAATCCGCACATATTCCAATAACCAAAACAAATAAAAATATTTCACTATACATTTTGGACGGAGCGATGTTTGTATCTCATTACAGGAAGATGATCATAAAGTTATTAAACGTATGAAAATGTGTTTTTCATGCATGCTGCTTACACTAATTATGTAATTGGAAGCTATTGCTTACTTTAACTGGTCACCTCCATCAATGTGTAATAACTCGGTCACGTAGTTTTTTAAATTAAGTTTATATGTTTTATTGTTTCAACCAACTATTTCGGAAATTGCTTTACTCACGAAAATGTTGAATAGCTGCCTACGTGTACGAAATATATAAGTAGAATTAATTTGTTTGCACCTCAGTCCACAACCCCAGCCCAAGCACTGCTTTGTTCCGCTCGCAGTGGTAAAACTTGCTTTGAGAGTTTGCACCTTGACCTTGCGACCTCGGATTATCGAGTGCGTTTTGCTAGTTTGCACCTTCACCTTACGGCCTCGGATTATCGACTGCGTTTTGCTAGTTTGCACCTTGACCTT
>JAGFPH010000022.1:951774-983476 GCA_018207615.1 Philaenus spumarius
TTACATATAAGGGTTGAAACAACCCCTAAAACAATAAATATTAATCACGTAAAAACTACTGGATGGATTTGAATGAAATTTGGCACACATGTAGATCATCACCTGGAATGAAACATAGGCTAGAATTCATTTTGATTTAATTATTGAAACAACACCTAAAACAATAAATATTAATCACATTATTGGTTGGATTCGAATGAAATTTGACACACATATGGATCATGTCCTGGAATGAAACATAAGCTAGAATTCATTTTGACTTAAGGGTTGAAACAATCCCTAAAACAATAAATATTAATTACATAAAAACTAATGGATGGATTTGAATGAAATTTGGCACACTTATAGATCAAGAAATGAAATGAAATGTAAGCTAAAATTCATTTTGATTTAAGGGTTGAAACAATTCCTAAAACAATAAATATTAATCACATAAAAACTACTGGATGGATTTGAATGACGTTTGGCACACATATAGATCAAGACCTGGAATGAAACATAAGCTAGAATTCATTTTGATTTAAGTGTTAAAACAACCCCTAAAACAATAAATATTAATCACATAAAAACTACTGGATGGATTTGAATGAAATTCGGCACACATATAGATCAAGACCTTGAATGAAACATAAGCTAAAATTCATTTTGATTTAAGGGTTGAAACAACCCCTAAAACAATAAATATTAATCACATAAAAACTACTGGATGGATTTGAATGAAATTTGGCACACATATATATTTCAACAAGACCTGGAATGAAATATAAGCTAGAATTTATTTAGATTTTAGGGTTGAAACAACCCCTAAAGCAATAAATATTTATTATTATACTTCCATTAAGACTAGAGAGCTGGAAATTTGTACATTTTTTTCTTACAAGATATATATAAAAGTAAATTATGTTTGTATTTTTTTTTTTACTGCTAAAGGGTGAAAATGTAATAACAACCCCTAAAATAATAAACATTTATTACTATGCGGCGAATCTTCGGACCGTGTGTGAAACCATAGGTACCTGCTAGTAGCTGTATAAACATTTCTTTTGTGATTACCTATGTCTGTATTGTTAAAATAAGAAGCCTATGTAATAGTACTATTTACCTTGTTTAAAATTTAAGTTGCTAAATAATATTGCACATTTAATAAAAGCCAGAATCCGAAGATCCAAGAGTAAAGAGTTATAATTATGTACAAAGTGTAAGATAATACAATTGCTAATTCTTGTAATATGTGCTCTAGAAAGGCTACCACAATAAAGATGTAAGAACAAAATTGTGTTAAATAAATCTACCTTGTTCTCTAAAAGAAGTTATTATTTGAATTATTTAAGGTATATCATAAAGTAAGCTCTTTTCAAAAGGAAGAACCAAATTAACATATTTTAAAATATTTATAACACTGAGTGTTATAGTATCATGAATATTCTTAGCTCTTTTGACCTTGAGAAGTATTCACTTGCAGTCAAGTTAAATCTAATTTAATAATCTCAGGTGTTCAAATTATGTCTGTCTAACTGCAATAGAATTGCTTTCATAATATTTTTCTTCACAATTAGTAATGAATTTTATAAGAATTTAACACTTTATCTCTATTTATCTTTTTAGCATTTTTCACATTTTGTATGTCATGATTTTCGAATAGACTCTGGTTCCAAGAATAAAAGCAATTGCTGGTTTTATATGTTACTAGCTGACCCGGCAATGTTTCGCTATTGCTTAATTTGAAACTTTGAAAGACTGTAATTCGTATCCCTGAGGGCCGATGTAAATTATAATGGGATTCTGCTCATTGCTTGATTTACCTAACCTAAAATTATATTCAGTTTTTGATCCAAATCAGTTGTTGATCAAAATCAGCTGTTGATCAAAATCAGCTGTTTTAAGCTTTTCATACGAACAGCTGTTTCTGATAAAATCAAAAGAAATATTTCTTCTTCTTCCTTAAGATTGACCTTCCATAAGATTAACATTGAAACTTTGAGGGCCACTGGGGCGTAGCCCTAATGTCCTAGGACTTTGGTAAATGGCCTAAAACCTTCCCAGGGTTAACCTGTGTTACTATGCAAAATTTCAAAGCAATCGGATGGACGGTTTGGTGACGCATAAAGGACAAACATACAGACAAACGTACAAACAGACATACATTGAATTTTATATACCTATATAGATAAATTAAATTATATCACTAAAGAAATAGTATAGAATATTCTTAAGTAACACAACATTTTCTGTTATAATTACAAGGATGTTCTGATCTAATTTATGTCTATGAAACAAATCTATCCGTCCAGAACTGTAATAACCTACTTATGTTCTCTATAGTTCATTCAGAGTATCTTTTCTACCTTTCTGAATAATGATTATTGACAATTTTGTCAAATGTTGATAAAATAGACAATTTTAAGAGCAATTATAATTTTGTGTTCTATTTTACTAACAATTTAAGATATTTTAAAGAGTAACTAGTTTTGTCTTTAAATGAATAAAAAATAATGTATAAGCTTAAGTATAATAATACTAAACCATTTTTAATCTGATTAAATTGGATGAATTATATTTTATAAATATCAGAATGTTTGGATTGAAATGTTGATAGTTAAAAGAACTGGATGATAATGTAAGGTGATAGGTTTTAACACTTTTAAAATAACCTAAATTTGTTTTCGCAGACTCAACATGCCTCATGATGATGACTTGAAGTGCAACCCTTATCGAGGAACTACCAAAATGCACGTGATGTCACGCATGCTAGACCATAATACCTATCCATGGTCTTGGTCTAACTGTAGTAGACATTATTTAACTGAATTTCTAGAGTAAGTACAATTTCATATTTATACTTTTTAATTAATATAATATAAAAGGTATATTACCTTAGTTTTTCTCCATCAGACAATCCAAAAATTTTCTCCTATCAAAATACTAGTTTCGACGGTTAAACTGACTTCGTCAGATCCTTGACATTATGTTTTTGTATCAGCCATTCTGAGACATTGTCAAAGTCACTGGCCTAATTAATGAATACATTAAACCAGAGTTAAAACAATTTACGAAACAACGACTATACAAAATACTCCTATAGGCACAAATAGTCACAAATTTAAATTTAAAATTAATCAACATCTTTATTAGCGCACAAGAACATGTTGTATGCCCGCCGGTTACTGATAACTCACCAGTTAATTTGTGCTTATACGTGCAAAACGTATTTAGTGAACTCGTTGTTTCATAAATTGTTTTAACTCTGGTTTAATGTATTAATTAATTAGGCCAGTGACTTTGACAACGCCTCAGAGCGGCTGATTTCCAAAAACATGATGTCAAGGATCTGACGATGACGGCATAACCGTTGAAACTAGTAATCCACTAGGAGAAAATTTTTGGATTGTCTGACGGAGAAAAATTAAGGTAATAAACCTTTTTTATTATACTCATTGAATACAAAATCCAGGAGGCTAAACATTATGTCTAAACTATACTTTTTAGCCTTTCCTGGATTGTTTTATGATTTATTAACATAAATTTTAACCTGTCTGTTCAATGTTATACATGCCCCTTTTCTTGATTCAGTTTTTTTATCACACTTCAACCGTTTCAACTATCGTTTCATTCAATATCAAATACTTTGTTTTGTTTGTTATATATATAACCATATAAAGCGACTTAAAAACGAATAATAAATAAATATGACACCACACAAACAACAAGAAGTTACAAAATAAATATGAACAGTAAAATTGTCATGCCTTACTTCAATAAATGCCGTCAGGTTCACATCTAAAGTATTTTTAAATCTAAAGTCTGTAAGTATTATCATGTATGTGTTTGTTTTGAGCCATAATTATGTAATGTTAGTGTTTTTAAAATAGGTACAGTTAGCATTCTAAAACTAACAAATCAAAATACTTTGTAATTACTTAAAATTATTGTCATTACAGCTGCCGTGTATTAAGAAACAATGCGAAAGTGAATAAACATTTTAAAAATCCATTTGAAATTTACAATAAATTGTAACTATAATTTACGTTGTAACTAAAGATATTTTCATAAGACATTAATTTAAAACTTTAATCTGTACAGCTGAAGCAATAGTTTTTGAACCATTGTGTTGTAAAATTAGAAGATTAAATACAACGTTTTTTATACAATTCCACATAAATAAATCTTAAAAACAGTTCCTGTAATAAAACAGCAACTATACCACATATTCAGTACAACATCTGTTAAGCCTGACACACTAACACTAAAAAGGATATTCTAGATATTGCGTAATTCAGGATCATATTGTTGACCAATAGAATGACATATGTGTCCGAGGACTTTGAACGTATAACTGTTGCACATATGCGGTTGCAGAAAAAAAAACATTATCATTCGACTCAGCTGACAATATTAAACCTTTGTTGAAACCAGTCGCTAACTGTTGACCAAATCCAGAATAAGAATTCCAGAAGCGGTTTAGTTTTCGCATTCCTTTTTGTTCAACGACTTCTTAGTGAGAGTTGAGCAAATTTGTGACATATTTCTACAGTAGCATCAATATGATTGTTTGACTGTAAGCTTTACTGTGAGAGATTGAAAAAGAAAAGAAATATATAAAACCAAATTTTAATATTGTAACTTTAACATAAATTTGATATTTTGAACTTTAATAATCATATCCAATATAAGGTTTTTTTAACACAATTTTAATTATTTTTTTTCCCCGCTTACACACTTCCTCAGCAAGGGATACCATTTAATTAAATTACAAGTGAAAAAACATAGACCAAGACCCAGTATAGGTCTATGTTTTTTCACTTGTAATTTAATTAACAATTTTAATGTTTCAATAAAATAAAGAAAAATTTTTTAAGAATTAAAAAAATATATAGCTTTAAAATTCTAGTATTCTATTTGCTCTGCCTATTTTTATGTTTATGGATGGTATTTATTGTGTTGTGAAAATGACTTTAATCCTTTTAATACAATTTCAGATATACATACTAAGTCTACAAAAATGTATGTTTGTAAATTTAGAGAATCATAACATTATAATTTATAAAAAACTTATGAGCGATTGTAGCTTAATGGTAAGGCAAGCGACATTTATACGTTAGAGTTTGACAGTTCAAATTAAGCCACTAACATTGGGTATTTCTGTGAATTAATTATTCCACTCCAAAATTGTCTTCATTAATCTATCTGGCATAAAGTAAAGATATACAACATTATGGTTGAATACTTGTTGCCCATAGAAATCAAAATAATGAGCTGAATATGCCAAACCATTTGTTTAAAGTTACCCTTATCATCAAAGTTCTTAAAATTGATTCAATTCAGAAACGTTTTCCTTTTTAAAACTAATTTTAATATGATAAAGTACCTTATTAGAATTCACTTAATTTGTTTTTATACTGTATATAGTGCGGGATATGGAAGATGTCTTCTAGATCAGCCGATAAAAGACATACTCAGTCAACAAGCAAACAAACATCAGTTGCCAGGAGAAGACTTTGATGAAGATCGCCAGTGTGAACTGATCTATGGCCAGGATTCTAAAATTTGCTCTTTCATGGTAAGCAACACAACAAAATAGAAACTTCTCAGACAGTGTTTACTTTACATAAACACTTTTTAAATAAAATAACAATAGTCACAAAGTAGAGGCAATAAAAAAATAAAAAAATATCTTAGAACAAATATACTATCTTTTCTAATTCCATCATTAATTTTTGATTTGTTATAATATATTTTGTATAAGATAAGCTGAAATTTCTCATAAGTTTTTAAAACAATAATGTACTATAAGGTACAAACTACAGATAGTGCAGAAACATACAAATTCTATGAGGTACCTATTTAACTTTTTTGTATGAAGTATTTATGTAACTATTGGTACTAGTATGAATATTTATTTTACAAAAAATGTGCTGTAAACCACATTTTCAACTAGTTTAAGTAGTTGAATTTTATAATAAGTGCCTCAAAAAAGTGTATATTTTTTTTAATGCATTTTTGCCTCAAAATTATTGTGCATAAATTTAACCTTTGCACTACAAAACTGTTAAACCCGAGAATCTAATTTTTGCAGCACAAAATAACTTTTTTTTTAATGTTTTTCTAGGTCATATAGAAATCATTTCAAACACTTTCTCATAACTTCAAGAGCTAAGATCTTACGGGCCCCTGTCTGAAACCTTAACATTTTTAGAAGTGCAGAAATTATTTTTAAATGCCAACGATGGCTGATCTAATAAATGTGTCAACAATGCAACATATTTGTATTGCTCGGAAAGTAGTAGGATCCCTGACTAGGTAGCTAAACATATGATTGATTCATGGACATACTAGGGGTAGAATGAAATAACAAATATTTAACTGTACTAAGGTGATTGCTGTTTGCAGCCAGTAATATGTAGACAGCTGTGGTGTACGAAAGACATAGGAGAACTGGAAGGTTGTAGAACTCAACATATGCCTTGGGCAGACGGAACACCTTGTGGAAACTTTGACTGGTGCCAACGAGGAGAATGCGTGCCCAGAGACCGAGTTGCTCTGAAACCAATCAATGGAGGGTGGGGAGAATGGCAAGGGTATGTTTATTAATTCAACTATTGGCTTCCTTTTATAGAAAAAAACAATAACAACTTTTTTATTATGCTTTCTAAATGTTATTTTTAGGTTTATCTCTTCTTTGTTTGTATTATTTTCAATATAAATATATTAAATAAGTTAAAGGTTGAAAATTTAATTCATCAAAATTACTTGATTTTTGTTTAGTTTTGAAGAATGTTCACGAACCTGTGGTGGTGGTGTTAAGAGAGCATTCCGTGATTGTAACAACCCTGCTCCTTCCAATGGTGGACGCTACTGTGTAGGAAGAAGAGTTAAATATCGTTCTTGTTCTACAAAGGACTGTCCTCCAGGAACTCCTGATTTCCGGTAGAAAAACAAAAAACTAATTTTATTCATTTTCAGTAAAATAAAGTGAAAATCCAATTACCACAAAAATATATTTAAGATGATTAACTAAAGATAGATTGATAAGTTATCAAGTACTTGCACCATCTGATTTCACACCATCTAGTTCTTGTACGTGTAATTTTCTTTTCTTTACACGTTTTGGAGCTTATGTCCCACATCTTCTCACTCATTTGACGTTGTAAAACACTAAAACATGTCCATTACTTTACACAAACATTCAGTGTAGTATTTTTAGTGTTTTAATGTTTGACAACCTCGAATGAATGAGAAGATCTGATGGTGGGATTTAAGCCCCAAAATGTGTAATGAAAAGAAAATTAGAAGTCACAGACGATGTAAGTACTTGATAACTTATTAATCATATCGTTAACTTTGATAATTATACTCGAAAATGAGTTTTAAAATAAAGATAGATTGAGTTAGAAATTAATTAAAGCTACTGAGGTGGATTGAAAAACCATGAATGTCAATAAACTTGTAAACCATTGATCATTTTTATCACTTAACAAATTTGTTGGTGTGTAGTATACAATATTGTCATTGTATTACGTAATTAGCCTAAGAACTTTTAATCTCTGATCAAACTTTTTTAATATGTTTATTGCTTGGATAAATAGTGTTTCCAATACTTTTAACTTTGCCGTTTAGGGATAGGTGTACAGTGGCCATCCAAGTTAGGAACCTCCAACATAATTACACAATAATTAGTTCATAATTAGTTAATTAATTCATAGACGAACTGGCGTGTAGATGATAAACCAACAAAAAACACTATCATTTTATTTTTTAATAGTTTGTAGAAATCAATTTTAATAATGTAGATGTATTTTAAATCATTATCACTGTTTTGTTGTTTTCATTTAATAATGTAACCCTTATATCATAGACAAGTCTTGCTACCCCTTCAAATATAAATTACAAGTATTGCGCTAGGTATCTCAATATTTTACCTTTTTTTTATTTGAATATATATATATATACTTAATTGTGATATCAATTTCATAATCAAACTAATAATATTTCCACGGTATAAGATCATAAACCACTACAAAAACATAGTATCGCTGATTTTCCTGTATTTCCAATGCAAAGAGCTATTTATCAATTTTAAAAAGTAATTTCATTAATAATAAATATTATATAAAGTATTTCCTACAGAAAGACACTACAAGCAAACCACTATTTTCAATGCTTATTTTATATTTTTATCAACAGCTATACTTACTTGCTGGTCAGGGCGTTCGGCTTTAATAGGCAATAGGACGATGGCCATCATATAAAGCCACAGAAAGAACAAAATATGTTTTTTTTTAATATTATTTATAAAAATTAAAAATTCTTCATGTAAATAAGTTACTATATTATATGTTTAGAATACTCAAACAACTTAATGAATGTAAGTAAATATTATTTATCAAACTGTGTTTTTTTAGAGAGGAGCAGTGTGCAGTTTTCAATAACAATAACTTTAGTATCCAAGGCCTCTCTGAGAATGTAAAATGGGTTCCTAAGTATGATGGAAGTAAGTTTAAACAAAATAAACTATTAGTAATTAATACATCTACCACTGACAATTAATTTATACTTTGAATATTTCTCTATTTAATCTGGTTCTAGTCACTATTATTTTCCAAAACAAATATAATTTCTATGTTTTGAGTTTTGAAGTAATCAAATTATTATAATACTTGAAAAACTTTTAATTAAATTACTTTTCTAATAACAAAATAGTCTATTATCTAAATTTAACACTGTGAATTATTTTACCAATGAGCAGGATTACAGTAATGAGTTTATAAATGCAATCTAATTCTTCTGGATCCAATGTGTGTAATACTTTTATCTACTAAAAAATCTTTTGAATTTATACTTTTAGTCATATTAGGCATAAACAAAAGTATTACTAAATAAAAGTTGTTGTAAATAACTTAAAATCAAAATATTTCATTCATATCTGTGATGTTAGTACATTCTGATAAGCATTGTAACACTCAAATTAAAGGTAAAAACTATTTTAAATATTTTTTAATATAACAAACAACAACTTTAATTAGTAACAACAAGATAAAAAAGTAACAAAAATTCTAAATGTAATGAAATTATCTAAAGTTAATAATTGTTTCTTAAATAAAATGTATTAGCATCTTCTAAATTTGATAGTTGTAATTCACAAACACTTACTACCAATAATTATGACATTATAAGCATAAATAAAGGAACAAGGCATGCTTTAACCATTTGTCTAACACATTATACTTTTGTACCAAATATTCCAGTTGGACCTGACGACAGGTGTAAGCTGTATTGCCGTGTTGCTCAGAGCAGTGCATATTATTTACTAAAGGAAAAGGTCATCGATGGCACAGTTTGTGGACCTGACACTTATGACATCTGTGTCAATGGAATTTGTCGCCAGGCTGGGTGTAACCATTACCTCAATTCCAACAGTCAACTAGGTAGGTTCAACAGTTTTCATTGTACTTTTAATAGTACCTACATTAAAAAATAATTATTTATTTTCATGCAAGACAATGAAATTTCCTATTCAACTATGAATTAAAACATATTGTTATTATTATTATTTATATTTTATATATTTGTATTATTATTTTGAATTAATTTACTGTCACAAATAAACATAAATGCATTATAAGTTAGATTTCTTATTCAAAATTATATCTTAATTCTAAGAGTAAACAGTTGAAATCTTGTGTACTACAACAAGAAGTACAAATTTGTAACCTTTCCTATATTGACCAAAGTTAGAGCCTAGGTTTATTTATTAGAAAACATTCTGTATACCTTAAAGTAAGTTTCAATTTTTAAGGTTACAAAACTAATAGAAAATATCAGAAAAACTGTTTTTTATTACTTTCTATATTAAAAATATATAATATATATATTAATATCATAGGACAAACTTGGATCTATTTGAGGCTCACCTCGAGTTAACAGCCGCCAGAAAACAAAGAAAACCCACCAGAAATTTCCATCCAACATTCTTCTACACTCTATCAATACATTCATATAATCTAAGAATCTGATTATTTGTCTAAATATGCCAGAACTGAAAAATATTCCTTTGCCACATTTCAAGCAAAGTTTACTACAAGAACTTATCCGTTTGTCACTTTAAAGTTAAAGTTTTGTTTTATTACCTGTAACTCAAACAATATTAAATCAGTTTTTATTTGTATACAAATAATAAAATTATGGATAAATATGATTAAATAAATTACACAAAATAAATTAAATTAAAGAAACATAAAGTATAAAATGTCTAAAAACTTAAAGTTAATTTTTATAAACATTTATATTTGCATGTTCCTTAATTGCAGACTACTGTGGCCAGTGTGGAGGTGATAATTCCAGCTGTAGGCTGATTGTTGGTAAATATAATATAGCTCAGTATGGCTACACAAAAGTAGTAAAAGTTCCAGCTGGCTCTTCTAATCTTGATGTGCGGCAGAATGCTTATGAAGGATCGGTTAACATAAGTAACTTTCTTGGTAAGGTTTTATTTTCTTCTATTTGTTTTTAATACAAACATATAAAAAATAAATAAATAATTCATAAATTGAAAATGTATCAATAACCGTAAATAAATTAACTCAAAAATATTATTATGCATTTATTTTTATTACAAAATTAATTTTGCAAATCACAATTTCTAGTCACTAATTTGACTTAACTTGTTTCATCAATCAAACACTAAGTTGATGAAATAGTCGTCAAAAATAGTTTTGTAACAAAGTTAATTGTTTGAAAATGATTATTTTTGTGTGCTAATTCATTATGGTAACTACATGTTTGTATATCTGATTCTAAAACAATAAATTGTATAAAATAAATATTATCAAAGAAGTCACTTCAGAAAATAAACTTAAGAATAAAAACAAACTCGTTCTTCATTTACAAGTTTACAGAAACAAAATACACAAAGTACAGCCACTATTCCTTTGTTGCAAATTTGGCATTTTATCCCACCAGCCCAAAAACAGTTGGATAGATTGACTAGTTACCATGCTAACCAGTTGTGCTAGAGGCAACAGTTGATTCAACAGTCAACAAGCAGTTAATTTGTGATTCTTAAATGTTTTATTACTTTTTTGTAAGTGCATTTATAAATGTAAATCCTTGTTAACAATAATTATTTATAACATTACAAATTGATAAATAGGCTTTTTTTTTAACGGGAGGTGTTTTGGCTTATCTGCTTTACTTAAAAATCTACTATTGCAATACATGATAAAAAAAGAATTTTTTTTAGTAAAAATAAATAAACTACTAAAAATTAATACAGTAAAAAGGAAGTACAGTAGAGGGTCAATAATCCGAACGTCAATAATCCGAAACGTCAAAAATCCGAACACGTTCTGAAGCAACCCCTGCAAAACTTTCGTTTTCGTTTTCGTAAATTCCAATTATTAAATTTATTAATTATTAAATTGTTGTTAAAAATTTCACAAAAATCTTCATCGCAGTTTGACATTATTATCTCTTTTTAAACACTTCTTAATACCTGCTTTCACACGCCCTCTGTCAGTATTTTCACTGTCACGCTAATAAGCTGCTTTAGCGCTATCAGTAAACATACAGAAAGTTTATTCATTTCTCATTGTGTAATCATTATAACAGTGTGTCGTACATACGGTAGTGTACTATACAGTATTTTTGTAATTTTTCGTTTGTGTTAACTACAATGTACAAAATTTTTAATTATGTACTGTACTGTAATTGAGAGTTACATGTGTAATCATGTTGGCCCTACTGTGTACGTGCAGGTTCATCTAAATCATAATATGTAAGTAGTCTTACATACTGTATTGTAATTACATTACCGCTTGTACTGTTTAAACCACTTTAATCGATTAAATGGCATATTTCGACTAAATAGCTTTTTCTTGGTTGTTTTCAAAAATCCGAACAAATTGGGATTTTTGACGCTCTACTGTAGGTGCAAATAGAAAAGAATCTTTATGCATCGGTACCATGAGATTTTTATTATAAATTATTATGATTATTATACATTAATTACTTTCAGAACTTGTAATAATACTTAAAATAACTTTTGTTTAGTAAATTAATATTTGTATATTTATAATCATACAACAGATTTTTGTAATCCAAATTTCACTTACTTTGTTTCCATGTAATAATAATTAAGATTAAAACTTAATTTTTCTAAAATAACAAATTCATTTTATTAAAATTTCCAGCACTACGAGATGGTGAGACAGGAGAATATGTTCTTAATGGGAACTATATTGTAAGTCCATTCAGAAAGCTCATTCTCTATGGAGGCATCACATTGGAGTATAATGGAGCTGATGCTACTGTGGAAAGGATCAACTCTTCTAGACCTCTTGGCAAAGATCTCATTGTAGAGGTATTGCAACCGTTTTACAATCACAATAAATAAGATTTGTTTAAATAATGCCTTTTTTTATAGAACAAATCACAATAGCCTGGCTTCCCGTTGAATATAAACTCTATCTTGTATTTTCTATTATTGATGTAGTATATCCTGAATGAAATTAATTCTATTTAATTCCCCCCTTTCAAAAAGTACCTACTTTACAACTTTGAAAAATCATATTAATTTATTCAGAGAACCTACAGATGTGATTTTAGTGTCAAATTGTAGGGAAACACATCAAGTTTTTTTACGTTAAACTAAAGATGCTCTATGTGGCTTCCATTGGTGATTCCATTGGTAGTCAATTTCCTCCTAAACTCGCTGTAGGATTGTAAGAGTAACTTGCTCAGTGGCGGCATAAATTCTCGCTCTAAGCTCAGGTAGAGAAGCCGGCAAAGGAGGAACATAGACGATATCCTTGATGAATCCCTATAAGAAAAAATCTAGCAGTGTCATCAGGTCTGGGGAATGTGGGGGCCATGCTATTGGCGCATCACGGCCAATTCATTGACCTGGAAAGCGGTCATTCAGAAAATCTCGGACATCAGTCAGGTAGTGAGGTGGTGCGTCATATTGCATGAAATAAACATTGCGTTCTTCATCATCCTCATTGATCTGTGGTATCAAAAATTGTTGTAACATGTGCAGGTACACTACCCCGTTGATGGTTCTGTCTTGGAAAAAAGGGGCCGTAAATTTTGTTCTTGCTCAATGCCCAAAAAAACGTTAAGTTTACGGCTATCACAAACATGTTACAATGTTTGATGTAGATTATCACTGCCCCAAATCCTACAGTTGTGTGTGTTAACCTTGCGACTTAAGAGAAAAGTCGACTTGTCAGACAAGATTATGTTGTTCAAGAAATATTCATCCCACTCAATTTAACATATCCGCACAGAAGTTCTTACAGGCAATCTTATCAGTGTCTTTTATTGCTTGTAAAATAGTAAATTTGTACGGTTTTAAGTGCAAAAGTTTTTTCAATATTCGCCAAACAGTCGTATGTGGGGTTTCATCTTGCAAAATGCACGTCGGGTCAATTTCGTAGGGCTGTTGGCAAAAATTTGTCTCACTGGCTCAACGATTTCGTCAGATGTGCTTGAACGACCTAGTTATTTCTTATGTCTTACCGAACACCCTGTTTCTACAAAACATTTATGCCACTCATAAATTGTAGGCCTACTAGGAGGATCTTTAGTGTACTTGGTACGGAAATTACGCTGAACTGTTGTCGCCCACTTTGATTCTTCGAACCAAAACACTCAGCAAGCACGCTCGGGTCCAGTGAAGGCAGCCATCTTTGACGCAACTGCCGCAAGCACTCGTGGTGGTGCGATTCGGCATTAGCGAACTACGCGAGTATAAACTTGATGTCATAATGGTTCACTTCCTGAATAAATATTTTTTAAACATGTGTAAGTCTTACCTATATCTTATTTTATAATTTGGTTATCAAGTTTTAACTGAACATGGGTTTGGATTTATTTACATTTTATACAACTTTTAATCTTGCTTGCACAATCTGCAGAATTGAGTTTTTTTTTTTTTATTAACTTTTTGCATCCTAAAGTTACAATTTTTCTTTGTTTTACAGACATAAAAATGATCTAAAAGTTTAAATAAATTGGTGACAGTTTTTAAAAAAAATTATATTGTTCTATGATGTTTATGTAAAATGTTTTCAGGCTTAACTTGGGCTTATTTAAAGCCAAAACTGCAATAAAGTTTTGATACTATTGATTTGATTAAACAGTATCTTAAAAGTAGATATAGACTTACTCATTGAAAACAAGAAGACGCTAACGCCAATGCAACCACATGCAAAGAGGCTAATTAGTTGATTATTTAAATACAGTTTTTAGAGTAATAAAACTTTTAATATTTTATTAATTTATAATATATCTTTCAGAACACATTTTTTAAACTAAGGCCAAATCAAATAAGAAAGATTCAGATAAAATATACTTTCTTTTGAGCAAATCTCTTACATTATGTTTTATTGCTGTAATCCCTGTTTTTGAGGTGCCCGTTTCATAGCGTAAAGTAAATAATTTTACCGTATCATTAATTTTAAAATGTTGACTATACAAGTGTCTAAGCATCAAAGTTTGCTTTGAACGCTTTAACAAAATAATCACAAATAATAATTTTTTGATTAAATTTTTTAGAAGAAGACTAGGTAACCTAATTTAGATTTTTTCAAACTAAAGAATATTAGACATTGCTAAAAAATAAGTACTGATTATTTTAAAAATTATTCTTTGTTAAATTAAAATTGTGTTAGTTTTAAAAAATTGTGTTATTAATTTTTTACAGATTTTTTCAGTGGGTACTTTACATCCGCCTGATGTTGTATACCAATACACGGTCCAAATAACACAGTTTATGTGGGATATGTCAGAAGAATGGAGTTCTTGCGACAAAGTTTGCAACGGTAATAGATTTATTAAGTATTATTAAACACCAGTAATGTAAACCAATAAAATCCAGTCAAATCTATTTTGAATTATTTATAATTGGCCCCTACTGGAGTTTCAAAGCTTTTCCCTCTACATATTTTAATTCACTACCACTACTAACATAACATGATGCAATATACAATAATACCACACAACTATTTATAAAACCTGTCATTTTATTTGAATCATTTTACTGCCGTTGGTAATTCAAAACATACAAAAGCAATGAACATAATTTATAAATAAAAATAAACAACAATGCACTATTCAGTGACCAATAATATCAATATCGTAAAATTCTAAGTCATTTAGGTTTGTATCCATAAATTCCTGTACACTATAGAAAGGCTTTTCTACCATTTTCCTACAACCCATGTAAATTGTCCTATATAATGTAGTATTTTCAGGGATCCCATTAAAAAAGAAATCACCAATATGCCTGTGATTATATTATTGGAATTTACTAAGCCTCACAGAAGTTGCTCATCAATTAAACATGTATTCCTGGTATCATAATCCTCATTGTTGCAGGGTAACACAATCCCAAGTATTTGTTAACATATAGAATTGGTTTCAAATTGTTTTGTATCTGTTAAATTGCCCCATAAAAAAGTGTGAATACAAAAATCTAAATAGCTATTCATAAATAAACTTATGTTATTACTTTAATCTCATCTTTTTTAGTGAACATAGAACTCTTGGTATGCGAGTGCACAAGTAATTTGAATGAATCCCTCAACTAAGCCTAAAATCTAGAAGTATGCCAAGCAGTAGAACTGACTTTATCATAGATCATAGGTTTACTGAAGCTGAACATAATAGCATCTGTTTTTCTTCTTTTTTTCAAACCAATGATCCGTCTATTCATATTCTCATTATTAACTGCTGTATCACTTTTATATTTTTGTCTTTATTTGTAACGATCCTGTCGTCAGCATAAAGAATGCATTTAGTTGACACAAATTGAGGCAAATCATTGATACATATAATAAACAAAATAAATATATTTCATCTCACAATTAATAAGAATTACTAAATCAGTTTGGTTAATTAAAACAGATTTCAACAATTTAATGCTCAACCAAATTAAGATTATTGTTTTTTAATTAACATTTGTATTCTGAAACAGGGAACAAACATCGGGTAGCACGTTGCACAAGAATAAATGACAGACAGGAAGTACCATCTGAGTATTGTGTTGGTGTCAAACCGGTCGAATCTCCTACACAGCCGTGCAACAGAGATTGTGTATTGACGTAAGTTTATTAATTGGTTAATTTAAAAATAAACAGAGGAAAATTAATAAATTAAGTTGTTAATAGTGTCTAATGCAAATTTTTATCAAATACCCAGTCATCCACGTTACAATAATAGTGGTTGTTGATCAAATATAAAAAAAAAAACATAGAATGTAAAAGAACACTCTTGAGTAAAGTGTATGACATAACTGAGAGTTTACATTACAAATTTCTTTGTCAACTTACAATTAATTTATATATTACTTGATTCTTGCAGCATTAAGTTCGGACAAAAGTATTTTTAAAACTGTTGAACATGTTGATTCATGAGTTTAATCGACCTGTAATAAATTGCCCAAAATAATGCAATATATCAGAGGTATCTTAATTATTATAGTTTTGTATATCCAAAAAAAATATTAAAGTATGTTTAGATGAAAGCAAACTTCAGGCTAATGGTAACAGCAATATTTTATGTAGGTGGTATGTATATAAAATTGAGTTGATTCAACTGCCAAACAAATTATTACTTTCTATTACCAGAAAGGATTGAAAATATGAAAGGTGTTACTTATCATTAAAATATTGATGACACTTATTTTTACACAAAAGCAATCTAATTGTACTTCATCTTTAGTAAAAATTAAAGAAGAATAGATTTAAAGATAGAAATTCTTTAGTAAAAAGTGGTGAACACAATTTTATTTTCAATATCTTGCTTATAGAAGTAATTCTGTTAAAATACCTAACATACAATTACAAACAAATGTTTTTTGCTGTTACAACAACCAAATTTGTCATTAAATTATCAGAACTTATTATTCATTATACATTACAAAAATTACCAAAACTTTAAGATTGATTGCAATGTTTAGTTTTAATGATATTATAATAAAACACATTTCCTTACCCATGCAATTAATTTAACAGATGGCAAGTGATTGGACATTCAGAATGTTCGAGCCACTGTGGTACAGGAACTAGAACTTTATCAATCCAATGTGTCAGACAATCTGTTGATACTAATTACGTGTTTCCTGTCAACAATTCTTCTTGTAACCATCTTGCATCGCCGTCTACAACTGAGCCTTGCGTTGGACCTTGTGATAAAACACGATGGAGGTTTTCAGAATGGGGACCTGTAAGTAAATCCGTTATTTATAAGCACTAAATAGATGTACTATTTCTTTACGTAAAGTTTTTTACACAGATTAATGAATGGGCTATTAACGATTTCATTTAGAAATATCACTATACAATTAATTTATTATAACAATATGGTTTCATATTTTGTTTTTGATCAATATATATATACATACGTATAATTTGACTTAATATTGATAGTACTTAGGCTACTTATTTAAAATTGTAAATTTTACTTATAATTTATAACACAAACTTTTTTATGATTTAAAATTTTTGTAAAGTATAATTTATTTATAATTATTAAAATCCATAGTTAATAAATTACAGTAATATTTACATACAAATAAACTATTAATACAACTTTATTTCAAACATTTTACCTTTAAGTTTTCACTGTATTAAAATAACTTAAATTTGACAATTTGTATAGTGTTCCAAGACATGCGGTTCCGGTATTCAAAAGCGTGCTGCCGAGTGTATAGATGAAGAAGGAACAATTCTAAGTAACGAAGATTGCAAGGATAGTGAACGAATCATAGAACGAGTTTGTGGAACTCAAAAATGTCCTGAATGGGTAGTTGGAGAATGGACACCAGTAAGTTCAGAAATTATATTAAACTTTGCATAACCAAACATATCAAATGTATTGATAGAATCCAATAATCTTACCTCTGGTTTGGTTTTTAATGTAAATAAAAATTGCTTGATTACAAAGCCCTTTTTTAAACACTGTTCAGAAAAATTTTCTTTGAATTTTGGACATTTGTTAGTTATGTTTTATCTTTGTTTAGTGTTCAGTAACATGTGACTCAGGACAACGAATTCGAGCTTACTGGTGCGAACTGGATAGTGTAAAGATTCGTGATGGGTGTTCTAAGGCCAATGAGCCACATTATCGAGAAGTTTGTAATCTGGAGAAGTGTGCGTCTTGGATTGTTGGAGAGTGGTCTCCGGTAAGTACTAGTAAAGATACATCTGAAACTCTCATCTATTATGTAAAGGTTTCATAAAATAAATTGAATAAAGCTCGATATAAAACTACAGTAGTTCCTAATGGAAAATGAAATTTGTTTTGTTCTTGTTTCTTTTTTTCTCTGGATATATTAAATGTACACTTGTAGTTTGATTTAGTTTTACTTTGTTTTCAGTGTTCTGTGAGCTGTGGAGAAGGAGTAACTAGTCGAAGTGTGTCGTGCAGCGTCGATGGTCAGTGTTCATCGATAACAAAACCTCCGACAACGGAATCTTGTAGATTACATCCTTGTAGTCTTCAACACGAGAATGCCATACCTGATGTTAACAGCATCAACCACCATTATTCCTTTGTCTGGAGAACAGAAGATTGGGGATCAGTAAGTAGAAACAAACGGTCTCTTAACATTCAAACTGTAAACGACTCAGTAATGTTTAGAATATTGTTACAAAAAAGTTATCTTTCTTCAGTCAGTGTTGGAAAAATAATATGTTACCAGTACTAAAAACATTTTATCCTTACTATTATTACAGTTTCTGTTTTTAATACTGTTAAAATATATACACATTAATTTTATATAAATATATTTAATGAAAACTTGAAATAATTTTAAAACAATAACAGATTATCAAAAATTAATTTCATTATTTTGATTTATTTTTTTACCGACAATCATAAATCTACCATAAACAACATGGTTAGTGAACAAGGTTAAAACAATAATTGTTTTTATGTCCAGCAAAATTTCCTGTTAAATTGTTTTAGTCCAGTATGAAACTCTTCATACAGTTTCCATAAAATACTAAAACTTCTTTTGAAATTTTTCTTGGGCTGTATATCAAATATTATTGTTGGTTGTAACTCCATGTCATAACAGGATATTGCTTAACCAGTTTTCTAAGTTAACACCTACTGTTTTGTTTAGTGCTCAGTCACTTGTGGCGAAGGCACGAAGAGGCGATCAATTGTTTGCTATGACGAAGTTAATCGTAAAACAACAGACAGTCGTAGCTGTTCGCACCTTCAAAGACCAACAACTATGAGTGGATGCCTGGAGAGATCTTGTGTCACTTGGAGAGTAGGTGACTGGGGGCAATGTTCTGCCAGTTGTGGACAGGTAAAATTATTTCTTACTTACTATTCAATATATTTTCCAACAGATTTTCATTTGATACATCCAACTATTAATTATTATGGCAAGATGAAAATCCAAAATTCAGTTTTGTCTAAATATTACATCATGTTCTAAATAGTTATAATTAGTCTAACTAAGAGGAATTAGAATTACATTGGCAGAACTAGAACCAGTACTTACTTTTGATTACCATTAATGGTAAGCTTTCTTCCAAACTGAGAATTGAACTTTGACTAAATCTTAACTTAAAAGTTTGAATGTTTTGTGGCCATCAGAAACAATATTTATTATTTTTATTTTATTTTTATTAGACTGCTTAAGGATGTGCTTTAACCTTCCAACAAACGTTGAAGGTAAACTGTTGGAATTTATGGGAAATTGTTCTTGAACATCTAAACTATAATTCGTACAGATTACAAAACTTTAAATTATCAATTAAAAAGAAAAATGTTTTTAAGCCTACATGTTGTAAGACAAAAATCATGTTTTTCAGTTAATTAACTTGAAAACCAAAAAACATTTGGACGACTGTTGATATCTACTCATTACACAAATTTAAGTTTTCTGCAAAATGTAAACTGTTGTAAGCATATGGCAAACATCCAAAATAAGGCTGTTATTAGTAAAGAACATAAGTGTTTTCAAGCAATATTCTGGCCTTTGGCAAGTAATAGAATATGGCCAGGTCGGGTGTCTCAAGGTTGACTCAGCTTAATAAGTTTGTTACATATCCACAAGTGGTATTACTCATCTTTAAGAACTTAATGAAATGTATTCAATTGCTCTCTTTTGTTACTTTTCAATTTAGACAATGTACAAAATATTATCACAAAAACAAAACGAGCCCAATAGTTAATTCTACTGAAATTATAAGGTAAAAGCAATTTTTGTTAATTCAAGTTAAAACTTATATTTTGTTCTAATCTTAATTCAGTATCACTTTATTATTTTCAAGTATCAATGATTACACAATAGTAACCACAACAAGAGTTAACATTATTTTTATCACTTACGGTAAACCAAATTCTTGAGCCAACAGAACTATTAAGAATTTGCTCTACTAAAGTTAAAAATTTGCACTGCTTGTTTGCTTTTTTAAAATTGATTTAAGAATATACGTAAGGTGTACCTAAGTTTCATAAGTATTACTTTTAACATAAAACTCACCAAATGTTTTTTCCCTTGCTTTTTACACATGCCTACATTAATGACAAGTTTTTACAAATATTGTTAACAAACTGCATTTTGAATTTAATCTGGTTCTTAACTTTGTTCAGGGAGTGGAGACGAGAATTGTAGCGTGTATAGCAGATGGGGTAGATGTAGATGAAAGAGAATGTAAAGTTGTAAAACCAGAATCTGAAAGGGCTTGCTATAGCCAATGTGCAAACTCTATAGAGTACAAATGGAGGACAGGCCAATGGGGTCCCGTAAGTAGTTCTATTTCATTTATGTTTATTTACAAATTATTTTAACACATTTTTTTTTTTTTTTTTTTGCTAAATTATAGTAATTCATTTGCTGGAAGCATATTTCAATAACTATACGTTTAAGTCATACTGTATCTCTCAAACATTTTATTGAAATGGTGTACATAACAATAATAGCCTTTCTCACAATTGCATTCATTCAGATTCTGTCAACTGCAAGCTTAAAATTTATATTCATTGTTGGTAGCCTTAGAACTACATAATATATTGTATAATATATTGTGAACTGTAGTCTCTGTGAAGTCTTCTAGGAAGTGACACACTAAGATCCCTCTCAAGTGGCAACTTACATTTTTATTGCATTAACAAATAAAATTTTTTTGACGTGTACAATAATAAGATAGAAACATTATATGTTACATTAAGTGTTGTGAAGTATGAGTGTTTGAGTGGACATAGATAGCTGGCCTGATGATGCTGTCTGTGGCAGTGAAACATGTAGCCACAAAAATAAGATAAAATAAAACTAGAAACTACAGTTGACAATAAATAAATAATATATTCAAATTTATATGTCCAGTTTATAGGCTACAATGAAGCATTTTCCTTTGCCAGAGGATTTTTGTGATGGTGGAAAGTCGATTATAAAATATATCTTTTTTATTTTTCAATTTTTCAAGGTGCTAATAATGTACTAAAATTGTTTTATTTTTATACATCTTTTTTACTTTGCTTGTTGGTCATAAATAACAGTTTTGAATAGTGGCAGTCTGGGAACAAATATTATTTTGGTATGAATAAATTAGGAAAAAATTCAATATTAATAATTATTTGAGTGATGGCAACACTTCTGATGGAATTTATTATAATAACCAGGTCTCAGAAACAGAACTAAAAATGTCCTTAATGCCCTTGAAAAATTACAGAAAAATTACAACTCAAAGTGTACAGTGTAGCACAGCAATTAGTAAAGGATGTACAACAATATTTTGTATGACAACGTTAATAGATAACTAACGAAACCATTACAAATCATCCCTGCTTTAAATGTACACACTTGTTTAGTTTTATGAATAAATAAATAGCGAGCATCAATAGGTTGATTGAATTCATGTGCTTGTATACTATGAACTAACAAAATACTTTAAGAATTAATTTCATTCAACGATATTAATGCGTAAATATCGAAATTTTTAGTACTTTTTTTAGTATTATTTTAAAAGAAGAGGAATGAATATTTTATCATCCGAAAGATACTGTGCCTTAGATGTACAGAAAACAAAAAGTATGTGTATATATTGCCGTTAAGACAATTAAAATAAAATAAACGATGCCTAACCTAAAATTATGTTGCTAGCTGGTTATTGGAATACGCTGTTAGCTGTTATTTTATGAATAAAACAACAACAAACAACATGTTATTTTACGCTTCAATCAATTAAATGAAATCATTTTGATCACATTCATGGCTGTATTAGGTAATTTCCCTTTGCCTTCCCTGCACGGGAAAGTATACAAAAATATCCAAACAAATATTTAGCGTTGTTTCCGTTTCTCTCAAATTTAACTACGGGTACTAAGCTTTTCCACTCTGTTGAAATCAAATTACTTCCTGTAGAAATATCCTAATTTCTCTAGTATGGTTTATTTTTTTATTAGGAGTTCTCTCCCGTTTCATTTTCACCTACTGGGAGGTAATAAATGTATCTCGGGAAAATTTGTAATGTTGATCACAAATGAATAAATAAATCAAATTTAATTTATGAAAAACCAATATTATTTATAGTACCTAATATTTTTATATTAATACATTCATTTTGTGTATTTTAAATTCCATTATTAATCTATAAAGTATTTTTATACCTATAAAATCTACTATTTGTGTTTTTTTTTTTTTGTAGTGTTCTGAAGAATGTGGTGGAGGAATGAGCAGTCGACTTGTAGTATGTCAGAGTGTTGGAGGTTCTGAAATGACATCATCTGATAGCAACTGCAGAGCAGACCCAAAGCCTGTATCTAGTGTAACATGCAATCAACATCCTTGCAACGCTGCTTGGATCTTTGGGGCATGGTCATCGGTAAGTTATACTTGTTATGAAAAATAAGGATTTTAAATAAGATTATTACTTGTGGTTACATGATTTATTCTTCCTAGTGCAATCAAACATGCGGAGGAGGCTACCAACACCGGCAGGTGCAATGTCAGAACAACAAAGGAGTGCGATTACCTGATGAATCATGCCCTCAAGCTCAGAGACCACAACATATGCAAGAATGTTACATAAAACATTGCGGTGAAGAAGTAGTTTATCGCTGGAAGCCACAGCCATGGGGACAGGTATGTTCACATTTTCTGACATTCAGATAATAGTATTCATTAATAATAGTATACATAGTTTTTCTTGTTTGCTTAAATGACTATTCTGAATACTATGCAGTATTGTCTAATAATAGGCTTACTCTATCACAAAACAATGTCAATTTTTAATGCAGAATCTAAACAATGAAAAGCAATTATGAAAAGTTATTGTTTCATCTCTATCTAAGTTGTTCATGAAAAAGTGAAACATATATTATTAAAAAGAAAGCGCTGTGTCAATGCAAAGATTGTGATATCACAATTATGTAAATAAACAAATTATAGGCTAATAATAGTTTGTTTATTGTAAAAACAAAATAAACATTTTTACAAGAAGTAAAACTAAGAAGTAATTAATGATAATTAAAAAGAAAAAATAACAACATTGAATTAGATTAAAAAAATAAATTACCATTTCCATCTGGAAGATTGCCATGTTTGTGGTGGTGAAGAAAAAGGAACTCTCAGTTATGTATTATGAGAATGTCCGACTTATCACTTGGATTGTAAGCGATTATAGCATACATGATATTTGCAAGATCAACTAAGTACTAAACTCAGTCGGCACACTCTACAACTACTTTTAAAGAGCTCTAATTATTCTTGTCAATAGCTTAAATTTGCAGTAGAAACTAAAAATAATTTGTTTCTTTTCTACATTAAATTGTTTTGTTTCAATAAAATTATTGAATGTTCAACGTAGACTTATTTTTTAGTAAATTAAAGCTGAATTGTGCTTTTTTATGCCATTTTAGGCACAATTTAGTAATTATTATTTTCATGTTAATTCATTTCTTTAATTTAATTTAAGCTGATGAAGAATTTAGTTTTTATCAAATTTAGGGTTTTTTTTCCAAAAAAAAAATAAATATAGGAGATTGCTCTGCACATTTTTTTTAGACACCTTACAGTTCATCTGGTTCCCTCAAAAACTTAAAATATTTTAAAGTATCCGGTTCAAATCCACATGGTGGCAATTTCTGATCCGAAGCCGAAGGCCGGGATGCAATTCGCAAAGCAAGTTTGTCCACTACGAGCAAGAAGTTCATAGTCCCAGGCCGCAAGTTCGAATTGCAAACTCACAATTTGCAGTCCATAATCTGAGACCGCTAGGAAATTTGCAAACTTGCAAAGCTGCATCAAAAATATTCTACTAATATATTTTTCAATACGCACGCAGCTATTCAGCACCTTTGTGAGTACACCAATTTCCCAAAAAGTTGGTTGTAACCTTAACATCAAACTATTTTGTATTTATAAAATTATTGTAAATGCAGTGCCTTATTTCTTCTTGTAAAAAATATTGTATTTTTTTGTAAAATATTACTATTACAAACAAATTTTAGTTAAGGAATAATAATATAACCATTTTTACTGTATTCAAAATAACTGCTTTTTAAATTCCTGCAGTTTTTTATTTTTGTTATGGAATCAAAGTAATTGACACTTTGTTTGAAGACATTGTATCTAGCAGAATCATTAAAATAATTAATTATTCCCAAAATCTTACTCATAATACAAAAATAATATATTTGATAGTGTGTGCACTTGAATTATGCTGTAGGCTTGTACTAGAATTTTAGTATATCACATGATTTACCAAGTTGTGTTTGTTTTTGCTTATTAAACGTAGTAGTCAGTTTGGAACACCTCTGCCAGCCAGGTTTGAAAAATTATTTCAACATAGTAAAATTTAATCGCGGAATACTCATTATTAGCAATATTTTATAATCAGTAAATTTACTCTGATAATATTTATGCAGTACTATTCAAAAGAGTTATAAGCAAAAATAAATGGTAAAGCTGTTTAAGAATCACACTGTATTCAATTTAAATAAATATAAACAATAAAGACCCTTGACTTGGTAGACTTCATTTCATTTAATTGATACAATGCAAATTACAAACAGTGCTCCCGAACATGTGGTAAAGGAGTACGTCAACGCAAAGTACTGTGCGTTAGTCAAGATATTGTGGTTAACCCATTAATGTGCATTGGTCTTCGAAAGCCAAGAACAGTACAGACCTGCAAACAAGAAGCGTGCCCTCATGAGTGGATCGAGGGAGAGTGGTCTCAGGTAGCGTTTTTGATGTCGTAATAATTCACAGCATGGAAAATTTTATCGTAGATTTTGGTTTTTCTACTAGCATTGAGGTTTTTAGCTAATTTAGCAAATTAAAATTAATATTACTGTATATTAAATAACAATAGTAATGCTTTCATTAGACAATTTATAACATTGCTTTCAGGTCTTCTTAGAACGTGAGTTTAGTTTAGAAAATTAACCTTTAACTGTACATTATTTATTCTTGCAGGACACGTAGTGTATAGATATGAACTAACCTGGACCGGCACATTTATGTAAATGTTCAATGAATAGTGAATGTTTTAAAATGTAGCGTGTTATTTATGAACAGTATACAAAATAAGCAAAATTAGAATAACCTTCCATTCTTCTTACAATTTGGTGGTTTAGGATTCAAAAGTTGATCTATAGCTTTACACAAGATGTATTTCATTAACAAATTAACATTAAACTCCATCTTTTTAGTTTCTACTTGCTACCTTATACAGTTATTTATAAAACCAATTTGAATAAAACTTAATGTGTATTGGAATTTGGTAGATGGTGAATGTGATTTCATGAAATATGTTTATGTTGTTATTCTTATGTTTATGTTGTACAAAGCATATATGATTATCGCATATATTATTTCTCAAGACTATTTTTTTGTCGGTACGCCATAACTTCCTTAATACATCATCAAATTACATGAATGAGGCATCATTTTAAAACTTTCCGTAACCACTACACGGGAAAAATAGACAAACAGCTTAAAATTCATGTTTAATAACAAAAATTGATTTAAAAAACTTTTATATTATACTCTGTATGTTCCTAATGAAAGGCGCCATCTACTAACCATCTGTTTAACTAGCATTACAGCTGTTAGTTAGATTGTTTACACTGTAAGATTGTATAGGGAAACTGTTATTTATAAACCAATGTAAATAAATAAACTTAATTAACTGAATTAAATCAACGTGTTAAATCAGGTAAATGTAGGCCTACTCCGAACTTGCGAAATATTCGCACGGTTCAGCTAGTAAATAAACTAATATTCCTTTTGATATATCAATTATAAACACTTCTTTGATGGTAAATCCGTAGTTCAAATAACTAAAGGACCTTCTGATTGTACAAAATAAATAAATATAGTTGAAACTTCATAACTCAAACCTTAAAGAGATTACCAACACTTTGTGAAATCAAATCATTTGAAATAGCAGTGGTTTTGAGTTACCAGATCAAAATTCACTGACTCCGAGTTACAGGTGACATAAGTGGACTGATCTTTCTTTGACATTGTCTTTTGATTACATGTTTTATTGCTGTAGGTCCTCCAATTAAGATATTATTGTCATGGCACTGCTTCAGCCATTTATTTTAACAAAACACAATTTTTCTATATAAGTCACAGTTTTGTCATAAAAATCACTATCTCTTTCCTCTTTTGGCCAACCCATTTGGTTCTTCATACTTTTTTTAAATCATCGATATGGTGTTTGAGGGTATGTTGCAAATCCTTTGCAGTTTACATTTCTTCTTTGGGCCTTTGTCTGGGTACAGTTTTGATAGGTTTTGTTTGCCTTCTAAACTCAAAGTCTTACAATATCTTACAATGTCTTTAGTAAAAAGCAAAACTGAAGTCAAATACTGAAGAGGACACACTTTATTTCATTGCTGAACATCTTAATGCCAGTTAAATTAATGATTTAGGGAGGAGCAGTGTTTATCGCAGGATAATCAATCGCCAGTAAAAAGCTTTGAACCTACACAGCTGTATCGGAGGTTCTGACTTTAGCTGACAAGACTATTCCATGAGGAGACACATACACTCGGGTTAAACGAGAGAGCTCTACTGAATACTAATTGGAGACGAATGCAATGATACAAGACTTGGGAAGTTCATTAACATTTTGTTATAACACAATGTTCGGCTCTCCTAAACTTAACTTACAAAGGACCGCTGGTTAAAAATTCCAATTACGAAGTTATTTCAATAAAACTTCAATTTTTAAAGGGTTTTCAGCTATTAGTTTTTGAGTTGTAGAGGTTTGCGGAGGTATCCAGGTTCTTTCTTTAAACTATTTAATTCATAAAGAGGAAGAAGCATTGAAAATTAAGGAGAATTGCAAAACTTTGAGATATGAAATAAATTTTAAAGAAGAAGAATTGGTTTGAGTTATCAAGGTCCAACTTTACATATGCAACAAAACAAGATTTAATAATATACAGTTTAAAAAAATATCAGTTTTTAGCAGAAAACTAAAGGTAAATAATTCATCATAACTCATTTTTCTCTGAAATTGTTAGAATGTTTGTAAATTTTATACACAGATTACATTACAAAAAAATATCCAAACAATTACAATTCATTTTCAACTATTTTTTAAAATTTTACTATCCTGCTTATTTACAATACGTTTAAAACTAACTTTATGCCTTCTGTTTTATTATTCTTCTACAATAATATAAACAATTGTTTTATTTCTGTAGTGTTCAACAACCTGTGGCTTTGGAGTTCAACATCGAAGTATTGGTTGTCATCGAGTAAACAAACTTGGGCACATTGATCCTGATCCAGAACCTCATACATCGTGTGATGCAAAACTTAGACCAGAGAGCAAGAAATCCTGCCAACTGTCTCCTTGTCATGCACATTATAGCTGGGTTCCAGGACCATGGCTTGGGGTAAGTCTTTCACTCTATTTCTGATGTAAAGAATGTAGAAATTTGATTATTTCAATCCAATATTAAAGCTGATGTTTGAGTCAATTGGCATGCTGTAGACATATCCATATTGTTAGCACTTTTATTCAGTAGACTCTAGTGCTACGAAATAAATGTTATATGTGTAAATTAATGTTAACGATAAACCAATAAGTAAAATAAATATTGTAGTACGATCTAAAATTTTACTACTCTGATAAGAAATTGATTTGTTCTCAAATCATGATTAAACCAATGTTGACCGAAAAGATCATAGACATCAAGATGCACACAATTCAATGTATGATTGAGTAAGCACACCCTGCTGCAATCTTTGCCAAGAAAAATTAGAATGTCCATTATTGTTGATCTGATGTAAACTAGATGAATATGCAACCCGGTCTGCATCCAAAGTTCAGATATTTCGTTTTTGTTTTGTATCACTTTGATTCTCCTAACTCTTTATCGACTGAAAGAGAGTTGACTACATGAATGTAATAGAGTTGATCCATAGGCCTACTCTCAAACCTACGATTGAAAAATCTAGTACAGAAGTGAGCCTATTTAATGATATTTTTCAAAGGTTCTTCCTCATCTTCTTCCAAAAATCTTTTTATCAATAAAAATGTATTCTTAATTAATAGTAGCAACATTGAAGTCAACCGTAATTAGATTTTCCTCAAAATGTTTAGAGCAGCAATGGGACCTAGTAAAAGTTGAAAGTTTTGTCATCTGAAACATGTCTTTCATAACCTGCAATCATAAAAAATTGTGATTTCCGATGTTTTGATTTTTAGTTTTCTTGTCTTTCTCGGAATTTTATTAAAAAACTACGTATTTTGATGAAAATTAACAAGAGACCAAAGTTGTAGAGTGAAAAATTTCCTATCGATATTTTTTTAAAGAAAATTCTTTCTAATTCCGGTGGGTATTTCTACGAGTTAAAGTTTGAAATATGATAAGTTAGAATTAGGTTATTGGCAATTTCTTCCTGTGCTATTCCACTTCCCGTTCTTCATTAGTCCAACAGAGTTCTACTGTTTGTAGGCTCTTGAAGTCAAAGTCTATAAAGTGTATTTATAATGCAAAACAATGCTGAGGCTTGTAAACAGTAATACAAATTTGATTCTTGTAAAGGCGATTTTAAGGAGGTGGGCGTACTTACACTTCCTTGTATGTACACCTTTCAAAAAATTTGCTACATAAAATTCAAGATTAATTAAATTATGAAATGGAGATACAGTAGAGTGGCAATTATACAAAACTATTGGTGCAGGGGGGGTGTTCGAATAATCGAACATTTCTGGAAAAAAAGTCTAGTTCTTTGTTTAGGGTAGTGGGACGGGTGGGAGGCAAATAAAACATGTTATTGGACTAGAAATAATACTTTGACTAATGCATACTTTGGACTTTGTATAATACATACTTTTACATATAAAGTAGGGATTGCACATACAGTACATAAACTTTTTGAAGTTATACTTCTTTGCACCCGTTGTAATCGGGATGGGGTGTCGGTCGAGAAACCGTTAGGAGTAAAATCCGGAAAGTGCCTTTTTATACCTTTTCTCTACAAAAGATACCCAAGAGTCTCGGTGGGTGAGTGGTTAATGCACTCGACTTCCACGCTAGAATCCCTGGTTCGATCTCCGGCTGGGAAATTTTTTTTTTTTTAAATTATAGGAAAGTATACGAATATACGAATGGCCAAAGAAGGATAACTTCCACCGTCTGGTCCGACGCAGACCCAATTTTTTTGGTTTACTGATTTAGATGTGATAAAAACAGTACAAAATTAACCTAAAAGAAAAAGTCGAACATATTTATTTGCTTAAGTTTTGAGACTCGTTTTGAAGACATAAATCTTCATGTGTACATAATTTGTAGGTATTAATTTTATTTCGACATAGTGTAGCCTTCTAACTATTTAGTTGTTATAAATAACTAAATTAAATTTTTATGCTTGTTTCCAAACAGTGCTCACATCCCTGTGGTAAGAAAGGTCGACAGAGAAGAAGGTTGTTCTGTTACCAAAATAAGGACAGCAAAAAAGTGAATAGAAGGTTTTGCCCAAAAGAGTTGAAACCCCAGCATAAGAGGAAGTGCAACCAAAAACGATGTAAGTTGAGCATTATTCAAGTTTCTTTAATTTGGTAAACGTGTGAAATATTTGAAGAAACATTTTATAAAATTTTAACTTTTTATTTAATTTTAGTTCAAAATATTGACTGACAATAGATTCTAAACTTCTAAATTACATTAACATTCTTTTATATTCAAAGTTTTGTTGAAATCATAACTTATATTTGTTTTCTTTACATGCCTATTACTTGATAGCTCGTTCAATTAATATTTGCACAATATCCTACTTTTTGTAAATTTTGACATTTAATACAAATCTAAGAGCTCTTAGATTGACCATTAAAGCAAATAATATTGTTTTGATTTGGTCAGGCAGTTGACTTTGACATAGCTGGCATTATATCAGTCGATTGAAGTGTGAAACCAGCTCCAGCCAAAATAATAAAGCATATACCAACAAATCTCGACTTTATGTGAAAAACATAAGTCAAAGTTAAGCGTATTATACAACCCTATTATCACTTTGACTAACTTGGTCAGATATTATGTATATAATACTTACCGGTAGTTAAGTAATTAATAGAGCCTCACTAATCACTTTAACCAAATTTCTTAGATATTATACATAATGTCTAAATTGAATACTTTTACAGTAACAGTGTCTAGCTTATAGAAAACGCTGTGTGATTTTATAAATATGATAAATAGTTGTTGTGCCTAGTTTACTAAACTTTAAATTTATTTATGGTCCCACCTCCCTAGAAGAGGACTAACTTTTTACATGGAGTGTAAATTTTTTAAAAATCGGGGTTAAGTGGAAGAGAAAGGTTAACTTTGACCCTTTAAATAAAGCCTTCCGTATTTATCAGTGACCACAGAATAAAATAGACTGGGCACCGACTCCGGTGAGTGTGCCGCGCTGGGCGCAGAGTTTGAGTGCTCAACAAACAATCTACATTTTTAAAAAAGCAGATTTTTAACCAGAATGATACAATAAAAGTAAAAATAGAGTGTAATAGTAAATTAAATATCTGGCAGTTGCCTTCGCGCTGGCTTTGCAACACTTTTTATGCACAATTTTCAAATTTTTCTTTATTAAAAAAAAAAAAGAATCTCCTTCTTTATTTATTTGTCAGGAATCACTTGACAAAAGTAGTAACTTTATTAAGCCAGTAGACTTTTATTTACCAAGTAACAGAATCTGTGGTGGGAACCCAAGGCAGGAATGTGCGCTGCCAATGGGGGAAAACCCAACAGTATTCCAAACTGAAATTACAGCTCTACTGGAATGTGCCAGAGAGAATCTTAGACTCGGTCATATGAACAAAGAAATATGAATTTATACAGATAGCCAGGCAGCTTTGAAAGCCCTGACCTCAAATGAGTTCAGGTCAAAACTAGTCTGGGAATGCGTCGAATCCATGAAACAGCTTGCGGGTCTCAACGAGGTTACACTCTGTTGGGTACCAGGACATGTTGGAATAGATGGAAATAAATGTGCAGATAAGCTGGCAAACAAGGCATCAGCTTCTGAATTCACAGGACCTCAATCTTTCTGTGGCATACCCAAGACGACAGCTATGCAAGTAGTTGCTGACTGGGCAAGACTGGAACATGGAAAGAGGTGGAAGAACATCCCTGGATTGAGGATGAGCAAACTTTCACTTCTTGGTCCATCAAGACAAATTGCATCCGACATTCTGTCATTAAGTAGGTGCAA
>JAGFPH010000022.1:993476-1030354 GCA_018207615.1 Philaenus spumarius
ATAAGAATAAAACACTGCTAAACGATAACACAAATAGTGGCGTCTTCTCCTTTCTTTGTGAATTGTGATTGTGAGAGAGAATGAGCGATGCGGATTTTGCGGGCTACTTAACTTAGGTCTTTGTTTGTTGTTTGCCGTTCTGCGCATGCGTCAAGACTTTCCATTGGCCGCGCTCACTATACGGCGCTGATGTGAAGCAGGAAATTGGTTTAATTTTAGTTTTATTAATTTACTTAGTTGTTGCTCGTCGCGGCTTCGCCCGCAAACAAAATTTGAACGGATAACAATCCTAGAATTATTTTACATCGTCTTTTGCTTATCACGGGATAAATCGTTAGTTGAATATAAAATGCATCAATTTAACAAAATGGTAATCAAAACAAAAAATATGAGTAAAATAACAGCTGGTATTCTCTTAAGATTTTACTTTTACTTGCTGAAGTGTTACCATATTAAATTTATGTGGTTCCAACAATTTTACACATACTTTAAACAAAAACCAGGTGTTATTTTTTTATTATACTTTTCCCAACTCTTACAACGAATTGATTTCAATATCTTTGCGGCCATGGTAACAAATTGACACATGAGAACTTAATAAGTTCTTGCTTGTTTGCACAATATTCCTAAATTACTTGTAAAGATGTATATTAAATAAGAAAGTCAAATAAACGTGAAATATATACGTGAATTTCACATTTTAAATTTTACCACTTTTTCACTTTTACATTTTTTACGTGATTTTCACGTGAAAAAAATATATTATTTTTCACTTTTTACATTTTCACCTTTTTTTCATGTGAAAATAACGTTATTTTCACATAGTGTGCTTACTGGGAATGTACCCTACCATATGCAAAAAACCGCATCTTTCTAAAAATTCTCGTTTAGCTAATAATAATAATAATAATAAATGATTTTTGGGGTTTTTTGGTCATAAAGGGGGTTGTTTTTCAAAAATTTTCAAAACCTTTTTTCGTGCATCTATACAGGCCTAATTGATGTGTTTGGTGCAAATTTGTTCGAAATCGATCGAATAGTTTTCTCTCTAGATAATAATAATAATATTTATTAATTAGTCTCCTACTAATAAATCACCTCTCCTACCCCACCTACAATTATGAAGTCACAGTGAATCTGTTTAGTAATTTAAATATGTTTGTGAGAAAGTATGTGCCAGTTGATGGTACCGTTTATTTTCATTTAGAACTCTTGTAACAAAGGTAATTTTTATTTTAACCTTAAATAAAAGTTCATAATTTAAAGTGCATTTTAATTTTGGGGAATTATTTAATTATTGCAATAACAAATATAATATTAATTATATTTTAACTAATGTTTATTTTAATTTTAATGACTTAGGTAATCTAATATTCTTCCCAACTCATCTAACAAATAGTATAAGCTCATATATAAAGTTTCCTGTAAATGTATTTCTTATTTTTAAACATAACACATTCATTCTAATATTTAGATACAAATTAAATAAACTTAGTAATTGTCGTACTCTATCATTAATGAAAGTGGTTCTGCAGAAAATATAACCAAAATAGAATTTATATTAACTTATTTATATTTTTCAGCAAATGATTTTACATTTGCTCGGCAAGCAATAGGGAGAAAAGTGAACTACGGTGAAGCAGGAGACTGTTACAGTAGGCAGGAATGTCCTCAAGGAAGATTCAGTATAAACCTGTCTGGTACAGGGCTAAGAGTAGCAACGTACACCCAGTGGAGAGCGCGCGGCTCACACGCTGCTCTTGAAATTAACAAACTTGAAGTAAGTGTAATGTCAAAGTTTTTATTTCAACTAATATCGTATAAATTATGAGCGTTTAGTGGATAAGACTTATTTGCTTTAGGCTTAAACATGTTGTTATTCTAGTTACTGTTGCCTTCGTATATTATACTTCCATTTAGTAAATAAATATTCAACTCCTCTCTATTTTTTTAATCATATTTTCAATAAAAATTGATTATTATTAAATTTACTATTATTTGTTTTGCAAGCGTGTCAGATTCTCAATACAAATGGGTTATTATTAAATTTACTATTAGTATTTGTTCTATGCAAGCATGTCAGATCTCGATAACATTATTATTAAATTTACTATTATTTGTTTTATGCAAGTTTAGAAAAAAAATATTATAGAAATACTTTTTTAATATAAATTTTGCTATACAAAATTAAACAAAAATTACTTACGTATAAGTTTATGATTTACTTTGGTTGCTACAAAACCATCATTCTTAAATATGTTAAACTATTTTGGTACAGCAGACCTGCCCTTCCCCAGAACAAATTGTGCAATAAGTTTAGCTCTAAAAACATCTTTTTTAATTTGAAAAATATATAGGCTTAGTTAAAAATGAGTCAAACTCTCAGTACATAAAGCCCTCTTCTAGGCCATCGAATTTTGTAGTACAGTATAAATATATCATATTTACTTTCAGTTTTCAGTACTTATTATATTTAATAATTTTAAAAATTACCATTATATTTTCATATACGGTATTTCTAATGATTATTTTTGCAGGAGAATCGTAAAGTTATGGGCAAGTGTGGAGGCTACTGTGGTACCTGCAGTCCGGAGTTTGGCCTTAAATTAGATGTTCTACCACCATAGGCATTACAATTCCATTAGAGTGAAATTCTCACAAATCCTTTGTGGAACTCCCACCACACAGTTCAACGCAGATCTCAACCTAAGGCTGATCATCGGTCATGATATTTAAAGTTGAAGATTGAATATGCTTGGAAGCGAGTGTATTGGAATAGGAATCCGTGTAGTGACCGGTTAGAAAGTATTTACGTATAGTGCCAAATTATAAATGGCAGGATCAACAGAAACAATGTTGTCATTGAATCAAGAGTCATTATCATTGTACTTATTATTTAGTAAGTTATTGCTAGAATGTTTATACCGAGAGATAATTTGCCGTGTTTATATTATAAAAATACTAGTTTAGTGTATATTAAATAGTGGCAATAACCAATTAAATGCATTTTATTTTTCTAAGATCAATTTTATACATGAGACCACCAAGTGTTTCCAAACGTTAGCAATAAAATTAGAAAGTGTCGAACATAAAGACAGATGCGTATCTAATAGCACTGAACGATGTAGAATCATTCTTGCTAATAATCCTGACATTTTTGCGAAGGGTTGTTATAAAAGTTAATCAGTATTATATACATCTTGTGTTCATTTTAAATGTGCTAGAAACTACTTGTTTAAGTTATAAACTGTGTTGTGCTCGTGTATATACGCTCGGTGACTGTGCCATAGGATACCCACCGAACAATAAATTAATCTCGGACTGTGAAAATTAAGTGTATTAATTTTTTTTGTCAGCTCTGTAATAAGAATCGTGGAAAGTTAGTGTTGCTTTGTATAAATTTAACTTGATACAAAGCTTGATTCCGAAGTTACCACAATGCTTTTGCTTTGCCACTGCCATTGACTGCTAAACTTTTATACTTGAGTTTGTGAGTGAAGATGTAGCAATGCCCCGACAACGCCACTTCACTGCCATATCCATTGTAAATGATTTTATACATACATGTTTTTATATAATTTGTAAAATATAAATAATAACTTAGAATATGTATTTATACTGTACATTTTTATTTGTTTTGTATTATTGACTAACTTATAGAATGTGTTGTAATCGTGCATCAAACAATGAAGGTATATTAATATTTATATATATGTACTCGTAGATATTCTTTCACCTTTACAATAATAATATATATCTAATGAATCAATTATGTACCTGATATTTAGAAACAGTAGCCAGTAGCAGCAAACATTTAATCACTATGCAGCAACACACTGATAACACACTAATAGTATATTGTTATAAAAAATAGTTTGAACAGCTGGTGACTCTAATATTGCAGCAAGGAGAAAATTACAAACAGTGAAAAATTAATAGAAAAAGGAAAACAATACAACATAAATTTCAAAATTCATTTAACAAAATACATCATCACGAATTTTGTACTTGTGTGTTCTAAAACGAAAGAGTTACATAGAAAATGCATAAAACCGTTTTTTTTTTTTTAATAATTAAACCTTTTAAAGTTTTTTTCTAAATATCAAACTAGTTAGCCTAGGTTTTATAGTGGTAATATGTACGACTGACAACAATATTTGTAAAAGATAAAATACAAATAATCTTATAAATGTTTAGTTTAAAATTAATTATAAATTTTGTAAATCATAGTGTCACAACTTCCTAGTGGCGCCATCTGTTGTTACTTTATTTTTAAATCTTTATTTTTAATATCATACAAACAGATGATATAGTTTCCTACACTTGTGTAGAATGAGTAGGTCCAATTCTCTTACAATAAATTACTGCTTTAAATTTAAGTTGATGTTTTTTATTTTATTTATTATACAAATAATTTATATACTGCTGTTGTTTCTTTAAAATCATTTCCAACTTACTCTCTGCCTCCTTTACTTATATAAAATATACAACAAAGTTGATTTAACAATGGAATTATTATATATTTCACAGACCACTAACCTCAAACATAAAATCATTTTAAACCTATTTTACATACAGAACTGTTTATTGAATATTTTTATAATATATAAAGTATTTCTGTTTCCAAGAAGTTTTGTTATTTCACTAACAGAATGATCTTAATAAAACTTACAAATCGGGTGAGTTAGATTTCAGCGAGTTCAGTTTTATAATATCATACTATAATATAAAGAATTACATTATTTATTTTGATGTTTACACTTCTATTTTTGAATTATATTAAACTAACTTGAATAATTAACAATTGTTGTGCATACAATAAACTCCTGAAAGAAGTTAAAGCAATATTAAATAAACATTTATTGAGTTAAATAGAGCAGTCAATTTACTAAATCTAATGTTAAAATTATATGTTGTAATGTTAACTTTTGTCCTTTTATAAAGAAAACAAAAACCAGGGTCAGCTATCATGTTTAGATATTGTGTAAGAAATTGTAGCTAAATTGTAAAAATAATTTTAATTCGTTATAATTAATCTATGCTGAAATATTGTTAAGGTTAAATGATGATATGTCTAAATAAGCTTGGTTTTATATTTTTATATAAATACAGTTAATAAATTCTCCAATTGTAATATGTTAAATTTTTATTGTAACATGTTCAGAGCTAGCAGAAAAATATGATTGTCACCTAATTATAAAATGTAGATCCTTTTAATGCTATGTAGCTAATCTGAGATAATCATAACTGCCTTATGTTTAGACTAACCTATTAGGATATTCATTTTATATCCTCTCCAAACCAATGTTAAAGTCTTGTGTATTATTTATATGATTATAAGTACTTGTTCTTATTAGTCACTAAGAATGGAGATACACCTCCCCCCCCCACCTTCAATTCTTCATAACTACTTTTATTCCGTTAAATTTTAAATACAGCTTAATACTATTTAATGAAAGCACCAATGACACATTAGTTGTGATATGGACAACGGACAAACATCTTTTAAAGTATTACAATAATTCTTTGTTTAGCAAATTTATAAATACTAGGCTTACTTTTTAATGTTTAAGTAAATTACTTGTTGTAGCTATTCTTTAATTAACTCTTGTAAGTCCAAATATTTAAACAAATATATAAATAAACTTAATATTTCTACAGTAGATAAAACCTTTTAAATAATTATGTTTGTCAAGTCTGAAGGTTGGATATTTATTTGTACTGCAATGGACATGTGAACAGTTAACAAAACCAGTTTTAAATTTTAGGTAAATATTACAGAATAATTTTAGATTCTTAGAAGACAAATATTAGACACCTTTGCCTATATTTATTTGTATTTATCTCAATAAAATTATTTGTCTAATAATCACTGTAGGAGTGAAGCAATTTGAATTATTTATAGTAATTGATGACATTATGGCACAGAGATAGAAACAAACAGGGAATTGCTTGATTATGTTTCCAAACTAAGGGGAAATCTTAAGAAGTCGAAATTACCATGTATGGTAGCCATTGTTGTGAAACGCTTTGTTTCTAAAAATTGGAGATGCATTGTATAAAAAGAACGAATATACTACATTGCTACAGCATTTCTGTTAAACAACAGTCTAGAAAAATGCTCCATGGTTACAAATGCCAATCAATCTGTTATTTCGTGGATTTTCAAAAAACTGGATATTTTGGTATATTGAATAAAATTTTGTAATTTTCTGTGAAACGAACGATTTTTATGAAATAACAAACTAAAAATTTACAACTGTTTTGTTTTGAAACAAATTAATTAATTGATACAGTTGTCTAATTTGCTACCACAGTAAGGACCTCCAACAAAGTTGTGCAAGTTCGAACCTATTTACTGGGTTCGATGCGCCCCGTCTTTATAGTCTAAAATGACATAAATTAAAAATGTAAAGAAAGAAACCCATATGTTTCCCATTCTATTAACCCCTTAAGTTTGGGAACATAATTAACAAAATCTCGTGTGTTTCATGGATATCTTAATAAACAGTGATATAATCAAGTTGAGTAATGGTATTTCAAGTTTTTATCTTAGTGTTCCTAGCTTAAAATTTTGTTTTCTTTTTTCATAACAAAATTCATAAGTTTATGAGCTAAACATACCATTTTGTTGTTTAATCAAAAAACAACTCTTTGAGTTATTTATATTTACATTTCAATCGTTTCCGAAAGCTATAAAAAATAAACTAAATAAATGAATAATAATTATGGCTGTGTTCATTTTCTGTGTATTATACTATTCATTTAATATATTAGTTTAAAATGTATCTTATGTGAAAACAATATAGTGCTTTATAGAAAATTGTTTAATGCATGATTATATGTAAAATAATGTAATAAACGTGTCAAAAAAGAAAAGACATGATTCACCTTATAAGCAGAAAATTACACTTATTGTGTACACCCGTTGGCTATTCCAATCCATTCACTATTTTGTCAATTGCAAAAAAAATCAAATAAACAATATAACAATGAGCGACAGTATTACAGATGAAATGCCCACTTTTATTCAGGGAGGAGATGAAAATACTGATGGTATGATTAAATTTTATTAAACCTCAAAAATGTTTAATAAAGGTAAATGAAAAGATTTTTCTAAAAAAAAAAAAAAACTGTTGCAACTATTCTATATATAACTGTAGTAAATAAATGCACATTTCAAAAAACTAATTTCTTTACTTTTTCGGGAAATAGACTATCACTTCATAAGAAATATGTACAGTATCTATTTAATTCATGATGTATAAAGGTTGTGACCACAATACAGGATCATAAGTCAAAGTGACATCGTGTGTTAGTGCCAGTGGGGTCAAGCCAAACTAATATTGTCATTGAAAAATATTTGTTTGAAATTTAGTGTAATAATAAATACATGAAGTTATTCATATTTTTTAATATCAATAATATTAATATAATAGACTATAGTGTCTAGCATACATCACTTTTACACCATTGTATGAGGCAACAATGTCAAGTAGACAGTATTACGATGTGGCGATCAAGTATACAGAGAAACAAGTAGCCCGAGGTTAACCAAGTAGTATAGCGTAGAGTAGGCAAAGAGGAGAGCATATGACTCTCTTAATTCAGTTAAATGGGCGAATTTTAGACCAGACTAGTCTGCTTTACGACTTAGTATTGTTTGATCTGTATATTGTGAACGAAGGGTTGTACTTTATTGTCATTTCATAAATGATTATGTTTATTTTAATTTAGGATCTAGTTTTGTTTTAACAGTAACACTATATTATTCATATTATATTTTGTTTGTTTACAAACTCTATGATGTCAACAGGTTGTTCTAAGAGTATTTCAATGATTTTACACTAGAGGAAAAACTTTAGGTAAAAGTGATCAAGTTTAGGTCAGACTAGCCGAAGGATTTTTCTTTGTTTTCGGATCGTAAGAAAAAAATACATTTTTCAATTCCTGTTTTTCTGAAACGTTTAATTTTAATTACTTCATCTGACTGGCCCTTTCACCTACAAATGACACGCACTGCCACTGATGAGTAAAAATAAACCACATCAAAGTATTGCTTTCATTTAAAAAGTTCAATTAAATGGGTTTCTTAGAAAAGTTATGTAAATCTTCATCATTTGTTATTTTCACTTCTCGGTGAACTGACAGAACTGTAAATAACATGTACCACTATAACATGTAAATAACATGTCTGTTTCACTATTACTTTTCACTTTTGCCTAGAGGAGCAAGCCTCTCTGTCCCAACTCTACTGTTGATTCTTCAGTTCAGAAAGGCTTCCGAACATTCTGTTTTAACTATTTTGTAAAAATTACTGCTTCAGAAACAAACATATAAAAAAGTTTATTGGCAAAAGGCTGAATTTAAAAATTAAATAAACATTTTACTTTGTGGGAACTGATTTCTTTGCCCATTTACTATATTACCAAAAATTACTTAAAATATTATAAACAATGGAATAAAAAGTAGATCATTAAGTAAAAAATTAGAAAAAAACATGTATATATGGATGGAATGCCCCAAATCACAGTTAGTTATGACGTTTTATGGTTGAAAATGCTCAGCTGCTGCCATTGCCAAACTATGAAACCCTAATTGAACATTTTAGGAAGCTAAAACACAAATATCTGATCACAAGATGGAAGGTTACATAACGCATTTAATCAATGATTCTTCATTCTGAAAAATGCAAGTAATACTGATCAAATTGTAATGGTGGAGAGTTACATACGATTAGTAACTTATCAATTGAATATTTTTTCAAAACACCATCTTTTGTATCTATGTTATTGTCACACATCATTAAATTGATTGACAGATTACATAATTCAACTATTTAAAGTAAGTTTAAATCAAGCAGTGAGAGGAAGAAACTGATCGAGTGAAAATGTTTTTGTTGATAATTTTGTTCTTTTGCTGCGTTATTCACAAAAATATTGCTCTCAATACACTAACAACAGTCGCAGATGATTTAGTTGAAATGGATGCTAATATAGTCAGCATGTTAAACGAACCTGATGTGAAAATAGCTCTGCGTATCTGTGATAGCATAACAAGATACAATTATATGTTATCAGGAATGCTAAAGAAATTTCAGGAGAGACAAAACTCTCTTGTTGTTAACGTTATACCGGACATTTGGATGCGGGGAAAGCCAAAGTTTTCAGAGTTCTCCGACTTTTCTAAGTTAGAGTCAGTTAATCTTTGGTGTTATTCAGCTATAAATATTTTAACTAGACTTATTTCGAAAACAAATAAATTGTGGGATGAATTTCAACTGGATTGTGAACAAAATATTAAACCTGGTTTTTTTTCTCAAAATAAAAATGTACGTTAGTACTGAAATGTGTAGCATTTGATTTTTTTAATAGTATGTTAAAATAAGAAGCTTCAACTTGTGGGCGAGTTACCGGGTGAGTTCAAATGGTCCATTTCTGCATTACAGCTACAGTTATTGGGTAAATTATATAATTGTATAATTCAATGCAACAAATTAAAGTTCAAGCTAAAATATGTCCGTCAGGTAATATTAACGAGAACATTTTTAAGTTTGTAAACCTGTATAAAAAACAAAATCCATTGAAATGTATTTCAAATTACTAGCTGAAAAAAATTCAGTCGAATTCAAATGATGTGAAAAAGATGTATATTTGAAGTTTAAGCAGGAGCTTCAGAAGATTACCAAAAGTAAAAAACGGGTCTTGCTCGAATGTTGATATCATAACTGCTTAAATGCCATGGTGATTTTCATAATATAATTCTTTGAATATAGACCGTGTTGCCTCAAAAGTCAAATATCTTTAAGATATTTTTTTAAATTCAGCACACAGTACTGAAGTAAAATATCGTAAAATTATTCATCTATTATATCTTATTGACTCGACATCAACACTAAAAAACATTCAATTAGCAAATAATAAATTCACAGTGAGCCTCACACTCAATCAGCAGCTAACTTGATGTGTAAACAACATAATCAGCTGCAGCTACTGATCATTTTGTTTAAGGTAAAAAAAGCCAGCCACTGACTACTGGCAGGTTAGATGCTCGCAATGTGTAAACCATCGTTAAGTTTATGATAGTGAAATGTAAAACTTGGTAAATTCCAAGAATTTACAATAACTATACACCCATAATAATAGTAACTACTCACATCGTATTATTTCTGTTCAGTACTCAAAAAAAAAAAAAAAAAAAAAAATAATAATAAATAAATAAATAAATGCTATGAAATAAGAAAATAGGCAATTTAGAAGACAAACTTCATAATTTTGTTGTTCCTGACATAGTTAAAAAAATTGTGATTATGTTACATTGTGTTTTATGTTATAATATGCCTTATTCATAACACAAGACTTGTTTATTGTAATTTTCTCAACGGAAAGTTGACTTGCATCAATGTTACATGATAAAATATTAAAACATTGTATTATACCGTAATTAATTTGTCACTTTCTCTAAATGTAACAATAAAGGTTGTGCCCTTTCAGATTTAATATTCTATTTAGGGTTCTTCTTCCTTTTTTACACCTAATTAATAATAGTCTTGAATCTTTTGTTACTTTTTAACAAGAGGGATGGCAGGCCGGTAAGCATATTAATGCCATGTGCTAATGTAATATATAAAAGTTAAGTTTTGTTCAAAAAAATATTCTTAATTGGTCAATGTAATTTACATGAATATAGCCAATCAGATAAAAGTAGGTCGAAGGCACAGCCAATCAAATGTGAGTTCAGTTATGAGTAATGGGGAAAATCCAGTGTTCAGTGATGACTCATTGGAAAAACCTATGATTGCGAAACATATTAAAACCCGACTTTACACTCTATTAGGTTTCTTATGGTCACACACTTTGAATTCTGCGTCGATTCAGGTATATAACAAAAATTTCAAATTTTAGGGTTTTTTAACCACTTTGACACTCTTCCAATATAATGAGGCCTCCCAGACCCTTACATCCCTATTCTACTTTTCGAAGCTCTATTTGAATCCGGTCTCAAAGTGACGGATGCAAAGAAATACCACTCCACATCAAGTCAATTAATATGCTTACCGGAAAATAAACAATACATTTAACTGTTTAAGCTTTTTTTGCAGATTTTTAGAGTTTAGGGTCATTTTTCTAAAGTTATAATTCATTAAATTTTGTAAATTAATAAAACATGTAAATAAAATCAATAATATTCTGCGAGGATTTCATATCTGGAGTCTGCTTTGCAATAAACTAATGTTATTGGTCTTTTACTTGTAACTTATAATTAGTCGCCTGTCATTAGACCAAAAAAGGTCATTTACAGGAAATTATTTATAAAGTTTTGCCCTTCACAGGAGTGTTTATTTTTAGGATCAGGAATAAGAACCAAAAGATTTCCCACCTACCCGGTGGATTAAACATCCCCTGATAAGCAAACCATCCCAATGAGTACTCTGTGCTAGTCTTCTCTTTAACTTGAGTCTATTGGTCGAACAGAAATAATGAATTGGAATTCATTATTTCCGTCCGACTAATGAATTCTGAGTTAATTGAGAAAAACTAGCACAGAGTGCTCATGAGGGGTGGTTTTTCATGAATTAGTTGATGATTCATCCACTAAACAGATGGTAACTCTTTTTATTCTTATTCCTGATACTTTATTGAAAACTTTATAAAATGTTTTCCTCAAAAAACCGAAGTTAGAATTAGATATTCTGTTTCACAATGCTAAACCGAAATTATTCAAATTATAATTTTTTTAAATAAACAACCATTAGTGAACTTGACAGGCTTTTGTTTTAATATTAATATTATTAAGTAAATATTATAGGCAAGTAATATTATTACAAATTATTTTTATTATGAAACAGAAATTATTACTTTTAACTTTAACTAATGTACATTAATAACATGCCCATGAAGTTAATTTTGTTCATTTTATACTTACCAATACTGTCTTTGTCATATTATAACCAAGCCGAAATAAAACATTTAGATTTAATAAACTACTCAGGTAATTAACTTAATCTTGAGGTAAAGGGCTAAGAGCATACAAGTTTGAGTTTTTTTCACATTCAATTTTAAATTCTTGCCACAGTTTATCGGTTTTTCCAATCAGCCTAAGAAAGTTAGCACTGCTTACATACTTCCATCTATACATTAATTTTACTTCTGAAAAATCAGTAAATTCGGTAAACTTTGGTTTTCCTATCCTGCACAGATCCTGAACAACTTTAGTGATTTTTTCATTTTTTTCTCTCATTTTATTTAAGATTTCTTGGAACACTTGGTTGTACCTTTCCACGTTTGAATAAATAATTTGAAATTCTTCAGCATCTGGATGATTCAGCTGGCTCACAACAATAGCATCTACACTAGATAAATAGTCTGCAGTATTATATGGAGTTTGTGAAGCAAACATTTGCTTCAGAACAATACACAAAACTGTACTCCACAAAAGCATCTTATCTACTCTAAGTATTGTCTCTATTTTTTTTCTACCTTGTCTGGAAGTTCGATTTCTTGGCTGTTGCATAATTATTTCTAAGCATGAAATGGAATACAAATGCAAATTTTATATTAATGTGACTCATAATTATACTTGGTCTTTTGACTGAGAAATATTAATGTTGAGTTTTTATATTCTTAAATTTGTATTGTTTAATTTGCGCAAATTAACCTTTAAAATAATGTTTTTGTATTGTATTTTATTGCAAATTTTTTAAAGCGTTAAAACAAAAAATTCCTTGAAGTACAGCTGGTAAATATAAAAAGACATGGTTAACAAAATGATAATAAGCAGATAAAATATAGGCTTTAAAATATAAAAGAGATTGATTATATCCTTATTAATAGTACCTTGTTAAAGAATAATAAAGGATAATGATACACAACAGAATGGTGTACCCTCCATGTAAACAAACAAAACCCTCCATGTACCCAAATGATATCTAATAAGTGTACCTATTTTAAATTCAAGAATTTGGTGGTTGTTTATATACGATATTTTTGAAAATTCTTAATGGATTAATAATTTTAATTACTAATTAATTAATAACAATCCAGTTGGGCTATAAGCATAATAAAATGAATAATTTTAAGATGTAGGCCTACAAAAACACTATGTATTAAAAAAAAATACACTATAATGTTGCATCGATCATTGTAATAGCATATCTAGTAGAATATCTCCAGAAGTTGATTATGTTTTTAAACTTGATAAACTATATTACAAAACTGATAAGGTCTATTAAAAACACATAAAAAAGATAAGAAAACTGTGTTGCTGTGTCCATTGATGAATTTGAAGTGAGTTCAAAGGTTTACTTAAGAATAATTTAAAACATTATTAATATAAAATATACAGGCCTACTTGCATTGTAAACTTGTTTACTACAACTCAGAGATAAAAAGTGAATTAACAGATAAATCTAAGAATGAAAATATTTCTACTTTTGTGTTTCCTCATAATTTGTACGTACACTATTACATCGTACAGTCAATCATTTTCTGCTGCATATTTATATGCAATAGACATTGACGTTATGAAATATTTAAACAGTAAAAATGTTAAAGAATCAGAAATCATTTGTGAAAATTTGTTGCAGTACAACTCAATATTACGTGATTTGATTGCTAAATTTAAAAAGCGTGAACGAAAAACTATGTCAGTCATTCAAGATGTGTGGATTAACGGTAAGCCTAAATTTATTGATAGGTTTAGCACGAAGGAATTGAGAGAAAAATTTCACATGGATATGAATATAGGTAATTTAATAGAATTACTTGATATAGCAAAAACACAGTGGTCTGATTTGGAAAAAGAGTGTGAAGCGAACATTAGGTTGTGTGATCCATACGTAAAAGAAGACGTTGTTGATGATAAAAACTAAAAACTATAAACCTAGGAGATGAGTTATATACAGGGATTTTTTACAATTAAATACTATTGTATACTTAAGACCAAATCAATTCAAACTTTCCATATTTATGCGATATAAATAAATAAAAAAATTATTTCAAAATTAAAATGTCTTGTGTCTTATTTTTAGTTATGACCAAACTGTGTACAACCTTTTAAAATCTATTATTATATACTCATATAAAAATATTTAATTTCTTCTGCCTCTCTCAATTGCTTACATCAAAAGTACAATTAAGTAAAAAATACTTGTACACATAAACAGTATAATTTATATACCAATAATAATAGTTTTAGAAAATAAATAAAATATATCTTGGAATTTTGTTAAAATTCGTCGTTTGGTAATTAAGCTGGGTTCACTTTCTATAAAATTAAGTTATCTACACTAAAATTAGTAAAATAACATTTGTGAAAAAATATTAATTTTAGGTACCTATTAAAATTTTAGTTTTTGAAGTATAAACCAGCTTTGATAGTACTTCTAGCATTGTGTATAAATATGCTCCAGTTACTACAATACCTTAATAAAAGCATACATGGAGGAAGTTGAGTGATCCAGAGGCTAAAGTCACTAGTCCAGTGTGTTACAGTTAGAACCTAAATAAAGGCTATCAATTTACCTGTGTTGTGATTTAAACCAACATAGAAAAAAACAATAAATTAATATATTGATAATGTCAGATTATTGTTTGTGTCTATATTGGTTTAAATCACAACAGGTTATGGGCCCAGCAACGTCCAAAGCGTGTTAGTAAAAGTATTGCTAAATTGCCGCGAACATGGATTTAGAAAAGCACATTCGGTCGTTGACTGGCGAGGCAGATTGGCCTCTATAGAAAATAAATATTTGAGATTTACTCGATTACCATGAGGAGCATTAGAAGTAATTGATGGTAAGGTTAAAAAGACAGAAGATTTGACTAGTGATGCTACTGCTGAAGAAACAACTAAACACAAGACAGTAAGTGATCTTTATCAAAAAGCTAACAGTTATGCAAAATAAATTATCTCTACTACAGTAGTAAGTGATGAGTACGGTAGTACAGTAAAAGATGATGTTTATGAAAAAATCATGAAGAAAGAAACAGCTCATGATGCTTGGGAAACCCTCAAGCAGCAGTTCAAAGCAACAGCTAAAGAGCAACTTTTTATGATGTGTAATGAGTTTTTTACAGTCAGTTGGACATCTTAGAATGATGTCTCAAACACATAGCTAAGTTAAAGAGCTTGTGGAAAGACTTTAAAAATGGTCTCGTAGCTAAAAAAGAGGTAACATTGCCTGACTTTATATTGTTGTGTAAAACGGTTTTATATTACCTAGAAAGTTTGAGACTTTTTGTTCAAGCTGGATATTGCTTACAAAAGATTCTGAAAAGACATTCGATGAACTATCTACGCAGCTGTTTTTATTCGAGAGAAACTCGAAACCGTCAAACGAAAGTGAAAAGTTCACTCAGGAGTCTTTACTGGTAACAAAATTACTTGCAAACAAAGAATGCAAAACGCAGGCTAATTTAAAAGGTCACACTGTAACAATTAAAAATATTAATAAACAAAATATAGTAAATTAATCAATTCAGGAAGAACCAAAATTTCAAACTTTTCTTTTAAACTACAATCGAGAATTGATACCCACGACACTTAGCGGTGTTAAACAACGACCTGAATAAACTCGGGAAGGCGAGAGAAGTAACATCTAAATGGAAAAACCAAGACAGCCTATAAAAAGAATGGAGTTTATTATATATGAAAGGTCTTCAGTCTACATTGTTAAAGTAACGATAAATTAGGAAAATAAAAAAACTTAATATAAACCAGTCAAATCGACAAATGTGTTCGTCACGGTACGAACTTGCGTATCGTCACGAACCCACCCAATATTGGTCTATGTAATCACCTACATTTTTTATAAATTACAAATAATTATTTTCGGCAATAGACAACGAGTATAAAGGCTACATTGTAGAACGATAAAAGTAATAAGGAGTTATTCATGTATTTTCTTTATTTTGTCCAAGTAATTATACTTTATATATTCACTATCGTATTTTCATAAAAATTTAAAGAAACATATCCAAATTATAATTAAATATCATTACATTTCTTCTTTTTTTTAACATGCATATACATTCATAATCATCTAAAGAAGAAAGAAGAAATAGTGTAGAAAAAGAAGTATTCTCTTCAACAAATGAGGTCTAAAAAAATTATTCTTGTAAAAACCTTAAAACTGAGAACATTACATTTGAAGCGGCGGGATATTTTATTGCACAAAAAACCGATTGTATTTGAAGGATTATTAGGAAGATATTTAATGAACAATAAATGATTAAGTATTAATATTTGAAATTAAAGATCCAATACAAGTCAGAGATTAGAAGATATTAAAATTTGGTGAGATCTTTCCATATTTTCGAACCTTATTTAAAATAATTTATCATTTGAATTTGAAGTCGTAATAGATATAAACTTTGAATCTAATCAGAACAATTTTGATATTATACACAATTTCCTTCTATGTGTATTTAATAACATTTTGTGCGTGAACGATTATTTTGTGTTATATTATAAACTTAATTATGTGCCTTTATATTTTGTTATAGTCATTTTTATATCATGTGCCATCTTTTTATTTCCATTATTTAATTTTTTTCAGTTCTTTACCAGATTTATTTTCTTTATGTTATTTTATATTTTTTCTTTTTACGAAAAGACGGCACTAACCTTTACCCAAGATTGAGATTTTTTGTTGCTCTACCAATCTTTAAACATTAAAGACATTTAATATTGTTATTCTAGTCTAACATTGATAACTTTGGACAATAAATAATTTTAAGTTGTTATTTGTAATATTCTATTTTGTTATTTTCTTATAGACTATTTAATTAATAGTAAATTGAGTTATAAATGTTGTAACACAAACATAAAGGTAAGTGTAACTATTGTAATAAACCTGGTCACTGGATAGATGACTGTAAGAATTGGATGGCTGCTGGTAAAGCTGAAAAACCTAGAAAAGAAGAATATACCAACAAAAGTGATTTGGAAGTATCTGTAATGTTAAAGATTTTTTCTTGTAATTCTCATACGATTGAGACAAGCAAAAGTACATGGTGGATTGATAATGGAGTGACTAAGCATATTACAAACTGTCCAGATTATTTTTCTAAATAATATACAAAATTTGAAAACTATGTGTAATTACTTCAGCTGGTAAAGAAGAACTGCAAGCACACGGAAAGGATGTTATTAAGTTTATTCACAAGTCAATGGCAAAATAAAGTTATAGCCTTAGAAGATGTATGGTATATGCCAACTATCTCTAGAAATTGCTCTCCATTCTGACTGCTCACGATAAAAATCCAAACAGTAAGTTTGAATCTAAAGTTATGGACTGCTTGTTAAAAGTCGATAGTGTCGAGATACTATGTGGAGTTCTTGAAGAATTTGGAACTCTGTATAAATATGGTAGCTATTACTCCCATTGTTCTAACCAACACAGTAAACACTAATACAGTAATATGCAAATATGCTGACAGTTCAAAGTTGCAACTTTATCATGATGGGGGCATCAGGATAAAAGATACCTACAAGATGTGTTGGAAAGGGAATTAAACATTAAAGTTAGTATAAACGGAGACATATGTGAACCCTGCATATATGTAAAGGCACATAGGTTACCTTATGGTTCAAGGAAAACGGCAACAGCCCGAGGTGTGCTAATGTCTGTAGATGTAGTTGGTCCAGTTGCCGAACCTTTTGTTAAGAAAACGTATTGTGTCAAATTCAAGGATAGCTGGAACCGTTATTTGTTTCTCATTAGGGAAAAATCTGAAGTAAAAGTTGTACAAAGACACAAGGTCAACCCTCATCCCTAAGATCCCTCATACTAAGAATAAATGTCACTGAATAAAGGGGGAATTCAGTGATGGCGGAGGGGAATTTGATAATGCAGAATTACACGATATTCTCAAAAAGCATAGACTCAATCTACGATTAACAGCGCCCTATACACCTGAACAGAATGGTGTTTTGGGTTGAGTCTGAGCTACAAAAGCAATGAAAGAATTGACGTCTCCAATGTTCAGGATAGCGGAGGCAGTCAAATACCAGTACAGATAGTTCCAGGCAGCGTGAAGCGTCACTTGAGCATGTGCTGTAACGTCTTACCCTCTCCTACTCGACTGTGAGTCTTCAGTACAGTCACCACCAGTGTTGATATACAACTGAGCAGACATGAGTAATTAGGCAGGCGGTAGACAAATGAGTGGAGCGGTGCTCTGACTGGACTCCACCGCGAGAGGGGAAATGTGGTGGGAGCCGGCGTAGGAGACTTGTACACTCCCCTCTTCGCGCTCCATTCTAATTGGCGCTATCTTTATCTGCTTGTTCGTGAAAGGAGTAAGCTTTCTTCAGATGAAGTACAGCATCAATATTTCATTTTGTAATATTGGGGATTTGATATTGGGGTCCAATATGCACCTTAATTCAAGCCAGATTTTAAATTTTTATATTTGTTTGCGAGTTATGAACGATGGTGAAAAACATTGTCTTTAGCACTTACCGACACACAACTGATCATGTATGTAAGTAGGCCTGTGTATTCGCTGTTCTCGCCCAAACCGTTTGAGAGATTGAGACAAAGTTTGGCTTGGTGTTTAATTAGTATAAGAGGTAACTAACAACCTCGAATTTCGATTACTTGCACTTAAGGGGTGAATATTGAGTAACTACCCTAACCAATAAACATTTGATTAGCCTACTGGCCATAAGACTAGAGAGTTGAAATTTTGCACATTTGTTTATTAAATGATATGTAGAAAAATTAAACCAATCGTATTTCTGTGACTTGCGCCTAAGAGGTAAAAATGGGGTGGCTACTCTTGTAAATAAGTACAAATTCTAATAACTTCATATAAAGATACAAAGCTAAAATTTGGCACACTTTGTAAAAAAGAAAATCCACATGTAATTTTATTACTTGCGTCTAAGGGCTTAAATGGGGTAATTACTCCTATATAATAAATCAATAGTAAAAGGTAGTGTTTGTCTGTAAGCGTGTGCTTCCCAGCCAAATCTACAGCATGCAGAGAGCTACAATTTTTTTAACATAGGTGGACGGAAAAGAATCCCATGAAGACAGATTTTAGTTTTCACCTTCTTTGCAAGTTATGAGAAAAAAATGGTGGAAAACACGATTTTTAGCACTTGATGCACAGCTGATCATGTATATAATATGAAAAAACATTGATCGATTTAGTTGAAACTTACTACACAGGGTTTTTGGGGCCAGGGAACTTTGATGTGAAGTTGTTTTTTGAATTGATATAAGAATAAGGCTTAGTATTTACCCATTATGAAAATTATAAAAACAATAGTATGAATGAAACTGAACAGACCGCAAAACCTAGTACCCATGTAGTAATACTCCCTTGACAACTAGTTGGGTGGTGGAGAAGACCTGTTAATCTGCCTTCGAACCCACAAACAAAATAGCTAGTGCGGTCCAAAAACTGGCATCAGATCTCAGGTGCATTCAGACCCTATATTTAGCTTAATCTTGATATATTCATTGAACTGGATAAAGTACTCTAAGTGTAGGTGAGAGGAGCTCTGTTATATCTTCTTTGGCCATGTATGTGGTTGTATGAATGTTTTATATGTGTGTTGTATGCATCTGTTCAACTGCTTTGGAATCATGAGGAATGCCAAACACCCAGCGGCGTAAATAACACCCTCGCGGTGTGGGGTAGCGCGGCGGTGCCCCTTGACCTGGGCACATAAAAAAATATTATAAAGGAATTCAAAAAATAAAATGTAGTAAACACATTATCATCAAAATAAATTTTAAATGAACAATATTTCATTAAGATATCTTAATAAAACTGTTCCATAAATAATATAACCAACGATCATAAGTCTGAAACTGTAATCATTATGGTTGCGCAATCTGTACTCGCAGTTAACAATAATGCCTGCTAAACTTAAGTAATTAATAAGTTAACTATTTGCTCCCCCATCAAACAAATGTATTTCATTGATGTAAATGTATAACGGCCAGGTGGTAGGCTAGGTGCAAATTGGGACTGCTTTTCACGCAACATGGCAGAGCGCGACTTTTTGTAACATACGTAAATGAATAGATTAGCGCACATTGGAAATGCGACGCTACGCAGCACGACTTGCATGGCTTGACAGACATGTGGTACAGTGGCAGTGACACAGTTTCTCGCGTCACACGTCTCACGAGTTCAGTACCTACTCTACTGTCGTTCAAAAGTTTTGGTGTCCAGTTATGCATTTTCCATTATCATATTTTTCATTATCACATTGTGCCGCCCTCGTGCTATCGACCTTACACGTTACCCGACAAGTATTTTCACATGAAGAAAAAGAAAAGGTTTTAAAGAAATGTAATTATAGCAACTTACCAGATTTTTGTAAATAATAAACCTTCATGTTTTTGTTTAAAGTTGCAGTCTTTCTTTAACTTTTAAAGATAATGAATTAGTTTAAACTTAAAGCTTGCATGTTATTTTGAGTGTGATACTTCATAGTATTGGCGGTACCAACAGATAGTTTGGTTATGTAAAGAATGTCCTATACTTAAATGAATTTATTTTCATTTGAATTCAATTGAGAGTAAAAAAATATCTAATTACTACTAGGTATAATACCTTGGGGTGGAATTGCTTACACGTGGAAAGGGGTCATCTAGAGCAGACAAGTCGCGACTTCGTTTTTTTTTTTTTTTTTTTTTTAAGGGGCGCCATTCTTGTACCTTGGGGGGGGGGGTGCCAACCAATGCAGTTACGCCACTGCAAACACCTAATATTAGTTTCATGATTTTGGTATCCAAGTCACTTCCATGATCGGTCAGGACTTTCATGATGAACTAAACATCATAAAATATATAGTAAGATAACGGCTACCACAATCCAATAATAGACAAATTATTACATAAACATAAGAAAAACAAACAGAAACCCACCCTTCATAAAAACAAGGAAATTAATAAATTTGTCTTGGTCGAATATTCTAACATTATGCCTATAATGTTAAAAAATACTTTTGCAAAATATAAAATCAACATCACGTTTCGAACTAACAACAAAGTTCAAAAAATATTGCGACATAAACAATTTACACGAACAGAAAGGTGTTTATAGAATAAACTGAAACGATTGTGACTGCTTGAAAGGTCCAGGGAAAGATCATGCTAAGTCCAAAATTTCTGATTTTGAACTAGTGCTTCCATCTGTTAGCTTTTACTGAGTACTTTTTATTTATTTATTCCAACTGGTAAAGAACATTCTAAGTCCAAAGTTATAAGCAATAAAAAATAATGGATATTGGGAAAGAATGTGTCATGTCCATGTCTAACAGGGAAAGAACCTGTTCAGAATTAACCATGTCCATTTCCTGCCTAGTCCCGCATTAAACAACAGCTGATGTTACTCACAGCTGTCACTTTGTTTGTGAAGCATCCATTTTGTGCATTACTCTATTTTGTCAGCTGTGTGTAGTGTTGTTTATGTTTGTGGTTCAAAGTAAAGTATAGATAAAATCATATATAATGGCGCGTAGGGCGGGTAGTGCGAGTGAGACAGAGTACCTATCCCACCACACTTCCCCTCCTAAGTTTAGGCGGGGCATTGTACAGTCAACCCTAGTTGGCTTACAGTATTTACTTTATGATATCGAGACATTTTAAATAAAACATGTACTAAACACGCTTAAAATATGATTTAAATTAAAGGCTATTTTATAACTTATAAAGTAGTTTATTATAAATTTACTATAGATATAAGTAAATAGAAAAATAGTATATATTTACATTACATTAAATAATTTACTGTCCAACTCCTCAAGTAGTTTCTTATGAATTTAGTATAGATATAAAAAAAAACAATATATTTACATTACATTAAATTATTAACTGTCCCGCTCTTCAATTCAGTTAATTATTATAACTTAACTATAGATATAAGAAAAAACAATATGTTTACATTAGGCTATTACCTGATAATATTGGTTGCGCTTATTTGCAAGTGATTTGTGGACAAACCAAACATCTGACTGAAAAATGTTTGAAATAAAATATGTAGATCAACTAATTTTCTACAACTTTGCCGCTGGAAGTTTCTTTCTACCCTAAAAATAAAAAAAGTTTACGCTTTACTACTTTTTCCTGTCCCGATTTAAAAAATCGAAGTATTTGTTATTGTATAAATTCCGAACATTTACTAAACTGGAAGATATTTATACTGTTAGTTGCAACATATCACGCAGATTACAAATATATAAAATTTGTCCTATTTAAATAATCCTAGTACTGTGCAGAAGCTTGTAATTGAAAGCGCGTCCAATACTAAAAATTGCTTGGCGGCCCTCTAATCGATGGATTTGACACAGACTGTATTTTTCTTACAAAACGACAAAGACTGGTGTTGGAGGGAGAAGGGCATTACTGCTTCTGCGCAAACCACGCGCCATTGTAAATGGTACTACCTATAATACAGTAGGCTACAGTAATAATTTTGTTTTGTTTTAAAATAATAACTTTGTTTTGTTTTGTGTGTAATTATGTTGAATGAATCTGATAGTCCTGAGAATGAACAACAAGCTATTAAAACAACTACAAAAAAAAGGCAAAAGTTTGGTCGTATGAGTGAGGTTAAGAAAAAACTTAGACTTCAAAGTCATGAAACTGGTAAGCCCTGTAATTGCCGAAGAAACCGTTTTAATAAAATTAATAAAGAAAAACAAACCATGGTAATTACGAACATGAATGATTTCAAGTCACATGATGAAGTTAATATATATTATATGTCTGGTCTTATTAGTGTTCTGCCAGTCCAGCGTCGCAGGCCTAGGGTTGATGAAACAGAAACAGACCTCAGAGATGCCTCATTCAGTTATAGAGTGCGGTATGTAGTTGGTGATTTAGCAGAAGAGATTAATGTTTGTCGTGATGCTTTCATTGCCTTGCATGGCATCGGAAGAGGTAAATTAAACTATATCTTAAAATCGTTGAAAACCACTGGTAGTGCGCCACGGGATATGTGTGGTAAGCATGAAAACCACAGTCACAAATTGTCTGAAGATATAAAAGAAAAAATTCATTCTCACATTAAAATGTTAAAAGAGAGAAAGCCACTACAGTCTTCAGGATACGAAAAAGAAATATCTACCATCAGAGTTAAATATCAGTAAACTGTACAATATGTTCAAAGAGAAAAATTCTGATATTACGGTGTCCCATGAGATTTACCGAACCATATTTAACACTGAGTTCAACATCACATTTGGATACCATAGAACGGACACCTGCTCCCAGTGCGACACATTTGCTGCTACATTAACAAGTCTAGAAAATGAATGTAAAAAAGAAAATGAGCATCAGGCCAAAGAAAATTTGCAAGTTAAAATAAAGAAATTACAAAATGAAAAGATATTATATTTGAAATGAGCAAAAATTGGTATGCAATTAAAAAACAATATAAGAAACAAAGCAGGATAGATCCGTCAACTGAGTGTATTGTCTTCGACTATGCAAAAAATGATCCTTGTCCTAATAATAGTGCTAATGAAGTATATTACAAGCGACAGTTATCTGTTTTTATGTTTAACATTCACATACTATCAACGGGGGAGAGTTATTTTTACGTTTATCCGGAGACAGTCGGTAAGAAAGGATGTGATGATGTGTCGTCTTTTCTTTATCACTTCGTTCATATTTTCCTTGATTCAAACGTCAAAAAATGTATTTTGTTTTGTGATTCCTGCCCAGGTCAAAACAAAAACACTACCATTCTTAGACTTTTTCATTACATTGTAAATCAGGAGCACAGACTAAAAACTGTTAAATGCTGGTTTCCTGTTAGGGGCCATTCTTATAATGAGTGTGATAAAAATTGTGGATTGATAAATGCTAGACTGGGTGCCCAACTGCCAGATGATTGGATTGAACACATGAGTGTGTATAGACAGAAACCGTCACCATTTAATGTTATAGTTGTAACTCAAGAAATAATCATGAAGTGGACGCAGTACCTTCATAAAAATTACCGAAGAAAACTACCATTTGCTATTAGACCAATAAAAGCATTTAAAGTTGAAGAAAGTAGCCCTGCTTTGATTTATTACAAATTAGGCTACAGTGGGCCATGGTTATCTGCATTAGTTCTTCCTTTAAAGAAAGCAAGAGCTGAAGATCAAGACATGCAATTGGAGAATCTACCACAGCAGGCTTATAATGGTAAGTCCAAATTAAATTTTAAATAAAATACTCAAATTGAAAAACATTCCTGTTATTGGCTAGCATTCGTAAATTAAACTTATATTTGCTTCTTTCAGGACTGTTAATGATTTCAGCAGAGAAATACTCTGATCTGCAGACTTTGAAAAGGTTTTGTACAAATCCGAAAGCTGCTCAGTACTTCGAAAATTTGCCTCATGAATAATAAACTGAATGAAATATCTTTGATAGTGGACACAGTTTATTTTTATTTTGACTGTAGCAACAAAATATAATTTCACAATAACAACAACTTGATTTTGAGTATTATAAATTTTGTTAATAAACTGTTGGTGTTGATTATGAGTGTTAGTATTATGTATATTTTTTATAATATTATGTTACATTGATTATTTTATTGGTTATTTGTATTAAAACACATACAAATTTAAGCTGTTACATTATTATGTATTAATACATAAAAAAAGTCAGGAGAAAAATGTGCCAAGTCCTGGACTTAACATGATCATTCCCAGTATATTTTGTTCTTAAACTCTGTTTTGCAAGTTACTTAAACAAATCCTTAAAATTTTTGCAAAAATGACAATAAATACGTGTTTTTTTTCCTTCAAATTCTAGTGGATAGTGCAAAGCTTTCAAACTTGTAATTAACTGAGAAATCTTCCATGGGTAAGTCTCTAAACTTTAAAAACGTTCTACTGTAAAATTAAGAAAATGTGACTTAGCATATTCTTTCCCTGGACCCTTCTTTTATATTAGGCAGACTGGCAGAGCGCTTAAAGAATACTTTAAAGAACAATAACAATCTTAAGGTGAAGTCATATTATGCACAGCATTTAATAGACTATAACCATAACTACTGAAATGTTGATGCCAATTTGACACCTCTACATTATTGCATAAAGGGAAAATTAATGAATGCTATTGAAGAATTCGAAATTTACAAAGAATTCAGACACAACCCCGATAATATATTAAATTGATCAGTTGTCATTTCATTCTAATGACTTATGTGATACAGCCCTCAATTATGATGATAGAACTGGCCAATAACTACTATTTAGTAAAATCTGGTTATCAACTACTACAATATTATCTTAAACCAATATACTGCTCTCATGCCTGTCCAGAAGAGTTCCCGCTAAAAACCGCCATGTTTTACCCCCGCACATCCCTACCTACAGTCTGTCTTAGATTGGATGCCGTCCATGACGCACCAGTTTTTTATTACCGCCGCTCTCGCCATAATCGTTTTTAGTAAAAAACCACCGTCTTCAAATCTTAAGAGCATAGGCAACACTATAATGATTAGTTTACTAATTCGACTAATTCTCGTAATTCAGATTGATTTCGCCGCTCACCAGAACTACGGTTCATAGTATTTTTCACTATAAACTTTAATCGCTTAGCTCGTGTGGCCTTCCGCCATCTTGAACAAAGATTCTAAACCTGACATTATAATAAACAGAATATTTAGTAAATGTGTTTATCTATGTGTTGTGATAAGTGTATGTAATTGTAGTGCGTGGACATTTTCTTCAAACCATCAACCATCAACTGCAACCAGCGTGCACGCTTGGCCAGGACTTCCACACCACTCCAGTGATCTCAAGGTATGCCAGACTTACATTTTAGTTTAACATGGATAAACACTTATATTTCAACTATTCGAATCTATAGTATTATCCAGTGTTAATAATCTGGATTGGTCCCTCAGTTCTAAAATATTTTGTATGTAATTTTAATTATCCTAACTTGATTACATTGCTTCAACATTGTTCTATATTATAGTTTTTATAAATTTTATTAAATCCCGAACAACTACCATACAAAGTAGGCTGTTTAGTTAAGCTTACAACAGACAATTTGATGTATCCAACTAAAAATGTTTTTGTGTACTTATTGTATTTAATGTGTTTTTATGAATATATGACTATCTGAAAAGTAAAAATATATACTTGAAAATGAGATTATGATCTCGAAACGCATCATAAACAGGACAACATAATAAAGTCACACGACGGACTAAATAACAGGTAAAATACATATAGTAATTTCCTGTTACTTATTTCACCTAATATTAGGTGCAACTAGTCTAAAATAAAGAGAAGTGAAGCACTTAACATTTATTTCAATAAATACTGGTCAGTCATAATATGTTATGCTAAAAGTATATAATATATCTCACTGCAGACTTAAATGCAAATAAAAGTAGTGTGCCTGGAAGGAGTGCAACAAAAACCCGGAGTTAGGTTGTAACTAACAGCATTGACTTTATGATATATAATAATATACTTCAGGTGTTTGAATAAGAACTGTTAGCATTCTTACACATATAAATATTTACATTACTAATGTTTAAAATAAGTTCACATTTGCGTAAACATTTTGCTATCTTTCAATGTTATTAAAGATTTTAGCATTGCCTGGCTAGTGATGACACTTATTATATTCTTAATTGTTTCCCATCACTGATGAGTGTTTATAGACATATTTGGTTTGAGTGGTTGTTTATATACTTTTAATTTATGTTTCTGTTACGTGTGTTAATGATTTTCATAAACATTATGTGTTTGTAATCCCGTTCTAATACAACTGATACTGTTGGGAGACCTAAATTTGTATAATTTGTTGGCATATCATTGTCTCAATAACAAACAGAAAATTATCTGACTAATCAAAGAATTTCACATTTTGGGAAATATTATAAGTACGATATTTATAGGTAAAGTATTCAATAATTACATAAGTGAGTATTGCATAAATTTCTTGATATTTTTATTTTTCAAATTAAGTTAAACATTAAATAGACTAACAAAAAATATCTACTTTAGAATGATAAACAATCAACATTTTTCAAAAAGAATTTGTTAAGGATGAATTTACTTTTTCTTAACAATATTTTTTGGCATGTACATTCATAAATATTTTATTCTATATTTCTTGTACTAGTATTTTCAAATTATTGTTTTCAAATTTAAGTTAGTAGGTTTTATTTGATAGCATACATAATTAATTTGATAGAATTCATGCAGGTAAATTAAACTTATTAAAAAAAAAAGTAGGACATTACTTAAATGTTATACTTGTCCTACCTATGTTAAAAAAAACTCATTTTACTACTTAAACATTGTATTTTGTTATAATGTTTATAGAACTTATTCTTAGAATCCATGCAAGGATTGCTCATAATTAATTACACAGTAACAAGTTTAATAAAACTGCACTGTTGATCAATACAAATTAATGAAAGGTGTTATAATAAAATTTTTTAATTTTAATAAGGTAAATTAAATTTATTAAAAAGTAAAAAATAGGACATTACTTAAATGTTATACTTGTCCTTCCTTTGTTAAAAATAAAAACTCATTTTACTACCGTACTTAAACATTTTATTTTGTTATAATGTTTATACTGAACTTATTCTTAGAATCCATGCAAGGATAATTAATAATTTTAATAAAATTGCACTGTTGATCAATACAAATTAATCAAAAGTGTTATAATAAAATTTTTAAATTACTGAAATAAATACTTGTATGTTGAGTGAAGGAGTGTTAAGGTAACAAACCAATATTTGTTAGATTCAGATTTCTTTAGCTAAAAATTAAATACATAAATATTGTAACACGGAAATACACTCAATACTTTATAACCAAAGTTGTACTTGTATTTAGAATAATTATTTAAAAAATAGGAACACTAATAAAAACAAATGTATTGCAAGGTAGTCATGTACCTTCTTAAAGATCAAGACACAAAATCTTCTTTAAAGTTTTGAAGGAAAATAGAAAAAATAAAAATGTTATTTACTTAGACCAATGTGTAAGTACTTTTTCTTAAAATTATCCCATAAATGTTGGCTTTCTGAAATTAAATTATGAACTTCTTGTAATTCTTTATCAGTCCAGCCAAAATCAGTTTTTAATTTATCATAATCAATCTGTTTATTAAAAAACCTGTCTTCTTCCTTCTGGTCTGCCATTGCAGCTGCGGTCTTTAGCACTTTCTCCTTATTTGTTAGTAACAGTCTCATCAATTTACCAAAGTATTCGTTATACACCTTCAAATCCTTCATCAGTCTAGAACCACCTTCAGCAGTAGGATACAACAATTTCTTCACAATATTGTTATCCATAACACGGAGATATAAGCCCCTGTCCATCGGAGTTGGGTAGCACTGACTAACAAATAACAGAAGTAAGAGTGTATAATATTTCATTCTACACTTTTACTATCACCCTATTTCAATCCGAAGTGACAGTGTCGTCACTCTACAATTTGCTATCATACCAATAACATGTATTTTTAGAACAGTATATTAAGCACTTATCTAGTTTAGTTCTGATAAAATTATTAATTAGTTTTATTAATAACTGTGAGAGTGTTTTTCTTAAATTACAAGTTGAAAAGTCAATGAAATTAATGAAACTTGAGGATAATTGTAATGCCGAACATTTTATTTAAACAAAAACATGTGAGGGAATAAGTTCAAGGAAAAAGCAGCTTACCTACCTAGGAGTGGAAATAGACCGAAGATTGAGCTTTATCCCGCACATCATAAAAGCAGCGATTAAGGGGATTGAGACAGGCTCACGATTGGTACAACTGATGCCAAATATTAATGGACCAAGGGAAGGTAGGAGAAGACTCTTGGCTAGCGGAGAGTGCTGTACGCGGCACCTGTGTGGGCTCATGCTTTGGAAAAGCAAACTGCAGTAAAGTACTTACAAGCGGCTCAGCGGCCAACTGCACTGAGGATTACATCCACCTACAGAACTGTTTCAACTAGCGCACGTTTAGTGATAGCTAGATTACCACCACTAGATCTGATGGCAAAAGAGAGGCAGGAAATTTACGCATCTAGGGTAAGTCTCGACCATAATTCTGTACGTTTGGAAGCTAGAAGAAAGCAAGAGCGAAGGGAGACACCTCAGGAAGGTGGACAAATGACCTAATTCCAGACATATCAAGCTGGTTAAACAGGAAGCACGATGAAGTGGGATACTACCTAACCCAAGCTTTGTCGAGCCATGTATGTTTTGGCAGTTATCTGAAAAGATTTCACGTCATAGAAGTGGAAACATGCAAATACACATGCAGCAATCAGGCAGACGCTAGGCATACGCTATTCGAATGTGAAGCATGGAAGGGATGATCGTCAGAATTTGTGCCTAAGTAGGAGAAAAATTATGCCAGATTATATGGTAGGGCATACGATGAAATCGGAGGGAACGTGGAGGATTATAGACAACTTCATTACTATTATTATGAAGAGAAAGCAAGAAGCAGCAAGCGAAGGCCGCACACAACCAAGGAATGAATTAGCAAGGACTAGATGAAAGCCAATGAAGGCCTTGGAAAGTGGGGCTGTCGCATGTGATGGGTATAGCCGAAAGGTAGTTCCACATGCAACATTAATGCCTTGAGAAAAAAGAGGTTAAGGGTTCAGTGGGTAAATCGGATGAACTGGGATTCCCACAAACCGGGAGACATGACTTCTGATGACTTCAAAACCTCAGTTGATCCTGTCTTCAGTGGTCTTCTTCCTATATAGACTCTTATTACGTAATAGCTTTCCTTTATACCAGTTAGCCTAATAAAGACAGCAAATAGCCTTGGGCACATCATCCAAACTTCACCAATTATATTTGAATCTGCACAATATTAGGTGTCATATTCCAAATCATTAATAATAATTATAAACATAAGTGATAAACATATATGATTAATAATGTATAAGATGCAGACAGGGGGTATAAGGCCCTTGATAATTATATAAAGTTTCTTAAAGGAGCAGGTAGATTTCAAAGTTCCTATAAGCTAAGCATTAAACAAATGTATTCGCCCCTTGCGTTAGGGGTTGCACATAACAAAAAAAAGGTTTAAGGGAAAAAAAAAATTATTTATTATTTTGGTAGAAGATTTAAATTAAGTGTGTGCAATAACACTCGAGTAAAAGCATCGAGAATCCATTCAGCGGAGCCAACCTTGAGAAGGCTGGCCAATGATATTACATTAGTAAAGCTCTTTGTATACACTTTAGTTTTTATTAATGACGGTCTTATTTTTAGTTTCCATCATGTGCACACGACATTTAAATTTGCAGAAAGGTTTAATATATAGTTAGTAGGTAACAAAATTCGCCCCGATGATTTACTACTATCAGGTGATGACCAAAAATCTTGTTTTTCATCTTGTTTACAAGCAAATATCTTTAATGAAAATGTATAACTTACAATTTTTGTCACCTACCAATTATAGTTTAAATGTTCAAGCACGATTTCCTGCAAATTATAAAAGATTATCTTCAAAATTAGATGAAAGATAACTAATATTGAAGGGGACTGTTTCATCCTGGTATTCCACACCCTTAATATTGAATGGATATGATACTGCGCCACTAATTGAATAATTAATATCTTTAACTTTCAACCCCTATGTTTTCATTCCTTACACTAAGGGTTGCAGTTAACAAAAAAAGTTTCAAACAAAAGAATTTGGTAATACTTAGAAGATTTATAACCATTCTGAACAGGCATTGGCATTGTATCTACTAAGGGAGTAATGCATTTTCTGTTCTGTGACCTCGTTTTGGTACCCACTTGCATTAAGGGTTGGTCATATCAAAAATTGTTTAATGTACAAGATTTAAATAATATTTAGAAAGTTTAAGATAGTTTTGGATAGATTTGATATTGATATTAGAGTAGTAATGATTTTAATTGACTTTTAACAACTAAGTTTCCACCCCTTGCCCTAAGGGTTGCAGTTATTTATAGAAAATTTCTTATAAAAGATTTTGGAAATAGTCAGAGGATTTACAACCAATTTGAACGTGCTCAATATTGTGACTACTAAAGAAACAATGGACTTTTTTATCTGCGACCTCATTTTGATCAACCCTTGCTTTGTTGGGTTGGTTGGATCAAAAATTGTTTGATACAAAAGTTGCAGATACGAGTAAGAAGATTTACAATAATTTTGAATGGACTTGATACGGTGCTTGCTAAGGGAGTAAGTATGGATTGTTTTGTTCTTAAACCCTTTCAGCTAATGATTGGTCTTATAAAAAACCTTAAACAAAATTTGTTTACTACTCGTAGGAGGTATAATAACTCTAAATGGATGCAATTCTTTGATTACTAAAGGAATTTATAGTGATTTTCCAATTTTCCAAAATCGCTCTTCAGAGGTTGATTATTGAAATACACATTTTTATTGTAAAATAATACACAAACATATTGCTCTCAGCAACTTTTTGTTTCCAAAATTATAAGTAGTGCTAAAAGGACCTATTTCAACACCATAGATTAGACTAAGAAGAATTTGTTATTGGCATTGAATGATATTCCAGAAGAAACTTTCCAGGACTGCATAGTAAAGTAGAAACATCGCTGATATAAGCATATTATAGTTAGAAGAGGGGGTACTTTGAAGAAGACAATAAACTGTGAATTAAAAAATTCATTTTTTAAAGACCTTATACAGCGACATACTGTTTGTGGTTCATTGTTACTCAAACAAATTCTAAATTCATGTACATTTTATTGAGGCTTGATAGGAAGTTCCCCTTTCCTATCAACGATATTCTTCAAATCAGCTCTGCCATGTTGCTGAGTTAACATATTAACTAACTCAATGGCACAACATATAATAAATTTGTCAACGATAGTAAATTTCAGATGAGTCAAAAAGTACGTTACCTGTTTTTGAATTGTACACGAATGTCGAGCGCAGATTTTAAATTGCTGGTAAGATTAATAATCGGTACTGAAATTTCAAAACAGAATACTAACTTTCGGGATCAATAAGTGTTAAAGATTGTTCAGCTGTTACCTTGAGATTTTTGGCGGGTGTTGATTCGTATCATTCCTTAATATATTTATTTTATTTTATTGTAAATATCAAAACAAAGTATATCAAATATAGTTCCGGAAGTTTGTACAGCATTATTGAATGCCCTATGAGATTATGTGAAGAAACGGACTTCTGCTGAAGAATGGGTTCCGGTTGCTGATGAATACAAAAGTAAGCATGCACAAGCTATGATGAGTATGCTACTTTCTTTGTATCACAAAAAGGAAGTGTTCCATGGCAAAAAGACTATGACTAAAAACAAGGCTTATTTTAAGTAAGACCACTTTGAACTTTACTGTATAAATAAAACTATTTGCTGTTATTAATTAAATTGTTTGTGCTTTTTTGTATTATTTGAAAACATTAACAATTTGTATTTTTAACATAAAACATATTTTTTAGATGGTTTATAAATTTTTGTCAAGAAATGTTTTCACTTTATATTGTATTTTCTTAATGTAAATAAAAACAACAATAATATATATATTTTTTTAAATTTCATTTTGGCTCGTTGAGCCACAATATGGATATATTATGTGCAAACTCTGAATTAAGATCGCTAAGATATTTAAGGACATTAAATGATATTTAACGGTTTTTTTACAAAAATCATTCAAAAATAGTAGCTTAGAATCAGAACCGGCTTTTTAAGGGGGGGGCAAGCTTCAATTTGACGCCTCCCAGACGCTATCCCCTCCACACTTCCTCCCTCCCCCCCAACTATTATTATACAACACGTATGTTAAAAATAGTATATATATAGGATTTTTAAGTTAATTTTTAACACGTTCCGTGCTGAGCGCGGTTAGAGCCGCAAAAAATGTCCATCGCCATGACTAAGCGCGGCTTTAACTGCACATGCACTATTTATTTTACATTGAAATAGAGGGGATTTAGTCATTGCCTTTGGCTATATTTTGTATCTCAGTAGTTAGTAGAGACCCTTCTATGAGTACTGTTAGAGTAGATTAGGAGAATATTGACTACAAAGAAAGTTATAGGCGTTCATGAGCCAAGTTTTCGACCATTCTGCCAATATTTTCATAATTTAAGGTAAGTTATTAATTTAAATCAATTACTTTTAGCACTTCTATTCATATCAAAAGATATTTCACCATATTAGAGAAAAATACATTTAAAAATGAAGAAATTATGTTTTAACAGTCAATTTTTTGATTTGTCCTTAATTTCTCTTAGTTTATGAATGATTAGTGTTTTTATATAAATCTTAATTAATATATTATGTACATTTTTTTAATATTTTCATACTGGTTCATAATGCCAACAAAAACTTATTTAGAAAAAGAAAAAAATGATTATAATATATTACGATAAAGAAATATACAAAATTTAATTTTCTGTCATTGCTATTTTGATAATTTACGAATTATGTTATATAAAACACATTCAGGTTTTACTAGCACTTGTTTTAAAAAATAAATAAAAAATCATTCACTAATATAATTAATTTTAATTATTGAAATTTTGTGTTAAATAAATGTGTTTACATAAAAATATAGTCATATTTACTTTTCAGAAAAGGTTTTATAACTTATTTAAAGTGATTCGCAAAAAATGGGCATGAGATGAATAGATTTTACTATGCGCTTATAACCGTGTTCAGTCATAGTTCAAACGCATCAAGACCTATGACTGACGCGATTAAAGCCGCAAACTCGATCCGAGGGCGCCAACTTGCTAGTTATTGCTAATATGACCGTAAAATGGCGTAGCACGGAAAGTGTTAATAGTGGATGGTAGAGGATAATAGGCAAGTGAAAATAAACATCAAAATGTTTTAAAACTAATTTATTAGTAAATTATAAAACTTGATACCAACTTACATTTACATATTTACATTTAATTTGCGACTTTTTTGAGACAAAGACTTGTATTACTTCATTATAAATCATAATTAATCTGAGAAGCACGTTTGTGTTCTATTGAGATAATGCCAAGGTTTGAAAGTCTCTGTTGGCCCATTGAACTTCTTAAATAGTTTTACTTATTACTTTATCTACGACCATTGCAATAAACACCAATAACGCTATTACAAGTAACATCAGAAAGAGGAACATTACAAACCAAAAGCCAACCCGATTAGGTAATGATATCATTACCTAACAGGAGTCACTTTACATAATAGGTTCTAGACCAATGAGAGCTCGTCATTTGACGGAAGTAGAGTTGTAATAAAAATAACGCTATTCGTACATCAGCTGATTGTACCCATACGTTCCGGATGTTAGTGTGTTATTGTAACTAACCTCAAACGTGAGTTGACACATTCCGCAAACATGAGTGATAGTGATGAATTTTGTTTAACTCCAGAGGAAATTAATACAAAAGCAAATTCGGCTCTGAACAATTTGTTGCCAGAAAAATCTAAATTTCGTTATGAAAAGGTTTATAACCAGTTTATGGAGTGGAAAACTAGAAATGGTGTTAGTTCGTTTTCCGAGAATGTTTTCATTGCGTATTTTGAGGAATTGGCCCAAGATAAGAAACCTAGTTCGCTTTGGTCTATTTATTCAATGATTAAATCTACAATCAACATCAAACATCAAATAGCCTGTATATTTTTGGTCGTAGATAAAGTAGTGTACGCAACGATTGTATTCAGCCTTTAAGCCACTCGTGAGATATTTAGAACACTCGCTTCGCTCGTGTTCCAACTTACATCTCACTCGTGGCTTAAAGGCCTTCATAATACAATCGTTGCGTAAACTACTATTACAGTACAGTACAGTATTTATTATGCAGTACAGTAAAATTGGTATTTTAAATTAACAAAAGTCTTCAGTTTGTTCCAAACCGCTTATTTGGTCAAATTATAAACAAGAGGATTTGGGTCAACTGATTGTTCTTGTTCTTTCAATTGGTAATACGAGGATCTTGAAGCAAATGAGGAGTAGCTCCACCACGTTTGTCTTCTGGTTCCATTTTAGCCGAAAATAGAAGATTATCAATATTATTCATGATAATAAGATGTTTTCTGTGATTAGAAATATGTTCAAGTCTATTCGCAACTGTTTCTCCATAAACAGACAACTTGTTCCTTCCTGTAGAAATAGATCAATGCTTCAATTCAGTGTAACATTTTCATAAATTGAAAAGCTTCTTCTTTCTTTAAAATTTTTTTAGAGGCATGTTATACTAGCATTTTGATGATCGAGCTGTAGTACTTAGTCTGAGTCCTGTACATCATCCATTACATCATTATCTTCTTCTTGTTCATGTTGAACATTTGGAGTAGGTTTTTAATATTTTAAGTTTCACCAGCACTTAATCTTCTCAGCTGCACCAAGCCCGATATCGTCTGAGTATTTTCTTCTCCTGTCTGTATTGATCTAAAAAAACTGTCCATTTTCCTTGTCCCACAACTGTTCTTTACTCATTGTCACTCACAATACACCAAACAGTACAAGAAAGAAAACACAAACAAATAATGGCTGCGAGGGTATAATTAACTGTATTAACCCAACTGCTGTAGGGTATGGTTGCTTTTACTGAACTAAACCAAAAGTTCAGTCAAGGGCAAACATTTCATGCAGAACAAAATGGCTAGACACTACCCTACCACCACTCTAGGTATGTTTCTTTAGGCGTCGACATCTACTGAACAACAAACATCCGCTAGCAAACATAAAATTGTGTTTGACCAATGTCAATGACTACATATCAATAAGACGAAAAGTTCCAATGTTAAAAATTCAGCCCAAAAAAGCAGGTATAAAAGTGTGATTTTGCATCCCGCCGTTAGGAGCGCTGAGAGCTCTTTTTGCAGACGAGTGTCGGATTCAATGAAGTGCAGAAGAGAGACTGGGGGAGGGGGGAGAGAGAGAGAGAGAGAGAGAGAGATAGAGCATTAGTTTTCCTCGAAAACTAAGCTGTGCAGTGTGAAGGTAAAAACCACGCTTTATTATTACACTACTATTTAATACACTTAGCAGAGCTGTAAAATTATGAAACTTTTACGATTCGTAGGTAAGAACCATACGATTCGTATGCTGTAAACAAAGTTTAATTAAATTACCTGTTTCTTATTTCTTTGATCGATATTACAACAATGATGTTTAATTCACTTTGATAATGACATACAATTTTCACTCTGCTGGAAAGATTTTCTAATTTTTGGTCAGAGACAAAGTGTCTGTTAGAAAGTTTTAAATAAAGGTTCAAATTAATGTGCAGTTTTAATACAATAAAGAACATGTTCCTCAAGGATTTGAAATTAAAAATATAACAATACTGGAAATGTTATACTTAAAGTTATAACTACAGTACTAGAAGTATCAACCCCTGCTCGCTTCGCTCACCAAACCCCGCGGTGAAGCAAATGCAAACAGATTACCACTTATAAAACAAATGTGTCAATCATGGGAAGTATAAAAAAACCCGTAAGCAGCACTGCCGCATTACTATAGCCGAATTTTCTTATCAGGGAATAACTAGTATTTTATAATGAGAGTTTACTATGAGTTTTGTTCCTTGTTCCGGAAACTGTTCCAAATATACCTTTGTACAGGATTATAGTAAATTTAATTGCCTTTCGAATGATATAGCTCATAAATTGCACTGGGGTTTTAGTGGGAGAAATTGCTTATTAATTACCTTACATTGATAATGAAAAAAATCATTTATCGGGAGTTTCCTATCAATGTTGTTTCTTTTTCCGGAGAATGAACCTGAATTACTTTTGCACAGGATTGTAGTAAATTATATTACCTTTCGAACGATACAGCTAAAAAATTGCACACGGGCTTATGAGTGGGAGAAATTGCGCATAAACCCCACATGAATAATAAAAAAAACCATTTATCGGGAGATTCCTATCAATTTTGTTCCTTGTTCC
>JAGFPH010000022.1:1035695-1068774 GCA_018207615.1 Philaenus spumarius
TGGAAGGGATGATCGTCAGAATTTGTGCCTAAGTAGGAGAAAAATTACGCCAGATTACATGGTAGGGCATACGCTGAAATCGGAGGGAACGTGGAGGATTATAGACAACTTCATTACTATTATTATGAAGAGAAAGCAAGAAGCAGCAAGCGAAGGCCGCACACAACCAAGGAATGAATTAGCAAGGACTAGATGAAAGCCAATGAAGGCCTTGGAAAGTGGGGCTGTCACATGTGATGGATATAGCCGAAAGGTAGTTCCACATGCGACATTAATGCCTTGAGAAAAAAGAGGTTAAGGGTTCAGTGGGTAAATCGGATGAACTGGGATTCCCACAAACCGGGAGACATGACTTCTGATGACTTCAAAACCTCAGTTGATCCTGTCTTCAGTGGTCTTCTTCCTATATAGACTCTTATTACGTAATAGCTTTCCTTTATACCAGTTAGCCTAATAAAGACAGCAAATAGCCTTGGGCACATCATCCAAACTTCACCAATTATTCTTGAATCTGCACAATATTAGGTGTCATATTCCAAATCATTAATAATTATTATAAACATAAGTGATAAACATATATGATTAATAATGTATAAGATGCAGACAGGGGGTATAAGGCCCTTGATAATTATATAAAGTTTCTCAAAGGAGCAGGTAGATTTCAAAGTTTCTATAAGCTAAGCATTAAACAAATGTATTCGACCCTTAAGTTAGGGGTTGCACATATCAAAAAAAAAGGTTTAAGGGAAAAAAATATTATTTATTATTTTGGTAGAAGATTTAAATTAAGTGTGTGCACTCGAGTAAAAGCATCGAGAATCCATTCAGCGGAGCCAACCTTGAGAAGGCTGGCCAATGATATTACATTAGTAAAGCTCTTTGTATACACTTTAGTTTTTATTAATGACGGTCTTATTTTTAGTTTCCATCATGTGCGCACGACATTTAAATTTGCAGAAAGGTTTAATATATAGTTAGTAGGTAACAAAATTCGCCCCGATGATTTACTACTATCAGGTGATGACCAAAAATCTTGTTTTTCATCTTGTTTACAAGCAAATATCTTTAATGAAAATGTATAACTTACAATTTTTGTCACCTACCAATTATAGTTTAAATGTTCAAGCACGATTTCCTGCAAATTATAAAAGATTATCTTCAAAATTAGATGAAAGATAACTAATATTGAAGGGGACTGTATGGGACTGTTTCATCCTGGTATTCCACACACTTAATATTGAATGGATATGATACTGCACCACTAATTAAATAATTAATATCTTTTACTTTCAACCCATATTTCTTCATTCCTTGCACTAAGGGTTGAAGTTAACAAAAAAAGTTTCAAACAAAAGAATTTGGTAATACTTAGAAGATTTACAAGGCTCGACATTGTATCTACTAAGTGAGTAATGCATTTTCTGTTCTGTGACCTCGTTTTGGTACCCACTTGCATTAACACTTTGAACCCTGGACCCTTAACGCATTCTCGTGCGTAGCTACCTGGGGGTTTTGGTAGAATTAAAAAAAAAAATCTGTTACTTATTTTATTTAAAAGTATAACATATTATATATCATTTTAAAGACAAAATAATAAGCTTTAAGTAAATGTAAATACTTCAAAGGTTTATTAAAAATACAAAATGGTAAAAAATTATGAAAAATGATGAAAAATTGTACAAAAAAAAAATAACTACATAGTCCTTTAGTTTACAACAAACACTTTATTTACACTTTACAAACACTAAAGAAACACTTACGAACTATAAACTTTTCATCAATAAAATACCACTAATAAATAAAAAAAAACTTACAACACAATCAGAACTAATGGAAATACACATCGTCATCGAGTTACATCGCTAAGCAGACAAAAGTCGATTACTGAATGCACACAGCTGATCAGACACCATCTGATATTCATATAATATTTTTGTTGGCCAGTGTTATAAAAATTCCAAAGGCCAAAGTCATACAAACTAAAACAACTAATAAACATGATGAGAATGACTAAACTCAAATATATGCTAACTAAGCTGAGTTATAGAATTAAATAGAGTTACCCAAGGTATACTCGGGCTTCGGTAGCTGGCGCCGCGAACTTGGCCCGACCTATACTCGGGCTCAGGGTTCAAATTGTTAAGGGTTGGTCATATCAAAAATTGTTTAATGTACAAGATTTAAATAATATTTAGAAAGTTTAAGATAATTTTGGACAGATTTGATATTGATATTAGAGTAGTAATGATTTTAATTGACTTTTAACAACTAAGTTTCCACCCCTTGCCCTAAGGGTTGCAGTTATTTATAGAAAATTTCATATAAAAGATTTTGGAAATAGTCAGAGGATTTACAACCAATTTGAACGTGTTCAATATTGTGACTACTAAGGAAACAATGGACTTTTTTATCTGCGACCTCATTTTGATCAACCCTTGCTTTGTTATAAGGGTTGGTTGGATCAAAAATTGTTTGATGTAAAAGTTAGAAGATTTACAATAATTTTGAATGGACTTGATACGATGCTTGCTAAGGGAGTAAGTATGGATTGTTTTGTTCTTAAACCCTTTCAGCTAATGATTGGTCTTATAAAAAACCTTAAATAAAATTTGTTTACTACTCGTAGGAGGTATAATAACTCTAAATGGATGCAATTCTTTGATTACTAAAGAAATTTTCCAATTTTCCAAAATCGCTCTCCAGAGGTTGATTATTGAAATACACATTTTTATTGTAAAATAATACACAAACATATTGCTCTTGGCAACTTTTTGTTTCCAAAATTAAAAGTACCGGTAGTGCTAAAAGGGCCTATTTCAACACCATAGATTAGATTAAGAAGAATGTGTCATTGGCATTGAATGATATTCCAGAAGAAACTTTCCAGGACTGCAGAGTAAAGTAGAAACATCGCTGATACAAGCATATTATAGTTTAGAAGAGGGGAGTACTTTGAAGAAGACAATAAACTGTGAATTTAAAAAAATATTTTTTTAAAGACCTTATACATGGACATACTGTTTGTGGTTCATTGTTACTCAAACAAATTCTAAATTCACGTACATTTTATTGAGGCTAGTTTGGAAGTTCCCCTTTCCTATCAACGATATACTTCAAATCAGCTCTGCCATGTTGCTCAGTTAGCATATTAACTAACTCAATGGCACAACATATAATAAATTTGTCAACAATCGTAAATTTCAGATGAGTCAAAAAGTGTGTTACCTGTTTTTGAATTGTACACGAATGTCGAAGGCAGATTTTGAATTGCTGGTAAGATTAATAATCGGTACTGAAATTTCAAAACAGAATACTAACTTTCGGGATCAATAAGTGTTAAAGATTGCTTAGATGTTACCTTGAGATTTTTGGCGGGTGTTGATTCGTATCATTCCTTAATGTAGTATTTATTTTATTTTATTGTAAATATAAAAATAAAGTATATCAAATATAGTTCCGGAAGTTTGTACAGCAGTATTGAACGTCCTATGAGATTGTGTGAAGACACGGACTTCTACTGAAGAATGGGTTCCGGTTGCTGATGAATACAGAAGTAAGTGGCAGTTTGATCATTGTTTAAGGGCTCTTGAAGGTAGACACGTTGAGTTGCTATCACCAGTGCATAGTGGAACTGACTTTTTCATTTACAAAGGGTACTGTAGTATAGTTTTAATAGGATTGGTGGATGCAAACTGCTCGTTTTTATAGGTTGACATGGAATTTCAAGGTAGGGTAGCCTATTTGATGCAGGGGCTACTGCATCAAAAAAACTGAAATTTAGCAGAATGAGGCTTGATTACCAAAGCTTTACCAGGTAAAGTTATTGCTGTGACCTATGTAATTCTGCGGATGATACTTTCGCACTTCACAAGAATATAAAGAATATAACATAGCCCTACCATGGACAGCATAAGAAAGACAAAAGACAAAAAAGAACAATATTCAACTACCGAACATCCAGAGCTCGCAGATGTTCAGAAAAAGAAAATGCCTTCGGAATTCTAAGTCTTGTTTTCAGAGTGGATAAAACCAATGCTTTTATCTCCCGACACTGCTACAATGGTAACCAGTGCTTGTGCATACTTACATAACTTTTTAACGTTCCAGCAGAACCTCAGCGAAAATGTATGCTCAACCTGGAGCGGTGAACAGTGTACTATCTGATGGAAATTGTTGTTCTTGGTGAGTGGAGAAAGGGCCAGGATACGCTTTCATAATTCTGTCCTCTTCTTCAAATAGGGCGCAAAGCAAGCGAGCATGCACAAGCTATGATGAGTATGCTACTTTATTTGTATCACAAAAAGGAAGTGTTCCATGGCAAAAAGACTATGACTAAAAACAAGGCTTATTTTAAGTAAGACCACTTTGAACTTTACTGTATAATTAAAATTATTAATTAAATTGTTTGTGCTTTTTTGTATTATTTGAAAACATTAAAAATTTGTATTTTTAACATAAAACATATTTTTTAGATGGTTTTTAAATTTTTGTTAAGAAATGTTTTGACTTTATATTGTATTTTCTTAATGTAAATAAAAACAACAATAATATATATATTTTTCTTTAATTTCATTTTGGCTCGTTGAGCCACAATATGGATATATTATGTACAAACTCTGAATTAAGATCGCTAAGATATTTAAGGACATTAAACGGTTTTTTTACAAAAATCATTCACAAATAGTAGCTTAGAATCAGAACCGGATCTAGGGCTTTTTATGGGGGCAAGCTTCAATTTGACGCCTCCCAGACGCTATCTCCTCCACACTTCCTCCCCCCCCCCCCCTCAACTATTATTATACAACACGTATGTTAAAAATAGTATATATGTAGGATTTTTAAGTTCATTTTTAACACGTTCCGTGCTGAGCGTGGTTAAAGCCGCAAAAATGTCAATCGCCAAGAGTAAGCGCGGCTTTAACCGTACATGCACTATTTACTTTACATTGGAAAAGAGGGGATTTAGTCATTGCCTATGGCCATATTTTGTATCTCAGTAGTTAGTAGAGACCCTTCTATGAGTACTGTTAAAGTAGCCTAGGAGAATATTGACTACAAAAAAAGTTATAGGCGTTTATGAGCCAAGTTTTCGACCATTCTGCCAATATTTTCATAATTTAAGGTAAGTTATTAATTTAAATCAATTACTTTTAGCACTTCTATTCATATCAAAAGATATTTCACCATATTAGAGAAAAATAAATTTTAAAATGAAGAAATTATGTTTTAACAGTCAATTTTTTGATTTGTCCTTAATTTCTCTTAGTTTATGAATGATTAGTGTTTTTATATAAATCTTAATTAATATATTATGTACATTTTTTTAATATTTTCATACTGGTTCATAATGCCAACAAAAACTTATTTAGAACAAGAAAAAAATGATTATAATATATTACGATAAAGTAATATACAAAATTTAATTTTCTGTCATTGCTATTTTGATAATTTACGAATTATTTTATATAAAACACATTCAGGTTTTACTAGCACTTGTTTTAAAAAATAAATAAAAAATCATTCACTAATATAATTAATTTTAGTTATTGAAATTTTGTGTTAAATAAATGTGTTTACATAAAAATATTGTTATTTTTACTTTTCAGAAAAGGTTTTATAACTTATTTAAAGTGATTCGTAAAGAATGGGCATGAGATGAATAGATTTTATTATGCAGTTATAACCGCGCTCAGTCATAGGTCGAACGCGTCAAGACCTATGACTGACGCGATTAAAGCCGCAAACTCGATCCAAGGGCGCCAACTTGCTAGTTATTGCTAATATGACCATAAAATGGTGTAGCACGGAAAGTGTTAATAGTGGATGGTAGAGGATACTAGGCAAGTGAAAATAAACATCAAAATGTTTTAAAACTGATTTATTAGTAAATTATAAAACTTGATACCAACTTATATTTACATTTAATTTGCAACTTTTTTTTTGAGGCAAAGACTTATATTACTTCATCATAAATCATAATTAATCTGAGAAGCGTTTGTGATCTATTAAGATAATGCTAAGGTTTGAAAGTCTCTGTTGGCCCATTGAACTTCTTAAATAGTTTTACGTATTACTTTACAGTTACAGTACAGTATTTATTATGCAGTACAGTAAAATTGGTATTTTAAATTAAAGTCTTCAGTTTGTTCCAAACCGCTTATTGGGCCAAATTATAAGAAAGGGGATTTGGGTCAACTAATTGGTCCTGTTCTTTCAATTGGTAATAGGAGGATCTTGAAGCAAATGAGGAGTAGCTCCACCACGTTTGTCTTCTGGTTCCATTTCAGCCGAAAATATAAGATTATCAATATTATTCATGACAATAAGATGTTTTCTGTGATTAGAAATATGTTCAAGTCTATTTGCAACTGTTCCTCCATAAACAGACAACTTGTTCCTTCCTGTAGAAATAGATCAATGCTTCAATTCAGTGTAACATTTTTATAAATTGAAAAGCTTCATCTTTCTTTTAAATTTTTTTAGAGGCATGTTAATATTTTAAGCTTTACCAGCACTTAATCTTCTCAGCTGCACCAAGCCCGATATCGTCTGAGTATTTTCTTCTCCCGTCTGTATTTAGCTAAAAAAACTGTCCATTTTCCTTGTCCCACAACTGTTCTTTACTCATTGTCACTCACAATACACCAAACAGCACAAGAAAGAAAACACAAACAAATAATGGTTGCGAGGGTATAATTAACTGTATTAACCCAACTGCTGTAGGGTATGGCTGCTTTTACTGAACTAAACCAAAACTTCAGTCAAGGGCAAACATTTCATGCCGAACAAAATGGCTAGACACTACCCTACCACCACTCTAGGTATGTTTGTTTAGGCGTCCACATCTACTGAACAACAAACATCCGCTAGCAAACATAAAATTGTGTTCGACCAATGTGGACACACCTTAAAAGTGAAAAATTTACCTCGGTAATAACTACTTAAATAAAGTTTAATGTTTGATGCTCAAGTTAAATTTTGTCTTTATGCTATGGCCATGTATTAAAGAAAATATAGTAATAACCAGTTGCATAATACCCAGTCTACTCACAAGTGTGTAGACAGGTTATGGGTTAGGGTATGAATGTATAATTATTATATTTATATTTTAAAGATATAAGTAAACCTACATTATAAATAAAACACATTTTTTAATGATATAATATAAAATAAATTAGTTTGAAGTTATAAATATCTAGGTTGCATAGTTCAAATATTATATTGTAAAGTTGTACAAATTTTTACTGACATTATTAAAACTATAATGAATAAATTTTTTTAAGTAATTTGTATTGCTTCACAAATTTTTTCCACAGTCTTTCCACATCAGCAAGCATCACATGTAAATGAAATAAATTTTGTCTGTGCCACTCGAAAGCTATTTCAAGAATAGTGTTATTTACATTGGTTGTAATAAATTTAGGTCCCCCACTATTATAGTAAGAGTTGGCTGTTTCAACACAATTTTTCTCGTGGTGAATCACATCTTGAATAATTTTTTTTAATTCCTCTTTGTAACACAAAATATTTTCAACAAGTATTTCACCATCACATGTTGGAGGGTTTTCCAATATATCTATGATTTCACTGTCCAATTCTAATAACTTGTTACAAATTTCATTCAAATAACAAAGATCTAACATGAGCAGTATACAGCACAAAAATACAAAGTTTTTCATTTTATCATCAGTAGTTATACAACAGATTGTAAACATGTCAAATATATCAAGATAATTAAATTAGAACGGTATTTAGTATTACATAATATATTTAGAATATATAATAATTACTGAATTTAATTTAATTTTAATTCATTTAAAACTATCTGCTTTGAAAATTGCAATCAGGAAAGATAACATTTAATACTTTAATAAACATTTTCAATACTAAAAAGTTGAAAACAAACGGGTATGAAAAAGAAAAACATAAAAGCGTTAACTTAATTGATGGAATGTAACTTGTTCTAAAGTTGTACAAAACAATTTTGTCACTTTTATTTTTAGTTCTCTTTTATAAATAGAAAACATAAAACCGACACAAAATTGATGTTGTATTGTATTCTAAAAAATTTTAATATGTACGGAAGTGCTAAAGAAATCGTCACTATAATATAAAATACTTTTATCACTAAAGTAAAAACACAGTACTAACTTATTTAATGTGAGATCAATCCTATATACTGTCTGTGACAAAAATAACAAAATTTATTATACCTGAGTAGTTACTAATTTATTGTTCTGGTTTTGATACAAGAAATAATATTGAAATCAATTGATTACGAGAGTCTGATGTGTTAAATTTTATAACTTGTATTTAATATAGGATTCATTTGTTACATTATACCACGATGAGTCCACTGCCATGTTAAAAAGAGTGTGCCAAAATCTGTAAATCAACACTCACCACTGCACCCTGTTCTACCCTAGTTACAACTAAGATAATGGCATGTCTATGGTAAGGATGAGAGGGAAAGGGTGTTGTCTACTTCCTGTGGAATAATTATTCACTGTGGTAAGAAGCTTGCTTGTTTTTGACTCAAGCTTTGTATACTTTTCTTATTCCAGTTAAAAATCTGTATAGGATATCCTTTATCTGTGATTATGCTCAAGGCTTAAATTAAAAGGATTTTAGAGAAAAAAAACTTTAGTAATATACAGTAGGTAGTATAAAATAAATGATAGAATAAAATTTGAACACTGAATCTCACAACTAATAATGTTTATTTACTTAAACTTATTTCAATGACAATGTCAAAATCTTCAGTGATGAACAAGCTACAATAATCTATCTATAATAATTAACTGTTAGTTATAGTTTCATGATTTTTGGTATCGAAGTCACTTCCCTCAAAAGTGATAATAAATACTTGAAAATTAGATTACGATCTCGAAACGTGTTGTAAATAGGACAGCATGACAAAGTAACATGACGAACTAAATAACAAGTAAAATACTTATAGTACGGTAATTTCCTGTTCTTATTATTAATTTTAGTTATATGCTAACTAACTATAACAATATTTAGTGTTCAAGTTTTATTGACCTTCTCACAAGTCAAGCTTAATATTTATTTACATAAAACAAATGTTTATAAAAAAGATTTTATAATTTTAAACAATAAATAAAAATTGTATATTATACATGCACTGAAAATATTATTTAGTAATATTAATAAAACTTTAAAATAAAATGAAATCAATGTACAAAACTTAAATAATTTTAAAAATAAATAAATAGTTTAGAAACAAAATAATTTATTCTTCACAAACAATCTATGTATTGTCATGATAGTAGAAACTAAATAAATAAAGTTATACAGTAAAGTGTAAAATCATCGTATCAATTTACATTTTTAGCTTTCCAAAAAGCAGATTTCACAGAAACCAGACAATATTTCTCTTATATGCAGAACCAAATTCAATCCATGCAGCATATGCTTTATCATATATATAATTCATATTTAACACATCATCTTCATTCCACTTTAAACCTTTCTGAAGAACATCGTACTCAATTTCAACGTCTAAAAACTTTGGGCCTCCTTGTTTATAAAGTTCCTTCGCTGGAGTCAATGCTCTTTCATCTCGTTCGTCTACCATTTTTGTCAGCTGTATCAGTTTTCTACAGTAGAATATTAAATCTTTAAAAACTATATCACCATTTTTTTCTTCAGGGTGTTCAAGAATATCAGTTATTTCTTTGTCAGTTTCTGCAAGTATTTGACCAATGCGTTTTCTACAGCTACCAAGATACACCAGTAAGTATAAAATAACAATAACAACTAGCCTCATCTTCAGTACAGACCGACGATTCCTATAGTGTTTTCCACGGTTTTAGTATAGTAAACTGTATGGAGTTAAATTCCATTGTGGCACATGAGATATCACATTTCATTATGAACAAAGTAGTCTGACATTATATGGCTATTTTGAACCAAACAGTAAATATTCAATTAACAGTTTAAAATGTTTACACTAATTTTACACTCTTATCATTGTCAGATTAATTTGCATTACTCCTCAGTATGTTCTATTTTATCTTATCATGAACTAAATCTTAAAAGCATATAAATTTCTGATCGATGATTATACCTAGAGTAGGAATAGTTCAGATATAAAGATGATTTAATGTTAGGGTAGGGAATTGTTATTTCATTTACATCCACCAATTAGCTTCAACAGATTTTCTAATGCAAATGAATTAACTCTTTGGAAATAATACATCCCTTTAAAAACCACGAACAAATCTAATAAACCTGCAATTTTAGTTAATTATTTAAAAGTTCATATTACAATTAATTTTACAATTAATAAGTACAATTGTTGTATATTAGTTATACAATATCGTAGTAAAACTTTCAGAGATAAAATATTTTTAGGGTCTTGTAACTTAAATTATGTAGTTGCTTTATAATTTAGACTAATGAAAAAGGAGGGGAACAGAACATACTTCAATTAAACAGAAAATAACTAGGTGTGAATCTACACAACTGTGTTGGAGGTTCCGCCTGCAGCAGGCTAGACTAGTGCCTTTAAACTCTCGGCTACTTTCCTCCTCTCCACATAATACTTTAAAAGGAGAAATCTTAACACTTATAGAATCACTTGTTTGTCTGTTAATTTTCTCAAAAACGAATGACGTCATTGAGCTGAAATTTAACTTAGCATCACAGCAATATACCCTATTATGTTCCGATAGTCATGGCACAAACGTTTTATTATACATTTTGAAAAGAGCTAAAGTTTGGTACCCGGAAATATAATTGTTTCATGATTCATTCATGTGGGGTATTATTTGAAAAGGCTTCATTTTTTAAAACTATCGAAACTTTTTGATTCAATATTGTATACAGTAACATTTAGTTTTAAAGTTGTTCAAAAATGTTTGCGAAAATGCCATTCTCCTTTCTCTATTTTCAAAAGTACTGAATCATAATTATAGGAAAAGTAAAGAAAAGCATGTTTTTAGTTTATGCTAGAGATGTTAAGGTAACACTGTTTCGGAGCTATCACCTACTTCCGTAGAAAACAAAATTACAACAAAGAGAACACGCTGCCTGCAATGTGTTTAAATTGTTTGTCATTTTTATTCATTCTAAACAAAACAGTAATTTTAAAACTCTCAAGGCAGCAGTGGATCACATGTCAAACTAGTATTTCTCAGGTATGTAATCCATAGGATAATATAAGAAGGAAAAGTTAAAAAAGTTTATACATACATTTTTTAACAAATTTAATTTTAAACTTATTTATACGATGTAAAACTTTTGCTAATGTAGTGTAAAGCTAAGCAAAATTGAAAAGGTGAATATAATTTGTAAAAAAACTATTTGTATAGGCATACACGATGAAGGTGTCACAGGTAAGGTACCTTGAATTACGTTGGTATGGCGCGATGCACGGTGAAATCGCAATCGCACAATTGTATTTAAAAGTAGGTCAATTGAGCTGTAGCCAAAATGTTCTTTACTTTCTAGAAATCCTCATATCTTCTTATTATTTGTACAAAAACTTTAAATTTTAACTTTCAGACATTACAACGCCTCGATTATTTTAAGTAATTCTTGTTGAACATTTTATGCAGTCTCTGAAAATGGTGTTAAACTTAACCAAACATGCAAGCATAGTCAAGAAATTTAAGTTTTACTTGTACAAGTATCTGTTTTTTAAATAAATCTTAAAATATTTATTAATCTAAGAGTATGGTAATAAAAACATTAAATATGCACTGAGTTTTCACTAGTACCAAGTAGTTTATCACCTGCTACTCTGTATAAGTCAAATTGAGCGAGGTCAGAGGTCTTAAATAGAGAGTAATGATTCGTGGTATCTAGGTGAGGGAGCCGATCTGAACAAACGTAGGGCACATCTCTTGTTGCATTGCTTTTTGACAGCCTCAAGTAGAGAAATAATATTCAAAGAAGGTGAATACTTTCCTCCCCTTCAAAAGTTCTTACCTTATAAACGGGTTCCAACAATGGCAGACGGTCCATTAAGGTATTCCATACTTCGTATATTTGCGTCACGTAAAAGATTCCACATAAACACATTTAAAATAAGAGCTACATAAACGTTACAAATTTAAAAACGTTACGAAATTTAAATTTAATATTTCGTAACATGCATGTTCATGTACATAATAGACGAAACGGAATCCCAAGGACATAAGTGTAAATTAGCTTTACGTGAAAAGACTTCCTCTGAAGCTGCAGTCATTTACAGAAACAGTACTTCAGAAAGAAAATATAAAAAAGTGTCAATGTTTTTTATTTAATTAAGGAGTATGCTTACAAAAAAAAAATATATATAAATTGCATAATTTTTCTCTAATTATATATATTTGATGTTTTAAAACGAATATCAGTATTTTAAGGCTTTGTAGTATTTATTAAATTTAACTTGCAATTATAAATAATACATCAATGAAAGAGGACTCAAACAGTTTTGTTGGTACACCTGTGCATATGCTCCTCTATCTTCCGTTAGAAAGCGCTAGTACCAAAGATAGGGATTAGTGAACAGAAAGCTTTTCGTTGTTTTACAGTTTGCAAAGTCTGAATCCGTAGTTATAGTGCAAAGTTCGTTCCGTATTAAGTTCAAATAAATGTAATCCTCAAAGTGATAATAACATCCGTAAATGGTATCATCAGTTTGAAGACACCGGCTGTCTTTGCAAAGGAAAGAGTATGGGACGACCAAGAGTGACTAAAGAACGAACTAGTCTTTCACGGTTAGTCCCAAGAAATCAGTTCGGAAGGCTAGTCGTGAATTTACATGACCAGTGACTTCAGTGTAGAGTTTTAAGATGACGCTTACAACCACTTCCTTATCGTTTGCAGTTGTTACAAGCTTTAAAGCCGATGGTTTACGTGACAACTTTACAAACGATATGTTGCTGCATGACGATGAAGATTTTCTTGATCGTGTTGTCTTCAGTGATACATCGTCATTACACCTAAGTGGACAAGTGAATACTCACAATGTGCGCAACTGGGGGTCAGCAAATCCCCATGATATGGTACCGTTGCAACTAGACTCCCCTATATTGAATGTTTTTCATGCCATATCCCGGCAGAAAATTTATGGGCCTTTGTTTTTTGCTGAATCAACTATAGCTGGAGTTTTATATCTTGATGCGCTACAACTATGGCTCTTTCCTCAATTGGGAGATGCTAAACCACAGAACTTTAGTTGGTAGCAAGATGGAGTCATTTGTATAACTCAGTACGCGATTGGTTAAACAACGTTGTCGCTGAATTGGCCGCTAGGGGCCAGGTGACAAAGCTTATTTCGCATGACCACCACATTCACCCGATCTGACACCATTCAATTTTTACTTTTGGAGGTTCATAAAGGATCATGTGTATGTGCCTCCGATACCAGCTGACCTACCCAACTTAACAATTAAAACGCTAAGCTAAAATATGGGCTACTGCTCATTTAGAGATTAAAAAATACATATATTTTTTCATTGTTCTTTCTAAATTTAGATTCTTATGTAGTACGCAAAAAAAATACTCAACTAGTTTTAAACATTTTTAATATATTAAAAAAAATAATCAAACTAAACGTTGCAGAATTTACAATTAGTCAAAAACTAAATACATGAAACCAATACTTATTTTTGTCTAAAAGTAAAATAATTGCGTGCTAAACTAAGAAAAATATAAACTTATACCAAACTAAAAGCTCTCAATAAAAAAAAGGAAAAGCTGAGTGAAACAGATTATGTCTATATGCGTAAGCAACTCTGAGATCACATACACATATCGACAAGACGTCACAGACATTGCTTATATTATTTATTTTGTCTAAACATACTCAAAGAACATCACTCTGCACTCTATTGGAAGTTTTGTGTACTATGGAAATCATCTAAGCATGTGTTTGTGTATTTGGATTTTTAAAGGCGCTACCATGTTTAGATTTTGGGTCGTGCCGTGTTTAAATGCACTAGCCGCATGTTAAGGGTTAAGAAACAGGATTGAAGCAGTTGTTGCAACAATTACTCCAGACACACTGAACAAGGTTTGGGACGAACTCGGCTATCGACTCGATGTGTGCCGTGTGACGAATAGTGCTCACATTGAACACTTGTAGGAAAAACTGTTTGAGTTTCTCTTTCATTTGATATATTATTTACAATTGTAAGTTAAATGTAATAAATACTACAAAGCCTTAAAACCCTTATATTAATTTTGAAACACCCGGTACATTTTTTTCAAATTATATATCTGTATTTGTCTTATAATTTGTTTTACACTCCTTGGTAGTTTTAGTAATATTAGTCTTAATTTCTCAAATTCTCTTCTCTGGGAAGTGTATCTTCTTTTATAAGACCTGGGCACACACATCGAATTCGTTTGCCCGGCAAAACATTTTACAATATTTAACCGTTTACGTTTTGCTAGCACACACCATGCTTTTTCGTAGAAGTATATGGGTCAAAGTCACAAACTAGGGCAATTTTAGTCCCTTTGTAAAAAAAATTACTAAAAAAATATTTTATGACAAAAATAAATTTGTATATTTCTGAAACACTTTTTTCCTTCTCATTAATCAAGTTGCATGATAAAAAGTTACTATTTTTAGTGACTAAAATATGTTTCCTTTCTGAGAAATTCAAATCGGTCACTGTCCTTGACCAGCTATTAATGTTGAATAACAAATAAACAAACAAGGAGAACGATAATCATGGCAAAAACAGCATAGAATAAACGTTTAGGTTATGTGACGATTAATACATAACCAATATTTGAGCAGAGGACAAGATAACTATGTTTTTTTTTCTTATTCAACACTTTCCTCTAAAACAGCTGAGTAAAGACCGCCTAAAGTATAAACGCTGCCTTTACGTTATCGTTCGCAATAGAATTGGCGCAAAAAGTATTCTGTTGGACGTTTATTAGTGAACCTTGTGCGCTTAGTTAAAATAGTTTCAATTTGATAAATTCTTTGAAAAATCGTTTAAATTTAAGGTAAATAATACTAGTATCTTAATTGTATGACAAAATGGTCATGTAAATAGTTTAAGTATATATTAAAATATTGCAGTAACCAACATGCCTAGTTAGTTGTGCATTGGTTGTCTTTATCCTAAACTCAATAAGACAAACCTATGTTACCTATTAATGGTAATTCACTGAGTTTTACGTGATAATATGAAATCGGCGGTATATACAAGGCCTGTCCAGAAAGTAACAGACGTTTTGGTCTGGCACGGCAGTGAGCGGGGCTAGTGCCTCCATCTTGGCATCAAGGTGTTCCTACACTCATTACACCTATCGTAATGCCTATCGTATTTTGTATACAGAGGAGTGTTAAAATGAGCGCTGCAATTAAAAGTCCCGCTTGTTGTAAAGTGCTAGCTGTGATAAGGTTTTTGTTGGCTAAAAATCTCAAACCAATTGAAATTTATGGCCGGATTTGTGATGTGTACAGCCAAGGAATAATGAGTGAAAGCCGATTGAGGCAGTGGTGCGTTGATTTTTAAAATGGCCGGACCAATGTTCTCGATGAGGATCGCAGTAGTAGGTCTAGTCTTGTGAGTAGTGAATTGGTAGCGAAAATCAATGAAAAAATCCGTGAAAATCGTCGTTTTACGATTACGGAACTCTTAGAACATTTATCCCAAATTACACGGAGTTTATTTCATGAAATTTTGACAGGCTGTAATGTCTTGAGAAAACTCAAAATAAGCCAAGAGAAACAACTACCTACGAATGATAGCAGGTGCCATGAAGACCACACCAATTGCCGCATTATTTGCCTATACAAACATTAAACCGCTGCATAATGAATACAAGTACAAAGCCATAATGGCGTATGAAAAAATTCTTCACAGGAGACACAATAACCCATGGATCTTGGAACCACCAGCAGAACAAACTCTAAAAACGCCAAAAAGCTTCAAACACCTAATGCTTGCATGGAGACCAAATAGTCAGGTGATCGAGCAACCAACACAACTGAAGAGCCCTCTGGACTACACCAAATACAACATAAGCACTCAACTTGCAGAGCCAATAAATAAAGTTAAGGATAATCCAGTCACAGTTGCCCAAATAGCTTTGGAAACTATCAACAGCTTGTACCCACCAAACGATTGGTTGCAAATTTATAATGACGGTTCAAAAATTAAAGGCAAAACCGGAGCAGGAATATTCTGCAAGCATTTTTCCCACTACTTTGCGCTGGGCCCGGGATCTACCGTGTTTGAAGTGGAACTATTCGCGCAATCAATGAGGCATTGAGACAGATAATAATGAGGCCATGGTTGAATAACAACACTGTGATTTTGATCAATTCCAAGTCAGCGTTGCAAGCAATTGCTGAAAATACACCAACAAGTTCTCTGACTGAATCAATCCAGAAAAAGTATAAAATAGTCAAGCATATTACCAAGAAAATAGTCCTGGAGTGGATCCCATCACATGTGGGCATTCAAGGCAATGAGCGGGCAGACGAGTTGGCTAAACAGGGAACTCACATAATACAGAAACCAAGAAGAGTACTCACCCTGGAAGCAAGGATCGGCGAACTGAAACGAATATCTCATCTTGAGATGTTAGTAGAGTTAATGTGTTTTTTAACAATTGTAAATATTTCGATGAAGAAATGGAATTGAGTAATTAGACTAAAGGGGGATTTAGACGAGGCTTGAACATATCACTTGTAAAAGGCACTTTTTACTTTACCGGCTTGGGGCTTGTTATAAGTAACTTCTAGAATCCACTTCTACTCTCATTTTCTTCAGTTGTTCTTCAAATATAATAAAGTGACCTGTGAATCATGTCTGAATTGATGAGCTCTGAATTACAACAAATGGCGTGTAGGAGGCTAGTTGGTGTTTAGACGAGGAAAGTAGCAAGCACAAGCCTGGAAACAAGAGAGTAGACAGTGGCAAGTAACAAGCCACCAACTTTTCAAGGTCTACTTGAAAACGGAAGCGGCTTGTATCACTGACCCCCGGAGAAGTGAGACATTGATACAAGCCGCTTCCGTTTTCAAGCAGACCTTGAAAAGTTGGTGGCTTGTTACTTGCCACTGTCTACTCTTGTGTTTCCGGGCTTGTTGGTGTTTACACGAGGAAAGTTGCTTATAGCAAGTCTCTTTGATAAGCCACTTGCAAAAAAGCCTTGAATAAATCCCCCTTAACAGGTTTTTCGGTGCCAGAGAGGTATGTGACCTAGGCCAGTGGGACCTCTTTTCTCTAGCAAAAAGTGTAACCCCTGACAAGGTCGAAGAGGATAATATTCCTTCAGGGGCTTATCACAAACATTCTACAGGGTAACTAAAATGTAAATCCTTAAATACAACAGTATGACGCAGCACACAAATTTGGCAACTGCAATTGACAGCATGTGAACTGGCCTCTCGTTACCCCATGCCTGTAGAAAGTGTTTCACTCTGAACACTCAATGTATAGAGTATAATTATAACATATTCAAATATTTACTATAAAACTACAAGACAGTAGTCATTATAAGAATGTAACCACCTAGTATCTCACCTAATAAGAAAAGAAACTATAAAGAAAGACAAAACAAAACCAAATCAGTGGACAGAGAAGTAGAAGTCAACTAAACAGAGTACAGAATGAATAAAAATTGGGGTTTGTGCAATCATCCATTTGGTCAATTACACCACTGCATTCATGGAAATAGCATGCCACCTGTTTATTGCATTGGCAAGGGAACCTCCTATGTAGTTTAGAAATCATGCTCTTAATAGAACCACTAAAAAATTATAATTGTACGTTTGAAATCAATATGAGTGCAATGGGAACCACTGCATAATCTTATTATGTGTACTAAAATGCATGGAATACTAAAACACACGTCATATTTAAAATTAATTTAATAAACAGCAACCTGGCGTTGCATACACTTAAACTTGTGTTTATCATAAGTTTGTTTCCACTTGAACTTCTCCCCGCATGAACATGAATAAGGTTCAACACCTGTATGCACTCTTTGATGTGTCCTCAACGCTGCACTTTGAGTAAACTTTGCGTCGCACATACCGCAACTAAACTGTTTTTCAGTTAAATGTGTTAATTTATGATTTTTCAAAATTCCATTTGTTTTAAAAGTTTTTCCACAAACATCGCAACACCACGAAGGAAGTTTTAAATGGCTTTTTCTGTGTTCCATCATTATGTAACGATTTTTGTAACTTTTATCGCACAAATCACATTTAATTCTTTCATTAACATTATGTGTTTTCATGTGTTTTGAAAGGGCATTACTACCTAGTAACTTACCGCACACGGTGCATACAGTTTTGTTTGTACCAATAACTTTAGAGTGTACTGTTTTCTTATGCACCATCAAAGTCACACTGTTTTTATAAAATCTACCGCAAACGTCACAAGACACAGGATAAACTGAATGGGTGTTTGTCATATGGTTCTTTAAATACTCTGGTTGAGTAAACATTTTTTGACACACTGTACACGTTAGCATAATACCAGAATGTATTCTGAAATGCTTCACTAAATTATGTTTATGCGCAAAAAGTTTATGGCACTCAACGCACTTATGATATTCTTGGCCAGTATGGACTACTTGATGACGTCTTAATGTTGTCTTAGTCTTAAATATCTTGTGACAAATCTCACACTGTAATGTTTTGCAAGAGAGTTTTTCCTTACTCCCTGTACGACTTTCAGCATGAATTGTGTTCTCACTTCTTTCGAAAGTTGCAGCAAGACAGATTTTTTGTAGAATTGCGTAATGATTTTGATTATCCTGTAGTACACAGTTAGAGGGTTTCTTTTCTTCTGGCTCTAAATTAAAGAGAACAACTGCATCGGTACACTCTTCTTTACCCTGCACAACAATTAATATTCATCTAACTTAGGTCTTTATAACAATTTATTTTATTGAGTTAATGTATAATTATTTTGAATATCGCATAAATTATTACCGTTAAAAAATGTATATGTGTTTTAAGTATTTTCTACAAAATAAGTGCAAATTTAAAAGGCCACAATGGCACCATAAAGACGAGGCTAAGAAATAAAAGTGATAACTTTGCTCCAAAACCCATGTTAACAATATTTATGAAACATTTTACATTTTTAGCACCCATATTTTTTAATAAATTACCAACTGACATTAAATTTGTATACATTTTAATAAATTCAGTAAAATGGTCAAAGTTTTAATTAAACTTAATAATATGGATTTTTTTCTTTAAAGTAGTAGCGCAAATCAAGGGGGTGATAGTTTTTAGCGTAATGAATGTGACTATGTGTGAAAGGATGTTGTGTATGAGTCTATATAAATTTGAAATTTATTATTGTGCTTGAGATTAAAGTCATATTAAAAGAATGGTAATGTTTGATATTTGTACTTCCGGGATGGGTGGGTCTGGCAGTGTTATTGTTGTTACTTTTTTAAATTTAAAAAACTTTATATAGTGTAGGTTGACTCAAAACAGGTCTTTAACTTTGAGCCAACTCATATTCTATAATTATATGTATAGGATATTTACGACTAGTATGTGTATTGATTCTTTTAGTTTCATTTCATTATGTTTCATTTTATTTTGTTATTATTGTATTAATGTTAAGTTTTTAAATATATTGTAAAAATTGTGATGCAATTGACAATTGAATCAATTAATTAGATTAAATTTTCTATTAAACAATATTATTTTTGTAACATAATAATGTAATCTTTAAAGAAGATTACAATTGGTGGCTAATAAGGTGTCAAATTAAAATATAACAGATTATTCACAACAGTATAAGTAATCAATGCCTAACTTATAATTTGTAATCAGTTTTATATAGGCGAATAGAGTTCATTTAAAATAATTATTAGTATTTATTTTTTATTTTTAACCATGACATTGAAGAATGATAACATGTGGTCAAGTGATAATAGCAATATTAACTACAATTTGTATATTATAAAGTATCATAGAAAACAATAATTTGAATTTTTTTTTATTTTTAGGTTAAGTGGTAGCCTGTCAAAAAAATGGTTTAAAATATTGGCTTTAAACTTCAATATCTGACTAACCATTATCACAGCTTGAAGTCTCATCATCAAATTTTAATATTACTTTATGGGTTGGGTAAAATGAACAGCTAATATTGTATCTAACTGTTTTTAAGCCCGGACTTTAACAACTTTGTTTTTCTGATATTATTTTAAACTACTTAACCCTAGACCTGCCCTAGTTATAGCTCAAATTGGCGAGCCGGTTTTTAGTGTTTTGCAAGCATATTTTTAAAAAATCGCCAAAAATAGTAATTCTATCCCAGTCCAAAAGTGTTCAATACTCGAAAATCCTTGAAATTTGACAAACTTACAGTTTAATTGAATGGGACGCTACATTTTCCAAAAAGTATTTTTTCTTTTAAATTAGCTATTGTAGTAGTTTCTATCATACAACAGTTAGAATACGAGTTTTGTTTCACGGATAATGTGGCAACAGCCAGCGGCTCGCGACTTGCATCCGCCATATTGTATGAGTATTTGACTTTAAAACTGGTTTCACTCTTGCGATCGACTAGTCCAGTCTATTTAATTCTGTGGTTGCTGCTTTCAGAGTAGGCTTTGCTATATTAATTGCTATCACAATTTTTTATAGAATTTAAACTAAAGACATCTGTAGAATCATTTTGTTTAGGTAATATTTGAAATAACTTCTGTATTTATCTTTTTATCACAGAATTATCATATTTGCCTGCAATAAATACCTTTTCATCCAATTCATTTGTTACAACTGTTTCCGAAATAGTATTTGTCATATCCATTGGTGCAATGTCTTCATCACAGCTATCCACTGAGTATTTCTGTAAAGAATAATACATTAAATATTAAGGATACTTAATTGTTTTCATCAAAAATAAATTCCATGGTTTAGCCTACGGATTAGTGTAATTAGTATTCTAATTAATTTTACCTTAATTTGGTATGCCAACTAATCCTTCCTTAATAGATCAGTAACGACTGACCAACCTGACGTGCACTTCAATCGTGAAATATGTTTGATCTTTTAAATATTGACGATCTCCACAAGGAGTTAAATATTGGTTTTTATTAAATGTTTTTGTATTGTTTAAGTGTTTACCTGAAGATGGGCTAATGCCCGAAACCGGTGTAGTGAATAACAAGTGAGAAGAAGAAAGGATCAGTTGGCATACCAAATTAAGGTAAAATTAATTAGAATATCATCAAATAGTTTCTTTGATGTAATTGTTAATGCAAGCTAACATGTTTTTTTTTTAATTCTTATGCATTGCTTTCCTTTTAATAAGTTAAAACATTTATTTAGCTAAACAACTTTTTTATTAAGTTCAGGGTGCTTCAAAAAGATCTTTTCAACTGTGTATGTTCTTATAAATTTATTCAGACTACTTATAGAGCAGGTTTTAGTATATTTTTTTTAGTAAAACATCAAGTTTTACACCTTATATATAGTTAGGTTCAATGTGACTTCCATTGGAGATTTTGTAGAAATACCATCTGAAGTAAATTTTCTTAAAAACCCGCAGCAAAACGTCATATGTAACTAAACCGGAAAACTCATATTTCACACCTAAAGAGTAAATTAAATAATATTCTTAGATTATTTTGATTTTTTGAAAGATGTTTGTCCTCAAAGTATTTTACGGCACGTGTATTTTGCTTTATTTCACTACAAAATAGTGTACGGAATTGCTTTGTGTGGTGGTTCTTGTCAAATTAATACAAGAACCGTTTTTATAATTCAAAAACAAATTGTCAGAGTTATTAAAGAGAAATAAAAAAAAATGAACATTCCCTGCCTCTTTCTGTGGACCTCGGGATATTACCAGTAAAATGAACGGATATTTATAACGTAATGAAGCAGTTTTATATAAGAAGTGGTAATACTCCAAGTCTAGAATAATAATAATTATAGATTAAAACTTTGAAATTTCTCCAGAACAGTTAACAATTGTAACAGTTAAAGATTACAAAGCCAAATAGTACTTTTTTCACAACAACTTTTGTTTCAACAAAAATCTTTTCTACAAAAATGAGAAAATGGTTGCTTAAACTGCCTGAGGTTGATTTCCATTGAAAATTATGAAATAGTTTAAATATTTCATAGTTTGAAATATTTATTACATTCATGGACAGAATATACAAATATTACAATTTTAAATCTTCACAAATATTGTGTACCTATTAAAAGTTAAGGTAAAAATGTAGTTTACCTTGTCAATCGATTTCTAAGGGAATTTGATATATCATGAAAGAACACATCTAACTGATTGTAGAAACAACAAAAATTTTCCCGGGAAATATTATTTGTAGGAGTTATGAAAGAAATAAAACTTGAAATTGTATAGGTTAAGTTTCGACTTTTCCGCGATATTTGACGTAATTATAACAAAATAAATCACTTCATATACACCAAACATGTAAGAATTAAATAAACTAAACAATATTAACCCCAAACATATCCACAAAGCAAGAAAATGTGAAAATAATGTAACAAACATAATTACGAAAACAAATGCATCGAACAATAGAAAGTACAGTATAACTGCATATTTAAAATGGAAATTCATCAACGTTGCCAAATCGAACAATAGGTTATTGTACTGAATAAGGTGTGTATAAATCAAGGTAACTAGATAGTAAAGGTTGCCTCATGTGAGAAATATCAAGGTTGTATAAGGTGTGTATAAATCAAGGTTATGTTGCCGATAACAGTATAATTATAATATTTGTATAATTATAATATTTCGTCGTATTATCACTTTATATAATTAGAATAAAAAAAAACTAGAGGACTAACCTAAACTGTTTAGTCACAGTATGTTGCCGATAACAGTATAATTATAATACTTGTATGATTATAATATTTCATCGTATTATCACTTTATATAATTAGAATAAAAAAAAAAAACTAGAGGACTAACCTAAACTGTTTAGTCACAGTATGTTGCTGATAACAGTATAATTATAATATTTGTATGATTGTAATATTTCGTCGTATTATCACTTTATATAATTAGAATAAAAAAAAAACTAGAGAACTTACCTAAACTGTTTAGTCGCAGTATTTTCCCGATAACAGTATGATTATAATATTTATATAATTATAATATTTTGTCGTATTATCACATTATTTATAATTAGAATGAGTTGCCTAAACTGTTCGTTTCTACACAAAAAAGAACAAGAACAATCCGGCAACGCTGGCAGGACGGTAAGAAAAACATGTCGGCACTTTACAATGTAAATTTCTATAACGAACTTTTGATTTGAAAGTTTTTAATGTTGTACGTGTTGAAGATGGTTAAATATTGGTTTCCCGGTATCAGTGAAGTGTATAAATACTATATTTATTAAGAAAAAAGTTCAGGTTTGTGTGTTTATAGTAGTTTTGATTGACAAGTTAAAGTAAATAAATACCAAAGTTAAAGTATAAGGTTCACTCGAATTTGATTTATTTTTATCTTCATTGTTTTGTTTTTAATCCTTTACACAGGCCTAGCCTTAGAGGTCCCTTTGGTTGTTAATTTTTATTTATGATTTTTGTTTGTCAGTGATGAAGTCTGTATGTTTTGTTTTGTAACTTCTTCAACTGTGACATAAATTCTTGCTCTGAACTCAGTGAGAGAAGCCGGTAAACTTCATCCTTGATAAACTCCAAAAGTAAAAATCGGCAGATATCAGATCCGCTGACCCAGGTAGCCGTGTAATTAACCTACCTCATCCTATCCATGTACTGAAAAGCGGTTATTGAGGAAATCCGGGACCTCTCTGAAAAACGCGGCAGTGCACCATTTTGCTGGAAATATGGTCGTCCTCATCAAGTAATACTTGTTTTGGCATGGTATACTATTCTGTTGAAGGATTTCTCTTGAAAAAAAGAAGGAGCAGTAAAAGTTCCTCTTGTTTAACCCTTTCGACTCTCATTTCAGACTTCCCATTGGAACCCCTAGGTCTCATTTAATATGCAGGTATTGGAATACACTCTAGAAACTGCTGCAATTATACTGCTGACACAAAAAAAAATGTCTTACTACTATATCATTGTTTTTCTTTCAGTACAATTCTTAAGCTCATGAAAACACCAAAAATACAATAAAAATTACTCATAAAAAATGTAGTAATCTAATAATTTACAAATCCAGCCTAACTGTTTAACGGTTTCTTATTCCTTCTCTTCGTCACTGGATATATTCATCGTCGTCTAAAGATTCCTCAAAATATTTATCAATATTTCTGTCTTTCACTAAACTATTTCCACTCATATTCACCTTCACTAATTACACACAAAAACCACAAAATAATTAAAAGTAATCTCAAAACAGTAAACAGCGGCACGGTTGTAACTACGAAGTAATTGCAACTGCAGCAGTAGACAAGATTCATACAGCTGATGACAGAACATCGTTTACAGAATAATACATAAGAAACTACTGTTGTAGATTTGTTCATCACTGATGCACTGAATACAATCAATTGAATCGAAATACATAACTTCAGTTAGTAATTCCACGCAAAGTAATCGATAGTCTAAAAACATGTTCCATATATTTTCATGAATTTTCACTACCCCAAATCCGATAATTAAAGGTAAGTCAAACCTTTACCACTTAAGTAGAAGGTCGACTTATCAACTAAGATTATGTTTGTAATGAAATTCAACACACGTCAAACAGTCACATAAGGACATGCACAGCTCGCTAGAAGCATGCCAGGTTGTTTTTGTAACTGTAAACAAAGCTTTGCTCACTCGCTCTGTGACATCCTCAGAAACTGTGCGGCTTTCTTATGGCTTACTGAACAACGGTTGCAACAAAATACTTATCCCACTTATATACAGTAGGCCTACTGGAAGGATCTTTGCCATACTCGGTACAAAAATTCAACTTCCCAATTGTAACAGACTTTAATTCTGTAAACCAAAACACATGGAGAGCCTTACCAAAGAAAGCAACCATCTTTATTAGAACTATCATTAGCGCCCTTATGGTGGTACAATTCAGTGCTATGGACTATGTGAGTCAAAACGACCTATTTTGCTACAAAATGACACAAAAAAAGTTTTGTAAGAGGATGAATAAATTTATACGACTTTACAAAGTTGTAAAGATATCTTTGAAACCCTCTGCATTTATCTAGACAGCTAAAATTAACTCACAAAATGTGCAATATTATAAAAAGTTTTCTTATTTTGTACCGGCTAAGGGTTCTGTTATTAAAATGAAGGCCAAATAGGTGTCCGACCCGTATGAAATTAGGGATAAAATAATAAACAGTGTTTCTGGTAGATTTCCAAAACATTATATTCATGAAAGCAGAACGCTTATAATATTTATTAAAACCTACTTACAAAAGAAACTTTCAGAATGAAAACAAAATTATTTACATCAGATGGAAAAGTAAATTGTAAACTACTTTCGATGCTCATTTCTTGCAATTGAGGCATCAAATTTTATTTAAATAATATGAAGTTAATAATATATTAATTAACCAACCAGCTGTTATAACTATGAGAGCAGTTATATTTAATATTTCTGATCATTGTTTGATAATAGAATGGTCTAAAGAATAAAAGTTATTTTGTGAGAATTTGTCTTCAAATTATTGCTCTTATTATAATTCACTACCTCAAGTGTTAAGTACTTATCATTGTTTAAGTTTTTCATTAATTATCTACATACATTTAAACATCGTGAAAATATTTTATGATTCCTAATGGAAAAAACTACTAATTCAAATGCAGCAAGATAGTTAAATTTAATAAGGGTAATCACCTTTTTGTCAGAAAATGAAGTTAAAACTTTCTCTATCCTATAACTGTGTTGGACAATGGAGTCTACTCGTTCTTCAACATTTAGTTTCTCCTGCAACAAAGCACTATTTATAGGTTAAAAATGCAATCAATCCTCCCTATAACAGATTAATTGGGGGTCGACAATCACCGTTGTAATGAAAGTATGTTATATCTAAATTCATTCAAGTATGACAAAAGGGGTCACTTTTAACACGTATCTGTTACTACTAGAAGAAGCCGATAAAAGGTGCAACATTTCATGCTAATTAGCCATGGTTTTTCACAATTCCAAAAAATACTTAAGCCAATTTCAGTTCAGATTTCTAGTAGAGGGCAGCACAATAGCATGACTACAAACTAGTCCAGATCTAGTCATTCAAGTTGAAAGTCATTCAAGCAACAAATATTTTTATAAAGCCTGGTCGGACAAATGGAATCAGTCAACCGTTGGGAGACACCTACACAAAATTCAACCCCTACCAACTGACGGGAACTTATATAAAGGGGTGCAAAGACAACTAACATCTTTCGCAGCAAGAGCTAGAATCGGTCACATAGTGACGCAGAAATACCTATTCCGCTTCAACCTTACCGATTCGTCGCACTGTGCATTATGCGAAGACGGTGAAGAGGATCTGGAGCACATTCTTCTGCGTTGCAGCTATCCAATTTTTTCACGTGATCTACTAAGAGCAGATTTGTCAATGATTTTGAGGACATCCTTAAAAACAAAAAAACATTGGCAGCTTGCTTGTGCTGCGTACATTGGACACCGGGCCATCGGCTACGATTGATGCTGGAAGCCCGTACTAAGAAGTAAGAAGTAAGTAAGTTGAAAGTCTATTTTACAAAAGTCTCCTATAGCGAGGAACGAGTATATATGAACTTTTCTAAGTATTTGATATAACTTGTTGCTATCTAGTCATTCAAGTTGAAAGTGTATTTTACAAAAGTCTCCTATAGCGAGGAACGAGTATATATGAACTTTTCTAAGTATTTGATATAACTTGTTGTTACTTCACAAAAAAGAGTACATTTTTTAATGTTTTAATTTGTTTACATAGTTGAAGTATTTTGCTTGTATCCTACAGTTGTTATAAACATGTCATTCTTCACTTTTTAACAGATTTCTTAATACAACAAAACTAAAATATTCAACCATTACAATCAAATACAATATTTTCACTAGAAAAAAAATTTTCAAGAGGGAACATGTCCTAAAAACAATATAGTACAATTATTAATAATTTACATAACAGATATTTAAAAATTTTAAAACATGAACGGCTGACCAGATTTTCTTGAATTATACTAAATACTAAATAATACTGAATTATAACCATAGGGATTTGGAAGAATTAAAAGATGGGTGGCTCGTGTTTAAAATTTAAAATTATTGTTTAAATGAAAGATTAGCTTACATAGTTTAGGATCACACAAGTTCCACTGACTTGAATCCTCTAACCTAACCAGACACCCAAATCTCATGAGCATGTGGTTTGGTTCTCACGCTTGCTTAAAATTTCGGCCTATTCCTAAGAAGGCTACAAAAGTGTATATGCAGGTTATCTGATCGGAGACTTATTCCTGAGATCTAACAATGGAAATTAAGGGACTTGAATTTTATGTCGCTATGCTCTAAAGATGCGAGCAACTGAAGAATGTACACACAAATTCTGTTGTATAAATATTTTCACAAAGAGATGTTCCATAACCTAATACATTGATATAAACATCCAATCAAACTGAACCACCTTAATGAAATGTTAGCCTAAGTACACTACAGACCGGCACGTAATATTCACAGCAGCAGCATTTATGGCAGATGTGAAATTAGCGACTACGATCATACCAAGGTGTGATAATGTATTCGGCATCAGATAAGACTCTAAGGCCCGGTTCTACAATCTCCCGATAAAGCTGCCGATAGTTACCCGGCGGATAAATTTAACCTGCCGACAAATCCACCCGACAAGTATATTGTGTTCTACAATGGGTTTTAATCTTTCCGATAACTACCAGAAACTTACCTGCTAGATTTATAATTTGACATGTAGGTTGGTACGCTTTGTTGATTGTGATTGGTCAAAATACGGTTAAGGAATGCTCGGTAGTGACTAAATAACGAACTAGCGGCGCCTTAAGCCTTGGAAAGGCATAATACATGGATGTCTTGTTAATGCCTGAAAACTTATTTGCAATGAAACAACCAGATGCATACAATCCCAGCACCAAAAAAAAAACCTTAACCCAAGGTGGGATAGCACGATTTCTAAAACAAGTACGAAACAAAAATTAATTGTAATGACTAAAGGAGCCATGGTGTAGTTTTTATTTATTTTATCAAACTGAAAAAAAAACATAAATGAATAGTTAGTTTCAGTTTAAGGGACATTCAACATCTGATCTACAAGTAAATTCACAAAACTTGCCACCTATGTCATATTATGTTTTTATACTATTCCAAAACTTCTTCTTAATAAATCACGTTTTAGGAATACCTAAAATATTATCTATAGGCTAATATTAACTAGAGGATGTGACATTGATTTTATGTCATGTATCTAAATATAACGCTACTTAATTGCAAGGCTTTGGTGAAACTACTAAATTAAATAAAACAAACAAGACTTACCTCTTCAGAAGATTCCATTTGCTGACGTAAAATTGAATCTGTCCTTTGAACTTGATACTTAAATTGTTCGAATGTTTCTATTCTATTATAGCATAGTTCACAAATGTTACTTGGTAAGCTAGTATCTTGATATATCTGAAAATATGAATATTTTGTATACTTTATTGATTTTTCAAATATAAAGTTATACTTGCAAGTTATGCCTACAACTATTCTGCTCACAATTTTCTCTGTTGTGAAAATTTACCCTCCACATTAGATTCATCACATAAAAGTGATCCTAAAGCAAATGTATTAATGTGAGAGGGTTTCATCACACGAAGCACAAAAAATAAACTATTATTATTTTTATCTATTATCAGAAGGCAAAATGAGGTACTAATGTCATTATTAATAATAACAAAGTTATTATGATATATCTTTTTTTTAACACTGAATTAGTCGTGTGATCGAAAGTTACAGATTTGCTCGCAGACAGTCTAAATGACCAGGTTTGTAAATAATTTGATCACGCAGCTGAACCGCTAACGTGAGTTGAGCTATAATACTCCTTATGGGATATATAATAAAATTGTTAACTTTGATAAGATAGAATAACCCTGACTCTACTTAATTGAAGTCGGTTTATACTTTCTTATTTTGTACAAGTAATTAAACACAAATAAGTTAGTTCTACAAAGAATTGAAAAGATAATTTGTTCAGTGAAACAATTTTTAAAAAAAATGGTTAATTAATAAAAATCATTCATTTTGTAAGTGCTCAAAAAGTCCTTTATTATACATAAACTACTTTGCCTTCGGCTATGCTTCCATGTAAAAAATAGGCTAACACAAGTTAATTGTTTAAATGTCCATATCTATTTTATAAATTATAATAAATTAGTTCAATTATATTCTCGGGTCGGGCACTCGGCCGCTGTGAATAATATTGTTTGAATTTGACGCGATAATGAAGTTAAAATTAAGTTAGAAAAATTGTAAAGTTGGCGTCCTTTTTGAATTTATGAAAAGTTCATTTGAAAGTTTTTAATGTTTAAATTGTCTAAAGTCTGTAAGTATTTGATATACAGAAGATACCAATTTCTGTAGGATAATATTTACACTGATTTTTCCACTTTTATATGTACAAACACTTTGAAATAAACGATGAGAACTCGGGACAATGTTACTTCTTTGAGAGTCACGCTCCTTTTCCACTCACGCCAAGCGTTAGTTTTCTCGGATATTTGTCTTTTAGCGACGTTTTCAGAGTGCAAGGACTGTTGCATTATGGTTGATGCTGGTCTCCTATTGGTCCTCACGTAACTTGTAGGTGGTTGACGTCACACACAGTTGCTTTCTTTAATGGTATAATGTCGTAAAATATCTGACTGAATTTACTATGATCGCATATTATAAACTTGCAGTTTTCTTTTGAATATTGTTTTTGTATTTTAATTATTATAAATTATTGAACATTCGTGCGATGACAAAATATTATTTCTTATGTTAATTATGAAATAGTCCCGTTTATTAGAATAACTCTGGTATATATTTAATATTTTGTAAGATGGGATTTGGTAGGGCTTACATTACAAATCGAATGTCCAAAATTGGGTGTATGTGTTTTAGGGGTTCAACCAACTACAGTAGAGTCCCGCAAACTCGGACCCCCATAACCCGGAAATCCGGATAACTCTGAAACCCTTGGAGAGCGGTAAATTCCTGAATTTCAAACGCTACGGCATTGACCGGAGCACTACGTGACACTGATCTCATCACACAATGTTCTGAACAAAGAATGCCCGAGCAAGGTCATTGCCTCTGTGTGTTTGTTTTTAGCCCCCCGCCCAGGAGTGCCCATCCCCCCCAAAGCCTATGGCGCAAATCCCCCCCAAAACCTGCCTGTGGGTTCCCTCTCCGGCCTCTCCCAAATAAAGTAGAAATTTTTTATGCCATTTTAGCAAAAGAAAAAACATAATTACGCATAATTTTTTTTTTTTCTTAAAAGTGTTATTTTATACTCTGGACAAATGAAAACAACCCATTAGGTAACTTAAAGTTTACAGTTAAATCCAATAACTTATTAAAGTTTTTCATAAAAATATGTTTATGGAAAAAAGGATTCTCTATGTAATTTATAAAATAATTCAAATACACAAATTCAGTAAGATTTATTAACAAAAACAACACATTACTAAATTTGAAAGTAGCAGAAGACATCATAATCGCAGAGTTATAATCGCGGGCGCCTGCTTTGCATTGTTCAAAATGGTCTTGTTGTCTTGTTATGAACGGGCGACTGGTAGAATAATCGCTTCAATAACAACAGTCTGACGGCGATAATCGCAGAGCTATGATCGCACCAGTCGCTTCAATCACAACATTAACCCTATAGCAAATGGAAGTCAAAACGGACGTACCAGGTCAAATTTCATCGAACAATATATCACTGAACGAAATCATGAGTTGTCACAAAAATTTTCAAATCTGATCTTTCAAAATTTCAAATGGTCCAATCAAAGGAAAAAACGAACACATCTACGAAGAAGCAAGACAACACCCAAATAAAATAAAAAACGAAAACAAACACTGAAATGGAGAGGAAAGAGAAAATACCATTAGTTCAACCCTCCCAATATCACGGCTTACCATCTGAAGATACACATACTTTTATATCCAGATAAGAAGTGGCTTCAAGAGCTTACGGATGGACAGCCAAATCACAAATCAATCTATTAATTACATACCGCAACGTCGAAGACAACCAAATAATAGCACATGTAATACAAGGTTTAAGACCTGAAATTTGCGAACATATAATAACAATGGAGAATAGAACACTAGACCAAAGTATCTAAGGAAAATTGAACAACTGTTTCAAAAAAAAAACCTAAATCACCAAGAATCGCGGAAAACCACAACAGCACGGGAACGAGACAATTTGAAACCATTAAAACCATGACAAAAAAATAGAGCAACTTACAGAAATTTTACACACATTAGGGTTAAATATACAACAGAAAGGTTAAAAAAACACACACATTTCAAATAACCGGTACCTGAAATTGGCACATACTTTCTCACAAACATATTTAAATTAGTAAACAGATTCACAGTGACTTTATGTTTGTAGGAGGGGTAGGAGAGGTGATTTTAAACTAGGAGATTAACTAATAAATATTATTTATTAGCTGGAGATAAAAACTATTCGATCGATTTCGAACAAATTTGCACCAAACACGTCAATTAGGCCTGTATAGATGCACGAAAAAAGATTTTGAAAATTTTTGAAAATCAATCCCCTTTTTGACCAAAAAACCCCTAAAAATCAGTTATTATTATTATTAGCTAAACAAGAATTTATAGAAAGAAACGGTTTTCTGCATGTGGTAGGGTACATTAAGAGCTGCAAATAATCCAAATTTGATCAAAATTGTTAGAGCCGTTTTTTTATAAAAAAAATAATACCCAACTGATATTTTGGGGGTTTTTTTTAGCCAAAAAGGGGGTTGTTTTTCAAAATTGTTCAAACCCGTTTTTCGTGCATCTATACAGGCCTACTTGACATGTCTGGTGCAATTTTTTTTGAAATTGATCGAATAGTTTTCGCTCTAGCTTTGTCCCTATACATACAGACAGACATTTTGTAAAAACCACTTTTTTGGACTCAAGGGTCAGAAAATGAATATAAGACCGACAATGTTCAAAACAATGTAGGACAAAACTACACAATATGTAAAATAAATAAATAATAAAGAAAGTGATTTCCATCCAAAAAGAAACAAGCAATACATAAGTCAATAAAACTGTTTTGTATTAAAAATTAGTTAAAAAAAGTGAATAGTAATACTACTTTCAATGGATTTTTTTATGATTTGAACAGACATTTTTTTCTTTGATTAGACGACAAGACAAACTTGTTCACTCACTTCCGCTCATTTAAAAATTATGAATTTGTTATCGTTTTAAAGCTAACCAAACGTAGTTTATAACGATGTAAATTTGATATTGAAGTTAGAAAATAGTCAACCTTTAACCCTATTTGAATTTAGACGAATATTTCTAATAATATGCAAATTATTTTTAATAATAACTTTTTCTACACTATATTTATGTGTAGTGGGAAAGTTTTGTTACTATTTATTTCACTTCATTTTCGAAATCACCAATCTAAAAAGCATAAAATAAAGGTAATTCGGTATAGTAAATTTCATATTTGTATCGTTAAACTCATACTGTTGGAAAGCACGTTTCATACAGAAACCAAAAATATACACTTTGTAAGACATTTGTTGATGATTTATGCGCAAACGCAGTTTGGACGAAAGGCTGCATTTTTAATTCGAGCCGTGACGTCATCTGATGAAATGCGCTGAACCCGTCCAAAACTCGTCTTTCTGAGTAGCACCCCTTATCTACTTACGCCGTTTTACACCATGGTTTTGGGACTGTTGTGGGGAGGAGGGCAGTTGTTTGCAGAATGACCTTGGCAGGCTCTCAATGCTGTAAATGTCTATAATATGTTTATACTTTGTTTACACCACACGCGGCACCCTCTATCGGCTCGTCTCTACACTGCACTACAAGCAGTAGTAGTCGAATTGCCTGGCTTTCAATAATACAGCACTTTCACACGATTAATTGGAGATTTTTAACACATAGAATCAACAGATTATCTCCTA
>JAGFPH010000022.1:1068874-1082158 GCA_018207615.1 Philaenus spumarius
TTATTTTTATTTTTAATCAGAAAATTATAAAAATCCCCCCCCAAACTATGAAAAACACCCCAAAAATTGATTCCCCCCCAAAAATTCTGATGGCGCAACTTGCGCCATCAAACCATGCTGTGGGCACCCCTGCCCCCGCCTACTGTCCGCCCTTCCAGCAAGGTTTTGTTATTCATCATTCGTTCCCCTCCCTCTCAATCACGCTTCCAAGTTACAACTCAGTCTGGGTGTTTAAAGGTGCGTATACACTTGTGCCCTGCGTGGTGCGCGCATGGCGCATCACGATCCATCGCCTGTCGGTTTTTTCAACGAACCCTTTGTGTGTTCGCAGATCAGATTTGGACGTATGTTTGAGAGGTTTGTAGTTTTTCGTGTGCACTGATTGTTGGTTGCTTTGTGAGTTATGGAGTGGTCAGAAGAAAAAATAATTAAGTTAATCGATGCCTATCGGAAAAAAACCTCTTCTGTGGAATAATTTCTCATTATCATCAAAATCATTCCTCAGTTGCCTATTAGTTTTAAGAAACCCTTTTGTATATATTTGATATTTTACTTCTAGTCTGAATTCAGAAAATAAATTCAATTTCAATAAATAAGTGGCCAACAGATTGTGAATTTTAAAATTCTTTAGTTTAATAAAAATATTTTATCATAAATTACTTCTTTATTATTTCAAGTATTCTTTATTTTAATGTATAGCTAGCCTGTACAACGATCTTAAAATTACATTATTTATAACAACCAAGGCTATTTTAACTTCGGCCTATTTCACATTTGTTTAAATTAAAACCCAACTTTGAGGCCTATGATTACCACCAGCAATATAGCGTATAGAAAAAGGTACCTATAATTTATTGCACCCCTGTCTTGAGTAAAATTGCAGTGCGGAAATAAGTGTCCTGTTTAGAAATGTGAAACCCAACCTTCTGCAGCAGGTTCTCAAAGTCAGAATGATCGCGGGTTTTCTTTGGACCGCTGGAGGTTCGTTGAAATCAAAACTTTCAACGAGCCGCGATACCCTTCAGTCCACATTAATCCGGGTTTAGAGGACTCTACTGTATTTGGGAAATTGATCTACTCACGAGGGCGCTGAATAGCTGCCTACGTGTTCAAAATATATTAATAGATTTTGTTTCCACCTCAGCTTCACCTGCTGCTTCGGAAAAACTCGCTTTGAGCATTTGCACCTCAAACTTGTGGCCTCGGATTATGAACTGCAAGTTTGCACCTTGATCTTATGGCCTCGGATTGTGGACAAACTCGCTTCGAGAGGTAAAGAGTACCGGGTACTTGCCTAATTGGTAATCCGCCACTGCTTGATGCCATATTTTACCGGTTTCAATTACATAAATTCACAGAATTTAGGGACAGTGTCCCTGAAATGGCTCCAACATTTTAAACAAGTTGGGAATTAACACTAACTTCTTTAAACGGCATCTGTCAATCTTTGTTTTCTTGTCATCGAATCTTATCCACCTCAAAAGGAATCTAAGCCTATTAATACCCATTGTAGTTCTAAAATATTCTACACACCAGTAAAATCCGTAGTTGTAGGCTAAAAATCTAAATTTGTGTGTGATGACTTGGGAAAGCTGTTAAATTTTGAATACAGGTAAACATACTGTGACTAAAGACTATAAGTTAGAACTTCAGGCTATATTGTTTTTAATTAATGAGTGAATATTTTTAAGAATTGATTTTGATGTCTCTTAGACATAATAGTTATGTATTCTTAAACTGTTGCGCTAAATTTAATTTTAAAAATACTTTTAGAACATGTTTTGTCATTTTTTCATAGAATAACTGCCAGCTAATAAGCGTAAATATACTTTTATAAACTTTTAAGTTGAAAATGTCACGACCGTAATGTGTCACTAGGTATATAGTTTTAACTTTAGACACTATTTGTACCTAATGAATATTTAACTGTTTCCTAAAAAAATAACTATATATTTCCTAAGCTATTAAACTTTACAAATTTAGTATATATCTAATTTTAAATTTACCTATAAATAATCACAACTATAAAGAATGTTCGTCCCTACTTTTGTTGTCTCAACCGTAACAGCCAAGTTTGAGCTCTTTTCAAAGCTGCACTAGCACTCTGGTGGCCATTAACCACAACTGAGTGGATTGTTTATGAGTAGTGGTGTGTATTAGTTTGTTTCCAATATTCAGCTGTAAGAAGATACAAAAGAAGGCTTTGTTATTGAGGTAAATTGAATTTTCGTAATTAGAGTGTGTCAAGACCGTAACACTACTTTATTTTGTTCATAATTTCACGAAAAATTTTTCCTGAGCATTTTTTAGTAGCCTATTATAACCTACAAGTTTCAGTTACGGTTTTTTTTTTTATCTCCAGTGTTGCCACCTGTGGAGCAAAAAATATCCCTCAATGTCACGACTATAACTGTCATGACCGTAACAGTTTTGTCCTGACCGTAACACTGTCTGTATGTTACGGTCGTGACAAGAAGATAATAAAATACAGTAAATTCGTGTACCCTATTAAATAAGTGAAAAACTTGTTGCTTCTTTGATCAGGTAAAATAAAATTATCGTAGGGCCTACCTTGCATAAGAAAATTAAAACAATGTTACCGTATTTTGGAATTAAAAATAATTTATTCAATAATTTAAATTTCTGAGAAGGCTACTTGTATTGTTAAAGAACAGTACTTTGTACCTTTTAGATTTCTAGTGTTTGATGTAAGGCTTCTGTAAACAATTAGTTTTAGTTTTGCATATTAAAATTGAACTTTTCTAATAATGCTTTAATAATGTACCGGTAGCCTATTATTTTCAAGTATTTTTTTTCAGAATGGAAGAAAAAGCGTTTATAGAAAAACTGAAAAATATAAAAGAAGAATAATTAAAGAAGATAGAAGAAAAGAAAAAATAGAACGATTGAGCTGAAAAGATTAAGAGAAAAAGGTAAAGAGCAAAGACTACGTGATTTGTGCAAAGAAATAAATGAAGTTGAAGAACTCAAAAAAAAAGCTGAACGAAGAATTAAAAAAATTGCAGGAGGAAGAAGGTTGTTAGAAAAAGAAAAATCGGAGAAAAAATTGAGAAGACTAATGATGCCCAAAGTGAAAGTTCAGAGCAGGGTTGCCAAACGTCCCGGATTTTAAGGGACAGTCCCGTATTTTAGGATTTTGTCCCGCATCCCGGGAAACTTTCGTACGGGACGCCAAAAGTCCCGTATTTCGCAAAAATGATTAATTAACAAGCTGAAGTTGGGTGCACTGCAGTCAAGTTCAGTTGAAAATGAATGCGCGCGCAACCATAGCACAGCAGTCGACAGCACAGCTGAGAGGTGAGTCAACTCACCGACGTCAAACTATGTTTGTTCTATGTTGTTGTATAAAAGTGTTTGTTCTTTGTTTTTCTTTTATGATTAAAATTAAACTACTTATTGAACATGGCGAGTGGTAGTGGTAAGGGTAAGCGTTCAAAATATAATAGTAACATTAGTGATGGGCCGAAAAAAAGGTTATGTGTTTTTAGGGATGAATGGATGAAGGAGGAAGAATGGATTAGGCCCAGCCCCAACAACCCCAATAAGGCACGCTGCATGTACTGCAACAAGGACTTTTCAGTTGGCCATGGAGGACGCAGTGATGTAACGCAACATGCTCAAGGTGCCGAGCACAAGAAAAACAAAATAACTGTGTCATCTAGCAGTAATATGTCTAAGTTTTTCGCTCCAAAAAACTCTTCCGAAAGTGATAAAACTGCCTTAATAGAGTTGTCTACTGTGTTTCATACTGTGAAACATAATTTATCCTACAACTCTATGGCCTGTGGCGATAAATTAGCCACGAAGTTTTTTGATAACTCTAAAGTGGCCCCCAAGATTTCCTGCGGCAGGACAAAGGCCGAAGCAATAACTACTAATGTTTTAGGCCCTATATTTCAAGAAACCCTGACAGAAGACTTAAAGGTAAATACCGAATATTTTTCCGTAAGTACTGATTCCTCAAACAGAAAATTCTACCCTGTATGTGTACAATATTTTACTAAACAAAATGGAGTTTGCAGCAAACTGTTAAATTTTGTTGAACTAGGTTCTGAAACGTCTGATTCAATAGTGCATTGTATAACCAGTTCTTTGAATGAGGCAGGCTTGGACTTACAGTCAGTGTCAGCTTTTTCGGATGATAATACGAATGCTAATGTTGGAACAAAACGATCAGCTTATACTCTTCTCAAAGAACAAAATAAAAACTTGCTGAATACTGGCTGTTTAGCTCATGTAGTTAACAATGCATTTCGACATGCTGTTGATAAATTAGACACCGACGTAGAAAGTGTAGTTTTAAAAATATATTCACATTTTTCTCTGTCATCTGTGAGACGTACAGAGTTAATGGAGTTTTTTGATTTTGTTAACTTGGAATTCAAAGAACTGCTGAAACACATCCCAACACGGTGGCTGAGCCTAGTTCCTGCTATTGATAGACTAATTAAGTCTTGGCCTGCTCTGATGTCTTATTTTTTAAGTCAGGGAGAAGATATTCCAAAATCCTTACGAAAGCTGTTGATTGACGAGAGCACAATCGAGACTTGTGAAATTATTGACATTGTAATAGTGTTTCATTTCCTCAGCAACGTATATCCAGTTTTTGAAGTTGTCAGTAAAAAACTACAAAATGATAGCACAACTGCAGCTGAGATTTATGACGTTATGGCTAAGATGGTAAAGCAGCTAGAGACCAGGTTTGAAGACAGGTTTTACGGAGTTTTCGTTACAAAGGCAATGAAGCAGTTAGATGAGAAAAAACAGAATGATCTTTCCAGAGGATTCCAGGAGTTTTTGGAAACAGCAGTGAAATACTTAAAAAAGTGGTTTGACTTCACTGACGAAAATCCTTTTTATGTTTTGAGATCATTAGCTTTAAACCACAAGCTCCAGTTTACTGACTTGTCAGCTGTTGTAGAGAAATTAAACCTTGACAACCTATACGATGAGTTTTCTTCGGTAAAAGACTGCCTGGAAATTTTGGTTGCTGAAAAGGACATGAGTGTGGGTAGTAAATGGAAAATGCTGTTTCAGAAAAGCTCTGAGGAGTATCCATACTTATTCAAAGTTGTCTCTTTTTGTTTAAGTATTCCACCATCTAATTCGTTTGTTGAACGAGTTTTTTCACACATTAACTTAAAATGGACTGATTCAAGAAATAGGTGCTCTGTTCAATTAATCAAATCAGAACTGATAGTTGCAATCAACTCTACCTCTTTAAGCTGCAACGAGTTATTTGACAATCTCAAGAAGAGTCAAAACTAAAAGAAAATTGTCAATGCTGTAAAATCAAGTTCGAAGTACGACTTTTTGAACAAATAATTTTAACTTATCTTAATTTGAATAGATTGTCAAATAAAATGTAAAAAATATTGTTTTATTTCACACAATCCTGGTCAAATAAATAAGACGTAGACTATATCTTTAATTGTTTGTAAGTGTTATACTTAGGCTAAAACGCTTAAAAATGCTTAAAAACAAAGTCAGTTTTTCAAAAATTTTCCGGGGGAGCAAATCTCACCCAGACCCCCCAGTAATTAGTATCCCTTATTTGGTCAGTAAACATTTGGCAACCCTGGTTCAGAGCCCCCAAGAAAAGTAGGCAGTATGGTAAAATTAACGACAACTTTAAATGGACACGACCAAGAGAATCCAGTGAATTTGAATAGACCTAAAAGAAATAGGAAGAGTATTGTCTTAAATGCAAAGGAAGCTGAGGAAAAACGCAGAAAGGTTCGTGAACGAGTAAGGGCTTTTAGACAGAGAATTCGCAATGATGCAGAAAAACATTTGCAAAGCCGTTTGGAAGAAAAGCTCAGAAGCAGTAGAAAGAGGAAAGAAGGGAAAATCAAAAGTATATCAAACATGACGAAGAGAGAAGCAAGAATTCAAAGGAAAAAGTGGAGAGAGAGAAAACAGAAGGAGAGACAAATAAACAATCAAGGTGTAAATCCTATGGACTCTCCACCTCAAAGTCCTTCAACACCTGAAATTGTTTTTAACATATTCAACTCTAAAAATATGTCTGGGCGAAAAATACTAAGAAAAAACAGAGAAGCTAAAAAGAAAAAAAACGAACAATGTTACAATTATATTGATTAAGGTTTGCATTTGTCACATTATTTAATAAAACAGAATCTCTAGCTATAATTTGACTTTTGTCTGTCCCGACCGTAATTTTTTGTCCCGACCGTACCAGCACTATTTCTCTAAAAAAAAAACTGTAAATATGCTAAATATGGCACTTTTAACATTCATAAAGGGTAATTATGAACTATAACTAATATAAAAATATATGAATGTGTATATAGTAACAAGATTTAGTATTTTTTAAAGAAAAAAGTTATCTAAGTATAATTTCAAATGTATTTTTGTCTTTTATTCTATAAAAAGTAAAGATAATGGTTCCCAAATATAAACAAAATTAATATTTTTTAAATACCACAATCATAGTTAAACTTAATACGAGGCCAAAACCTAACCAAACATGGTAATATTTTTATTTTATATTTTTTTATGTCCGTTACGGTCGGGACGAATATTTTGTATTTTGTGTAAATAAATGGATTTATAAGTAAGTATCTTTCGTTACCGAGTACAAATCATTAAACTACACATTATAAAGGGTGAAACAATATAGCTGAAGTAGATGAAAATATAATTTTATTTTTCTCAGAATGTTTCCCTGAAAATGAAAGCTTAAAAATATTCACTCTAATATTATTGCATTTCTGTTGGCGTAGGGTCGTATAGTAAATTCAACTTCATATATGCCATGGCTATTAGATTGCAATTAGTAAAGCTAAGCTAAACACATATCACATATTTAATAAATATATATTGTAGGCCTATATAAATTGAAAAAATGACCTAAACATATGTTTGTAGTTAATAAAACTACTAACATCATAATAAAACTATCACATCCTGAACATTCCCAGTTTGTAATTATCAGTTAAAATGTGCTAAAGTTGACAGCACTACGCTGTCAATACCAGATATCATCAGGGAGGCATATTGTAAATTAACGCCTTGAGTATGTCTACTATAGAGTTTAGCCTATATCTATTACGTAATGTTTATATTTAATGTACCAAATTTGTTAACCAAGCTGCTTATTCCACAGTTAAATTGGTGTTGCATTAAAAGATTATCATATTATTATATTGCAACTAGGTAACCAACGCAAATATGCTAAGCCTAAGTAAATCTAAACTAACCTGTACACCTGTTAAATGGAATATTTGAGAACACAAGTCTTTATTTTTCAAGTGGTGAAACAAAGGTATTATATTGTGATCCACTTCTATTAGACATAATCGACAAACTTTGTTAGATATCAGCATTATAATTAAATCTTGCACCTCAAATTTGTTTTAAAATTACGTTCTTGTTTTAATAATACAATATTTTGATTTAAATGACAGATTGGAGTTTCTTGGTCTCTAGTCACTTTTTAGTCAAGTAGTCTAAAATAGCTGCCTAGCTGTCCCTGAAGAATTTGACAGTGATGTGATAACAATAAAATAACAAAATAACATCACAAAGATATCGCTTTTCATTTTCTCTTCAAAGTTTTAAGATTGTCTTGGTGCTTGGATAACAAATAAAAATTTTTGGAATCCTACAAAGAAGAATTTGATGTGATCGGGACAAAATAAAACAGAAAAATTATTTGTTTTATTATAGGATAAGTCAAACAGTCATGTGTAGAGATATAATATAATATGGTCATGTGTAAGTTAAAATATTATAGGAAACGGCATTGCTAATTTACAAAATGTTTTGTTTTATCTATTATTTCATTTAATTGTTGTATGTAATCACATGAAAAATTATCCGTATTCTACCCTTTTGCTAGAATAAAACCTTTTAGTTTAATTAAATTTCAAGGTTGCTCGGATTAATAGCTTCTCTGGGGCTTCGCTCATATTTAAATACCGGTAATTGAAAGGCAAGTAAGGCAACTAACTACCCAAATTAAAAATTACTTATTATGTACGCTACTATTCATTCCAATTTAAATTGTTATAGTCTATAATAATAATGATGTCTCATGAACAACATTTAAAATTATCGTTGATTACCATAAATTGGAAGCTCTACTCATTATCAATATTATAATATTATATTAAAAACTTTATTTAGGGCACTAGGACGTTGGACGTAAAATCTGAAAATGGATATACCTAATCTGTTATTATGTTATAAAAACATTACCTTTGATTATGGACCTTCAATTATGTATAATCAAGGACATTACCCTCCATTACACCTTTTGTTTGTTAATATTCTGAGATGTGCGTTAATTCTAAATTAAATTATATGTGTTTATACGACTTAAAACGTATAAATTAAATACTAAATGAAATTACTTTGTTTTCCGTTGTTTTATAAAGACACATATCATTAACTATATTAATTATAGCTAAGTAGCTTACAACTTACATTGAACAAACTTCAATAGTTATATCATTATCACTATTATGCCGTAGTCATATATCATTCAATCATTATATGCCTAACAACCGATAGTAGTTAAAATCAAGCAACCATCGACAATCGTTATCAAATGTCAGAAAACATAAGAGGTTAACTTCAGACGCTTTTAAAAAATGTTCAAAAATAATAATATTTGTAGAATTTGTTTAAATGAAAGTAAAGTCAACACTTCCATATATTCCACTGTTTCAGAATGTACTAGTTTATCAGAAAAAGTAATGGTATTGGCAAATGTTCAGGTAAGATGGAGTATTTCTCATTGACTGGCTGTAGCAGTAGACAAAAATGTTTGTTTATAAACAACCTTGTGGCAGCTAAATTGAGTGAAATCCTTGAACCCGGGTGTTTGTACACAAACGTATTTCAAAATACATAACTAACCTCCATACTCTCTGTAATTTGATGGAATAGAACTCAATTAAAGTTTACACTTCTGGTTTCATTTCCATTTATCTTTTTAATAGGTAAGCTCACTAGTACTAGTGTCAAAATGTAGAAATTATATTTTACTTTGAAAGTTGTTTATAATTTAGTAAATTAAGGTACCTTTCCAGTATGATTACTTTTACTGTCCATTTTTAAGTTAAAAATGTATATAAATTAAACAAGAATGGCCAAACAGTTGGGTTATATTTCTAACTAAAAAAATATCTAATGAAAATAACCAAAATGAATGTCACCCTAACCTGCACAGATTGATATCTTTTAATTTAGGCTACATCCCCAGCTTTAATTTATTAACTACCCTAAACCTTCAAGATATCTAGATATTTATGCTCAGTTCAAACATTGTGTAGCAAACAGTTTAATTTAATTTTGATCAAATAGTTACTCGTACAACGCTTTGCCAACTAGGGCTGTGGCCTTTTTCCAACTTAAATTAAACGGCACAAATTTACTATTCGACCCTAGGCTAACCTATGGCAACAGAAATACAAGAATAATAAAAAAAAAATAAAAATAGCCTAAAGGTTCTAACCTATAGTATTTAGTCACAGTAAGTTTACCTGTATTCAACATTTAACAGTAGAATGTAAAACAATGTCGTTGTCTGCAAAAATATCAGCCTAGGGTCGAATAGTAAATTTACGCCAATTAAACATATAGGCCTACATGTCATAAAAGAGAAAACCTACTTTACAAAATGAATATAGGTTTTATTCATCTTAAAACTATTCATAACTGTTAGCATGAAAATAAACATTAGATTGTTATTACGAATTGAACATCTGATAAACTTATGTGAACAAACAGTATTATGAATTTTCACCACATTCTTCCTCCCTTGATTTTCAGTCGTAGTCTTTCAGGTATGTGGGAGCTCTTCTTTGTCGATGTGATCATCTAAGTTCAGATGGTTGATCATCAATTCCTGGGTCTGTCAGTTCTGGCTCAAAATCGGCTAGGTACTTCTTGTTGTATGCAAGTTACTGCTGTTGGTTGACTGTCTTCTTTATTTGTACTATATTGTGAGCTTAGTCTAGTAGGGCTTCTATGAGATATATTTATACTTGATCTTAGGCTGTTGAAATCAGATTCACCTGGCAGCCGCTCACAATCGCCTCTCGGAGCTAAGTTGCGAAGGGATACGGTTTCTTCATTTTCGTTTGATAGCCGCACAATGGCATAGTTTGGGTTTGCTTCTTGTGAAACAAGTGGATCGTATTTACTTTGTCTAACATATCGCTTTAAGAGTACTTTTCCAGGTGTCATGAGCCATGTTGGCATAGATAGTACATTTGTTGATTTTCTGCTGTAAACAAACATTCTTTCATGTGGTGTCACATTTTTAGCAGTGCACAACAACAATCTTACACAGTGTAGAGAATCGATTATAATTTTTTCCATTGATTGATTTGCATATTTCTACTCTTTAAGTTTCGAGAGGTATAGTTTGCCAAAGAGTTCCATTTAGTCGCTCTGTCTGACCGTTGCCTTGGGGATTATATGGTGTTGTTCGACTCGTAGCTATACCTCTAGAATGAAGAAACATTTTTAATTCGTTAGACATAAACGAAGATCTTCTGTTTGTGTGGATGTATGATGGAGTACCAAACATGCTGAATAAATCACAAAATTTCTCAATTACAGTAAACTTACTTGAAGTCAAGTCTGCACATGCATTAAGCAAACGGGAAACGAGAATATTCATCTATGATTGTTAGTAAGTACTTATTCTTTGTTTGGGATGGCAAAGGTCCTTTAAAATCCATATTTAATCTTTCAAATAGTGTAGTTGCTTTTATTAAATGCATTTCTTTAGGTTTGTAGAAAAGTGGTTTGAGTTCGGCACACACTGGGCACAAGGCAGTCATCTTTTTGATTTCTCTAATAGAAAACGGTAAGTTATGGCTTTTGATCCAGTGACTCATTCTTGTAACTCCTGGATGTCCAATGTTTGAATGTAAAGTGTAAAGCTTATCTGCTCCAGATGCACTGTCAACATGGCCTAAAGCTAACTGTTTTTAAACTTTGTTTTTTTTTTTTAATATTTCATTTTAAGTGCAATAATTCATGTTTGAGTTGTGTGTTTGTGTTACCTTATGACTCTTATGAGGTGCTCATATGTGAGTAAAATTTTATAAAACCTGAAGATGGGAACATGTTTCTGAAATGTGCGTAGTATTATACTACCCCAAAAACAAAAAAAGTTATAAGACGGAAACAAGGTATATATATATAATAATATTAGAAATATATTGTATTTAGTTGTTAAACTATTGCAACTGAAGACATAAAAATGAATTTAGTTTTTGAGATTCTGTGAGCTCAGGTTTTATTCTACCGAGTATAAAATTATCTTCTCACAAGACAAGCTTAATATTTGTAACAATTTTTTCTAAAAAAAAAAACAAATGTATAAGCCTATACATCACAAGAAAGAGATGTGAACGAAGCAAGGTTAGTTTAGGTTTAGATTTAAATTATGTATCGTTAAAAAAGTGAACCATTTGAACAAATTTGTGATATAATTAAGTTAGCATAAGGAAAACTGAAATTACATTAGTGCATACTAAAATGCCTCAAATCTAAACATTATATAAATATGCTACCTTTGTTTTGCGTGATTACTGCTTGCAGTCCTTTCTTTGGACACTGTTTAAGGCGATGATGCTAGTTTCGCCTATTGTTCAGACATTGTCGAATCAAATGAAATTCTTTAAAATTATTAACATTTATGTAATGCTCGTTGATAAGTGAGCATTTATCCACTCCAGTGAGGAAGCACAAACATATCTAAAAAAATATGATGCAAACTCCAACTTAAATAGCTTAATACAAGGTTAATTTATATTACCTGTTTTTTCCGTCTAGTGATCCACTAGTATTAAAAACACTACCGCGGTTTCGGACGTATTCAATCGTCCTTCTTCTGGTGTAAAAGTCGCTCACATGAGGTCGTCACACATTAAAAAACTGTTACAACACATTGACATTACAACACATACACAAAAATACAACAAACAACGCACAACATTTAATTCGTAGTTGCCCGCACGGGTACTGGGTTAGGACTGACCGATACAAAGTCCTAAGTCAGTGTACATTGCTCCTCCTTATTGTGAAATTATTAATTAGTTTTTTAATGTTTGACGACCTCATGTGAGCGACTTTTACACCAGAAGATGGACGATTGAATACGTCCGAAACCGCGGTAGTGTTTTTAATACTAGTGGATCATTTGACAGAAGAAACAGGTAATATAAATTAACCTTGTATTAAGATAGTGATTCGGGGACCTTATCCACAATTAAATAGCTTGTATAAAGTGTAAACTAAGAGCTTTATCCAAAGTTATTTCTATAGGTATACCTTGAATCAAAAGGATTAAGTACTTTAGGCTATTTATTATACTATACATCTCAATAATTTACTACTAATTATTACTATTTAAGTTATTATTTTTCTTTCAGATTTTTGAAGGTGATGGTTTACCAAGCAATATGTGTTGCTCCTGCATTTCACAAGTGGAGTGTTTTTTCGCATTCAAACAACAAGTGGAAAATTCTGATTTGATTCTGAGGCAACAATTGGATGATCATCATTTTGTTCAGGTTCTTTATTAAAATGCAATTTATTTAATTCCTATAATTTTGTTTTATGCTACTAAATAAGCTATTTTACTTTCATTCAGTATAAATTTCAGAAATCTAGTGGCTGTATATTCATATTATTTAATCAATAATTTAAGAACTATATTTTTAAAAACAATTTTAATTTAAAATACTTTGTATAATATGAATATTGTTATTTTGTATGTGTCTTTACCTCTTTTTACAACGTTTTTATTAACTCACTTTGGCGATTTTAAACTAACTTCCCGATGAGCTAGACACTTGAAATTTTGAACATAGCTCATAAGTGAATGACAATGCAATAATATTGAGTCATACACACATCCACATGCATATATTATTACCTTGCTTTCTTGTCCGACTATTCGGTACGAAATTAGCAATCGATTTTAAACTAACTTCCCAATGAGCTAGAGACTTGAAATTTTGAACATAGCTCAGAAATGAATAACAGTGCAATAACATTGAGTCATACACACACGTGCTTTCATTATTACCTCTCTTTCTTGTCTGACTATTCGGTACGAAATTAGCAATCGATTTTAAACTAACTTACCAATGAGCTAGAGACTTGAAATTTTGAACATAGCTCAGAAATGAATGACAATGCAATCATATTGAGTTATACACACACATGCTTTTATTATTACCTCTCTTTCTTGTCTGACTATTCGGTATGAAA